>JAMZEH010000074.1:1747224-2071060 GCA_024699665.1 Ostrea denselamellosa | reverse complement strand
ACATTGCTCTTGGAGTGGAAAACAATGATGCCCCATGAAGCGGAAATTATTTTTGGACTCGTTCAATAAGCTTGCACAGGAATTGTCAGTTTTATCGATAAAAGTCAACATTGTAAACAACCACCACTGGGCTTAGTGAAGCTCAGTGGATGTTGTTTAATTTTAGACTTTTGATAAAAAAAAAAAAAAAAAAAGACCCCTCAAAAACTGTCGACTCCTGTGCTGCCTGGTTGCTGTGAGGTTAATTTACACTAAACATGTTTGTCAGTATGTCCTTTCCTGACAAATCACAGGGGCTTGTCATGAATATTTTGTGTGTGTGTGTAATTGAAAATTGACAATCATTAGGTCTATTTACCATAGAGAACAATAGGCATATATAATTTTGTACTTGTACAAATATATGTAATACATTTTTGAATGAAAAAATCAAAACAAAAAAAATAGTCACAAGTAAAGGAATAAGTATCGGTAAAGTTGTTACATATGAACAACGGTCAGAGTTTACTTAGGAATGTCTGATACTAAAGAACACTACAGGGTCATCTTACATGGAAAGTGATTGCCAAAATAATTGCCGAGTGTGTGTGGGGGGGGGGGATGTGAGCAGCAGTTGTTGACATAAGATAAGCTAGAAACATTTCAGTTTTAAAATATATTTAAAACTCTATGGTTTGAAACTCAAAATTATCACTGTCAACAGAAAGTATTGCTCATTATTCAGTGGACAAGATTAACTGATATTTTTCATGTATATATACTTTTCATGCTGTGACAAAATTAAGAAGTTCATTTCAAAATTAAGGATTATCTTTCCCATGCATAGCTCTGATCCTTAACCAGACTTGGCTCCAGTATTTGGTATTTATGGGTTCGTTCAGCTCTTCCAAGTTTATTCTTATTTCGGATTTTCAACATTTTTGACTTGAGCATCACTGAAGAGACATAATTTTTCGAAATGCGCATCTGGTGCATCAAAATTGGTACTGTTTATGTTTTATATTTTATAATATAAGCCGCTAAATTACAGAAAACGGTAAAGTCGTGGTAATGTGTGATAGAATGGTTTTGACTTTGTAAATTGTTTTTGATTTGGAGGTGACAATTGGACCAGTCAGCGTGGTGAAGTTACTAGACACAATCTTTTATATTGACTGTTTCAGTGTGAGTACTAGCCAGTGATGTCTCGCAGAAGAATCCGGCGCCAGCAGTTGGTCTGCGGAGTGCTGATTTTCTGTATAGCTCAGATGATTGACGTAAAATGGAATATCCTCAACCTCAAGTTTTTATCTCAGGTAGGCAGGTAGTATTTCATAAGTATCAAGTATTTATCTCAGGTAGGCAGGTAGTATTTCATAAGTATCAAGTATTTATCTCAGGTAGGCAGGTAGTATTTCATAAGTATCAAGTATTTATCTCGGGTAGGCAGGTAGTATTTCATAAGTATCCTTTATGATACTAATCATTCATTTAAACCACAGGATTAAATGAAATTCGGTTTTATGTGAATATTCCTGAATGTTATTGGAATAAAACAAAGAATGCATAGAGACCAAGAACTCACTGTCCAATTTCCAACAGAATGAAAGGTTTTTGACTCACTATTTTCAAATTTTGATCACAGATATTAAAAAAAGTCCTCGTGAATGCACTCTTTTGATGTGACCTTGACCTCAAGATTTTGCAATTCAATTGTTCCATATGTGCTACTTCAAACTTGTTACAGAAGGCATGACCTCCTAATCGGGAGGTCGTAAGTTCGAGCCTCATTCACACAATGGCCGCATCATGCCTAAGAAAAGACGATCATGAGTATAGAATGTACTGATAGGTGATGAATGTATGATGTTTAAGTGTACCAATGTTACAACACAGTTATATTATCTTAGGGGGCCTCTGTGGCCGAGTGGTTAGAGCTTCACACTCAAAATCACAAGGCCTCTCACCTCTAGTTGGCACGAGTTCAATTCTCGCTCATGCCGATATATGTGAGAAAGTTTGCCAGTTCATGTTCAGAAGGTCAGTGGTCCGTCCCTTCCCAGGTACATTGTATCTGGCTTCTCGCCTTCACCAATAAAATCTGGACACCACCAGATAACTGAAAAATTGTTGATTGTAGCAGAAAACAACAATGAATCAATCACATTATCTTTACTTTGTGGTGACACCAATCTCATTCATACAATAACACATTATATGTAGCTATAATTTGACATAATTATATAAATCAATGCAAGCTGTTAGCTGATGGTGAAAAAGTAAAAAACAAAAATCAAGAAGTAAAACAACCAATAAAGCTGCATGTTTATCATGCTGAATTTCTTATCACATCTCCATCATCGTAGATCTCTTGGTAGGTGTTGATTGAAGTTAACAGAACCCAGAAAAAAGTTACCGTCATTGACAGCGTGGATTGCATTAATGTTAACAACTGCATTTTTCAAAATAAGGACTTAATGAGTGCAACAACAAAGAAACACGAGGGCCACCTAGCAAACGGAGGGAGAGAATCAGAAGTACACTACCACGGAGAACAACTCGCAGAAAAGAGTTTGGAGCACCCAGATCTCCGCATCATTGTACTTGTTTACAACCGTCCATATTCACTGGAACGACTTCTGATCTCCCTGAATGAGGCGATATATTTTGACGATAAGATTATTTTAGAAGTATGGATCGATCGATCCAAGGAGGATGGAACAATTGATTACGGAACTTACTACACAGCGAGCAAATTCAAGTTCGATTATGGAGAATACCGAGTAAGTATTATTTGTAGACACAGGGTATAATAATCATGCCTCACAAAAATATAGAAAGATTTCTTATCATTGACTAACTTTATGAATTGAAATTAACTAATTTAATTTTTTTTTTTTTATTTCTTTTTCTTAGTCACAGGACAGGAGAGATTTTCTCATAATAAGGTGAACAATTACTTTTGATATGTATCTTTTCTGATCACAGTTGCAATCTCAGTATGGCTTTTACTCTAAGCTGAAACACCCTGCATGATGGCTTCTCTAACTACACACACAATTTTAGAGACGGCATTGATAATGTTTCCTGTGCTGATATTATTGAATGGCAAAATGTATCAATTTATAAATATACTGAAAATCAATTGCATTTTCTCTCTCTCCTCTTTTTCTCTCTCTTTTGCTATTTTTCTTTCTCTATTTTTCTTTCTCTATTTCTCTTTTTCTTTCTCTCTTTTTCTCTATCTTTCTTTCTCTATTTCTCTCTTTTTCTTTCTCTCTCTCTCTCTCTCTCTCTCTCTCTAAAGGATTAACTTAGGAAGCTTTCTTAATTTTTACATGAACATGAAAATGAGATTCAGTATTTTCACCAAATTATCCATCATTATTCAAAAAGACTTATTCCATAGATATATGAATTACAGAAATTAGATATTTTTTATTTTAGTGAGCTTTCTCATTTGTATTAGGTCTACACATCACGTTGAAGTTTCTTAGACATTTTGATTATAAAGGAAAATTATTTGTAAACAGCAAATTGATGCAAAATAAACAACCAAATTCCAGAATGTTAGTGCTATATCTCAGTGAAAAATAGTCACTGTATCAAGATAAGGAAAAAATATATCAATATTGTATCAAAGTTTGTTGAATCGACGATCTGTCAAAAAATGTATCAATATTGTATCACAGTTTGTTGAATCGACGATCTGTCAAAAAATGTATCAATGTTGTATCAAAGTTTGTTGAATCGACGATCTATCAAAAAATGTATCAATATTGTATCAAGGCTTGACGAATCAATGATCTATCAAAAAAATCTATCAATATCTATCAAAGTTTGTTGTATCGACAGTCTATCTCGTCAGATTTATCAATGACAGTTCTACACACATTGTGTATGTCTAGGTATATTTCTATCACAGTTCTGGAAATTATTTCTTATTACCCAACATATTAATAACACCACCTGGTATTATATCAAGACCTCACATTGGTGATTTGCTTGTGCATCTTCTTTATATGCAGTTTGGTTTCTAGAGTCAGCACAGCACCACCTGTTTATTATTGCTCTCTCTCTCTCTCTCTCTCTCTCTCTCTCTCTCTCTCTCTCTCTCTCTCTCTCACCAACCTCTTTTGCACGCCTGTATCGAAAGTTCAAATGAAATTTTCTGGTGAAAATTTGTCATTTGTCTGTAAACTGTCACATTTGTTTTACTTCTTCTCAAGGTCCAACAGGCCAATTTTAACCAAACTTGGCACAAAATATTATGGATACTTATTTAAATGATTGATTGATTGATTGATTGTTGTTTTCCGCGACACTCAACAATTTTTCAGTTATCTGGTGGTGACAAGTTTTTGTAGGTGGAGGAGAGAACCCAGATACAATGTACCCGGGAAGAGACCACCGACCTTCCGAAAGTAAACTGGCAAACTTTCTCATATATATCAGCGCAAGCGAGATTCGAACCCGCGCCAACTAGAGGTGAGAGTCCTTGTGATTTTGAGCGCAATGTTCTAACCACTCGGCCACGGAGGCCCCTCTTATTTAAAGGAAAAGACACAGCTACTCAAAAAGGGAGATAGTTGAAAAAGATATATATAGACATGATGAAATATATATACTCAATAAACATTGGCAAAGAAAAGTAGCCAAATCCAAACTGGCCTGAAGTTTCATCATATGATGAGGATTCAAGTTTATTCAACCCATGATCCAATAGGCAAACTCACAAGTGAGGATCTAGTTTTATCATGGAATATGTGAAAAACAAAATCTTTCTTATGAACCACAAGTCCACAGATTTCCAAATTAAGTTAGATCACTACTTCAAGACGTGCACATGTTTTGACCCAAACATGGCAATTCAAATGTTTTGTAAAATCATTGGTATCGATCGATTTGTTTAGATATCTACGTGGCTCAGTGGGTAAGATATCAGGTTACTAACCTGCAGGTCCCGAATTTAAATCCACCAGTGTCTTTTGTTAGTATTCATTGAAATAAAATTTTGAAATCATGTTTTTTCTCCAAAATTGTCTGTATGACGTATGTTCTATATCATCATAATTATTATCATTATAATTAAAAGCATTTTGTGCTAATTTAAGAAACTCTCTCAAGGTATAATAAGTATGAAACCCCCCCCCCCAAAAAAAAATGTGTGTATATATATATATATATATACATTTGTACAACTCTTGATGAGTTCTTTCATACAATGCTTATATGTTCAGTCCGTGAAACATACTACTTTCCCACTTGAATGGTGATCAAACAGTGAACGAATGCAGAGCGATCGGTGAATGAAGCGGAAAGGAGAGTGTGCGGTGAATGCATGATGATCTATTTATTCAGAATATATTGGGTTTTTCCCTTGGAATATTTCATAATTAGATAAGAAAAATGATATGTGTATTTATTCAACAAATAAATAATAGAATAACACGGAATCAGGAAACTGCATGTTCTACAGTTCTGAATATATTCAGTCCAAACAAAGCAAACTACATTGCTGTACAAGTAATGAATGTATATTTCACATGAAATGATCGTAAATTTTACATCAATGCACGCAACACAAACAAAAGCAAATTTCTTATGTACATTGTGAGCAGTATTACATAAAGAGATGTATGTGTACATGTAAAAATATCAAAGAAATGCATGTTTGGTGTCATATTTAGAATTCTTGATGGGTACTACTGAACAGAGTTAGCTAGAGTACTTTGGAGTGCTCTAGAATGATACCCTGTTAAAAAATTTCATAATTTAATGTAGTTTGATTGTTTATTTATAGCTATTCGACTTAAGGAAACATTATAAAATAATGTCGCAATGTTTGTCAAAAGTATTTGATTTTAGTGATAATTTGACCAGAAAACAACATTTATGAAAGATTTATGGTATCTTGAACCTGAATAATTATTATTTTGAGAACGTATTGAGCGATGTGACATCAGCAGGTAATTCCATCTACATGTATGATAGTTACTTCTGTACACATTCCTTTGTCATTTTCTCCTTGCAATGGATATTGCTCCTTTTGGTCTAAATGACAATGCAAAGAATGCAATGATGAATGAACGGTGAATGCTATGTGAACACATGGTGAGTGAATGCTGAACAATTTGTGAATGCAAAGCCATGAACAGGGAGTGCATACTGAACAAATGGTAAATGCACACTGAACAAGTGGTAAACGCATGCTGAACATTTGGTAAACGCAAACTGTACAAATGGTAAACGCAAACTGTACAAATGGTAAACGCACACTGTACAAATGGTAAACGCACACTGAACAAATGGTAAACGCATGCTGAACAAATGGTAAACGCATGCTGAACATTTGGTAAACGCAAACTGTACAAATGGTAAACGCAAACTGTACAAATGGTAAACGCACACTGTACAAATGGTAAACGCACACTGAACAAATGGTGAAAGCACACTGAACAAATGGTAAACGCACACTGAACAAATGGTGAAAGCACTGAACACTTAAGGAACTGTGAACACACTTTGAGCGAACGGAAAAATGGTAAAGTAGAATGTTTTAGGGACTGTATTTAGGGTGAAACTTCTGCAACGTATTTTACAATATGATATATTTTAATTATTAGATGTGATCTATTTGTACAATGGCAGAATTTACAAGAATATTATGGTTCAGTGTTGATTCCTGAGAATATAAAATTGTTTGTGCAATGATGGACTTATTAATGATGCAAATGAATTAAAAGTGGGTGATTGATTGTTCTTGAGAGACTGTCATGAATTGTTGTAAATACAAGTTACATTACTTAGGTATTAATATTTACATTGACTTTGATATCTTTACAAATTGTAATGATAGCCATTTCTTCATGAACGTGCTGCACTGGGCAAATAAATCTTGATAAATGTAGAACATTTTATGTTTATTTCAACAGCTGGGAATTCAGATGGAAATGCATGTAGAATGTAAATATAAAAAAGTAAATTTCATTTTAGAAAATGCATGAGGGTATGAACTGTGATGCCTCACATTTATGTACTTTTCATGATTGTTTACCCGATCAAGATATAGGGCTCACGGAGGATGTGACCAGTCAACAGAGGATGCTTACTCCTCTTAAGCACTTACCCCCTGCCTCTGGTATGTCCAGGGGTCAGTGTTTGACCTACTCTGAAGTTTTCATAAGAGTTGTGAGATTGATAGTTATCTTCACTTTGTCTTATATGGAGTGTAAAGTACTGTATTGTCTTCCTTAGGTACATAACCACACCAAGCATGTGGGAATTTATGGCCAGTGGATGGGGACTTGGAATCCTGCCCCCGACTCGGAGGAAATAGTGGTCATCCTGGAGGATGACCTCACTGTGTCCAAACACTTCTACCACTGGCTCAAAAATGTCCACAAGAAGTATGATGACCTCGTTAACCTTGCAGGGTATGCTCTTCAAGGACGCAGCATGAAGCATGGAGGTGCAGCAGGGCTGTTGAGAGGTCCAGAGAATGATGTTTGTT
This sequence comes from Ostrea denselamellosa, assembly GCA_024699665.1. Classification (NCBI taxonomy): domain Eukaryota; kingdom Metazoa; phylum Mollusca; class Bivalvia; order Ostreida; family Ostreidae; genus Ostrea; species Ostrea denselamellosa. The sequence continues at coordinate 2,063,568 of JAMZEH010000074.1, read as the reverse complement.
TCCTGTATCCAGTATTAGGTGTGTTTAATATACATGTCACTGTCGCAGTAGTCTAATCCCAAACTACACCAGACTGAGTTAGAACCCAACTCTGGCTTTCTATTATAATACTTTACTCTACGTGAATATTATATGAAACATTGTCATTTATTTGAATGATAACTTAAAACTTTTCTCCACTGGGATGTTTTTAGTTCACCTTACCTGAAACTTCAAGTGAGCACTCTTGATCACCATTTGTCTGTTTGTCTAAAAATTAGGTCAGTTTGCAGGATTATGTTCCTGTATTTTAAAATTTCCATACATGGCTCTTTAGTTGGGACAAACTCTTACATCCCTCCCTGTTTGTAAATGTCTCACATTTTTGTTTTTTTTCTCCAGAATCATGAGGCCAAATTTAATGACATTTTGGCACAGATCAACCTTGGATAAAGGGGATTAAAAGTTTGTTCAAATGAAGGATCATACCCTTTCAAAGGAGAGATAATCAAGAAAAGGCAAAATAGGGAGGGGGGGGGGGGGGTTATTAACACAATCTTCCTCTCAATAACCCATGGGCGAAAAAAAAATTGAAGTTTACAAGTAAGTAGTAGATTCAGGTTTGAGGCAAAGAATAGGTAAATCAGTTCCCTCAATACTGAAAGTAATATATCAGATCCTGGGTGTATTTTTAGGCACTTGGGGTTACTCTCCACATCGTAAGAACTGGTGGCGGTTCCTGGACTGGTACAGGAATGCATCCAGGGACCCAACATTTCAGCCTCTGGTCCCAGGGTTAATCCCTACAGATTGGTGGAAGATTTTCCAGCAAAAAGGTAACTTTAAATTTAAAGACTGCAGAATGAAAAAACAATTTTTGTAACCACTTTTCCCGTGGAACAATTATTTGTATAGTGATGTAAGTAGAGAGTCCTATGCCAAAGTTTCATGATCCCAGGGTAGAGGTTCTGACTCCAGGGTAGAGGTTCTGACTCCAGGGTAGAGGTTCTGACTCTGGAGTAGAGGTTCTGACTCCAGGGTAGAGGTTCTGACTCCAGAGTAGAGGTTCTGACTCCAGGGTAGAGGTTCTGACTCCAGTGTAGAGGTTCTGACTCTGGAGTAGAGGTTCTGACTCCAGGGTAGAGGTTCTGACTCTGGAGTAGAGGTTCTGACTCCAGGGTACAGGTTCTGACTCCAGGATAGAGGTTCTGACTCCAGGGTACAGGTTCTGACTTCAGGGTAGAGGTTCTGACTCCAGGGTACAGGTTCTGACTCCAGGGTACAGGTTCTGACTCTGGAGTAGAGGTTCTGACTCCAGGGTAGAGGTTCTGACTCCAGGGTACAAGTTCTGACTCCAGGGTAGAGGTTCTAACTCCAGGGTAGAGGTTCTGACTCCAGTGTGTGACTCCAGGGTACAGGATTTGACTCCAGTGTAGAGGTTCTGACTCCAGGGTAGAGGTTCTGACTCCAGGGTAGAGGTTCTGACTCCAGGGTAGAGGTTCTGACTCCAGGGTAGAGGTTCTGACTCTGGAGTAGATGTTCTGACTCCAGGGTACAGGTTCTGACTCCAGGATAGACGTTCTGACTCCAGGGTACAGGTTCTGACTCCAGGGTACAGGTTCTGACTCCAGGGTACAGATTCTGACTCCAGGGTAGAGGTTCTAACTCCAGGGTAGAGGTTCTGACTCCAGTGTGTGACTCCAGGGTACAGGATCTGACTCCAGTGTAGAGGTTCTGACTCCAGGGTAGAGGTTCTGACTCCAGTGTATGACTCCAGGGTAGAGGTTCTGACTCCAGCATAAAGGTTCTGACTCCAGAATGAGTTGAAACTATTCATAGTGTATATTCGTAAAACATTTCATGGTATTGATAATTTTGAATTTGCATGGATATTTAGGGGCACAGGTACCCCTTGACCAAACATTTCTTGATCCTAGAGGTAGGGGTTTTGGTGCCAAAATGGTCATCTGAGTAGATGTCTATCACTGGAAAAACTTCTTTAATTTTGATGATACTAAATCAAAAGTAAAAGCATATTACGGAAAAGCAGTGTTCAAAAACGTAGTCATTGCAGACCACCAGAGGGACTTCAAAATTCAATCCAGACCTGGTCTTTGCAGTGTTTCCAGTTTATCATCAAGATGTCAACACAGGGTAACACACTATACAATTGATTTCCGGTTTTAGGTCAGACAGATGATATGTGGAGTATGTGGCACATCTACCACGCTTGGAATGATAAACTTTGGACACTATACCCAAACCTGAAGCACTTCCAGGGCCTAACTATCAACTGGAAGGAGTCTGGGCTACACTACAACAAACAACAAACCTCCAGTAACAAAACCACGGATCCGATTCTACAGGACTGGTTGTTAGAGTACGACAATCTGCCATGGAGACCAGCTAGAATTGACATTAATGGGAGGGTGCTAGAATTTAAAGCTCCATAGATGAAATATATATGTCATAATCATCAGCTAATATCAACAGCATTGAGTGTGTGGTACACATTTAAGCTCAGCCTCAAGAATATATAAATCTGTTAGGGGCACCTGCTTAAATTGATTTTAATGGGTGAGTGGTATGCTTGTAATCTCAGCAGTATTCTTGAGAACACAATGGTATGCCAGGAGCACCAGCTAAAATCAATATTAATGGGAGACCGGTGCATTTTGAATCTCAGTAAAAGTATCTTAGAATACTCTGTCAGGAGCACCTGCTAAATTCAGCATTAATGGACTGGTATATGAGTAGAAGTCTCAAAAATGGGAGAATTTGCCAGAGGCACATGCTAAAACTGACACCAACAAAGAGAGTATTGTACTACTTCATTGGGTAATAGAAGTTTCATAGGTAGAGTTGAAGGAGTTTGATCTTGGATAAATTTACCGTGATTTATGTTTAATTTCACAAGTAGTGCTATGTGCATCACAATGCAGTCTATTACACTTGATAGCAATTTTATTTATTTATATTTAGTATGACAGGGCACTGTAGTGAGTGTTGTGTTTAATTGTTAATTTATTAGATTTGTTAGTGAAAAGTACATGATCATCTACATTGAAAGACATTTAGGAATTAATTTCTTAAGCCTTTCATATTAATTTGCATATATACAGAACGTATATACATGCGAGTGTTGTGTGGTTATAGAATGCTTTATATGATTTCTTTAGCATACATTCTTAGGTTGCTTTGTTATTTGTTGCTTGTTGACTTCAGCTGTTAATTGCTCATTTAGAGAAGCCATTCTGACTGTGAATTTTCTCTCAGTTTGTCCCTCCTTAATTTGCATATTGCATGGTTATTGTCTATATTTTTATTGTTTCCATGGTTAACTAAGGAAGGACAGTCATTGATACCAAAGAATTTGTATTTGTTGGCAAATTAAAGCATGATGTACTTGATCCAAGTTAGTGTTACTTTTAAGTATGGTTTATTTACACGGTTGTAGTGTGATTACCGTGTTGTACTGTGATGTAGGGTGATTCAAAGACATTAAGTAGCTCCTGGGTTTTAAGTCTGTATTGAATATTATTGATACTATTTACATACTTAACGAACAAGATTCACAGCAGTGCCAACACATCACCCAAGCCACTTTTTGGTTTGAATATGGTGGAAGAGGAGAAGCAATGATGTATTTTTTTTTCATGTTTTCGTCAGATTATTTTATGTATTTATGTTGTGTTGTGTGTGTGCATCATGTGATGCATGTGTTACCTTTACGTATTTCCTCAAGTGTGCCAGTAAAATTTTAAATTTAAAACATACAGAACCTTTGCTAAGGAATATGTAATTTGTTTAGAATGATCCCAGAACTCCCAGAAAAAGTTATAGATCCTGAAAGTCACGGTTATTGGTCATGAAAGTCCTTGTTCATTAGTTGTAGAGGCATTGGAACACTTTCCTTAGAACTTTGATCTTCAAAAATTAGGTTAAGATCATGCAGAAAATTAAATTTTGCATGTGTTTTCAGGTATTTTAGTAGGACTTTCAGTTTATATAATTGTATTGTTCTTTAGTCTTATACTTCTATATAGAATTTTAGCACCATTTATGTTCCTTTTGATGCATTATAGTTTCGAAAGTTTGATCTCTTCAATACTATGAAATATAATCTTTTGGGTTTTTCAACTTCTGGTACTTGTGACCTTGAATTTGAGGTCAAGGTCAAAGTTATGGGTTTTTTCCGCTCACAAATTCAACATTTTTGAGCTTGACTTGAAATGTTAAAAGTGAATATCATCTTTCCTTTACAAAACACTGTATCCTACATTTTACAATGTTAACCACCGTTTTATTTTTTTTTAATCCTAAAAGATGAAAAGACTTGCTATTGTTTGAAAAAAAAATATAATTATTAATTATATATGCACTTTTATCATGTCACATGACTGTTACACATTTTGTTCATTTATTTTCCTCATGTCTTGTACGAGTTTTGCATGGTTATGAATTTTCATATTGTGTGTTATGATATTTTACATATTCATGTATTATTTCCTTGTATGTCACACAGTTTTTACATATTCATGTATTATTTCCTTGTATGCCACACAGTTTTTACATATTCCAGTATTTGAATTTTGTGCATAATATAATTTTACATTCCCAGATACTTGAAATCCTCTAGATCTGTTTTTAATCAGCTTATTTGAATAGTGTAACTCATTTTTGAAGTATATCTGATCTCATGCCTTTTATTTATAACTTTGTATGTCTAGACATTTTCCAACTTCTGAAATTCAACAGAGCTTATATATCAAACAATCTTTACAAATTTGTGAAAAAGGGGGGGGGGGGTTCATATTAAACTAAGGAAAGTTTCATTTCCTTCTAATAGGGTCAAGATGATTAAAAGTGCTAATAAAAATAGACTTCCCAGGAATCACTAACCTAGGTCTAAAAATAATAAATTCTATAAGGTAGCTCACTTCATTACATTATAACCCCCCCCCTTTTTTTTTCACCTTCATTGTGTTTGAAGCAAGGATAAGCACTGCAATAAAAGAAATGTATGTAGAAAAATGATTTTTCTTGTTTGGGATTACAATTTTCTCTGTAGAATTTAGACCTGATCTATTAGCATAGGATGAGTGTGCAATATGTGTCAGAAAGTTACATCTGTTGTCCCCAGTCAGCTGGTTCGGGAGTATCCCCACATCATGTGCATACAGTTTATAGTATAATGTACTTTGACTTGGTGTGGGTATTAAAGTTTTTATACCTATATACTTGTATATACATGACATTATAAGAACGTAGCAGATTCAGGTGAGCATTATAGCCTGTTGGCCTCTTTTGTAATTGTTGAAGGAGATTTCGAGAACAGGAATTTAAGCGTTACGTAATTATATTATTTTACACAAGGATCACTCAGAAGACCTGTTGCAGTTGGCCAGCGTCCGTCGTTGTCCGCCATGCATTAACAACGGAACATTTTTTTAACTTCTTTTTGATAACTGGCAGCCCAGTTCTTTACAAATTTGGAATGAAGCACCCTCGGGACATATACTGTAAATTTCATAATTCCAACATCCTAGTGGGTTGGGCAGAAACTGCGAAAAATTGACCAATATTCAAAAATCTACTGCCGCACATGTAAGAAAACTATATACATTGTGATGTAGAGCAGGAAGACCCTTACCAATATTGTAAATTTCATGATCCCCGGGGTAGAGGTTCTGACTCCAGGGCAGGACCACATTGGTATATATAGTGTAAAACGTTGAATAATATCTTCTTTAATGCTATTGAAACTAAACAGATATTTAAAATGAGTAGGCCATCCTTTACCAAAATTGTAAATTTCAATCCTAGGGGGTTAAGGTTTGGTTCCAAAGTGGAGCCAAAATTATCATAATAATAATATTGTCTTTATCATTTGAAAGAGTTCTTTAAGTGTGCTGATACGGTATAAAACTAAATATATGTAATTTAGGAAAAGGAGATGCCAACCCCTAGGTATTGACTCTAGAATGGGTTTAAGTACTGTACTAATGTTGCATATATTGTGTAAAGCCTTTTTTTTTTAGGAACACGTCTTGTTTTGTGTATTTTGGGTATTAGAATTTAGCTAGGATATTCAGAACAGCAGAGTCTATAGATTCTGTAGTCCTTGGGACTAGTAGTATTTTTTAACTAGTACTCTGGTGATCAATAAGGCTTGTAGACCTTATGTGTAAATTCTCACAATATCTAGACAATCAAACTAAAGTGAAATGTTATAGACTACATGATTCTGCTTTATGTTAGTATATATGTCATGTTTTTTGATGAAGGATTAGGTGCGTTGATCCTCTAAATTGGCTCTTATTGGACAGTTAGAATAATTTTGTATCGTAGTTGGGTGAGATATACAAAATAATCACGATTCTTGAATTCATTCTATACGGCATTATAAACGCATGTATTGCTCGCGGTGAAATTATACTGTAATGTCGCAAATATGAGATAATCATTTTTGAGTGATATTTGATATACATGATATTCAGAAGTTGAACTGTCTGAAAATTTTGCATTTTTAACAACATCTCCAACTTTGTGACATTACAATGCAAACTATAAATTAATTTCAGACAAGAAACTAAAATTTGATTCATAACTTTTTGGAAATGATGGATTTTCAAATAGAAGAATCTATCTATATTTCGGGTCAGTTATGGTTATTAATGCACATTGTCCTTTTTTATGTATATTTTGTGTATAGATGTGTCTATGGCAAATAATAGATATTTTGCAATTATACTTCATATATGTATTACATTTAGAGATCCCTCGCGTTTTATAACTGGAAGGTCAGAGATTCAAACCCCGGTCTGGTCATTATGTGGAATGTTGTCTGTCATGTTTCATATAATGTTAGGCCGTTCTTTAGGTACTGATGACTTCGTTTACCTCAACAAAATCGGGGGCTAACGGTGCGGGTATGACCGGTCAACAGGGAATGCTTTCTCCCCCTTGGGATTTGATTCCACCTCTAGTGTGCCCTGTTCTCGATTTTGTATTCTTTATAGGTTTGTGTGATTGATCACCGTTCGGTTTCTTCAGCCTTTTTCGTTTATATGTTGTTTTCGAGCCTGATTTTGGGGCCTCCGTGGCCGAGTGGTTAGAACATTGCGCTCAAAGTCACAAGGACTCTCATCTCGAGTCGGCGCGGGTTCGATTCTCGCTCGCGCTGATATATATGAGAAAGTTTGCCAGTTTACTTTCGGAAGGTCGGTGGTCTCTTCCAGGATAATTGTATCTGGGTTCTCTCCTCCACCTACAAAAACTGGATGCCACCAGATAACTGAAAAATTGTTGAGTGTGGCGAAAAACAACAATCGGGCCTGTTTTGTTTATATATAAGCAGTACAGTGTTTAGAGGATATTTGAAGCGGTAATGCTCGTTCAATAAGAGGGCAAATCGAAGGGATCCATTCAGCTAGATAGCTGATAAAGGGAAAATGAACGACGAATACGTTACATTTGTAATATGAAGCTTTATTGAGACAAAATTATAGTCAAATAAAAAATGTATATTATTTAAGATACGGGGCACTTCTGCAGGAAGAAAACTTCATTTGTAATACTACTGTGTAAAAAAGATAGAAATATCCCTGCACTGATTTACGCTCTTTATGCGCATCTTACCCAGCTGGTTGCGTGGTTTGTTTGTTTATTTGTTTTTTATTTATTTATTTTCCTATCTTTTTTTTCCTGAATGTGCTTCAAAGGAGAAGCAGACAAAATTTTGATTTTGGCCATATCTAACTCACTCCTCAAGAATTAAAATCATAGAAACTTGAATCAAGCATTAAAGATTTTGAGCTACATATCCTCGAAAAAACAAACGAAAGAACTCCCTCTAATGACCGCGCTTTTCTTACTTTTGCGAAGTAAAATCTCGTTGACCCGAGATTATGATCTTGGGTGGATTATTACAATTTTTATCTCGGTCTTACAGTGTATGATTACCCGAGCATCAAAAATGGGTAGGTCTGTATTTGCAAATATATAATGAAGTGCGATATCTTTCATGATAGATATGACGTCACAACTTTACTATCGTCATACAACAGAGAAGGAAGTGGTGGACTTGATTATATATATTTTTTTGCAACATATAATACTTATCTTTTTTTTTCGCATCTGAAAATACCAACAGCTCACGTCTGAACACACAAAACTGCGGGACAACCCCCACTACCACACACTGCATGACTATCAACCATACCACTTCCATTTATAATTCTGCTTAAGTCTATGACTTATGCAACTGTAACAGTGACATCAAATGATCACGATCAGCTTAATTCTAGGCTTGTCAATGGATCCCTGTGTGCCCTTACAACAAAAACAAGGCCCGGAAAGAGGGGGAGGGGGGGGGGGGGGGGTAAACATGTAACAAACTTCAATCCACATGTACATTGTGTTAATAGATCTGAAGTTTGTACAATATATATATATATATATATATATATATATATACACACACACACACACACACATTTCAGGATTAATACTTTCTTTTGATATTTCGATTTCCGTAGTAGAGTTTCGGTTAGGTGTGTATGATGGGGAGGAGGTGTGATAGTCCGTACCTTGAGTTTGATAGAAAAAATATATACATGAATATATGCCTATTTTCATGCACTTCTAGTTGTAAAATACGTTAGTCCATAGTTTCGTTTGGATTCCTAAAAAGAAATGCATGGCGTAGAATCTACATCCCAAGGAGGAAAGTCTGGGTCTGTGTCATGTAGTCACGCTCAGTCTAACTGTAGTCACGCTCAGTCTAACAGTAGTCACGCTCAGTCTAACAGTAGTCACGCTCAGTCTAACCACGCTCAGTCTAACTGTAGTCACGCTCAGTCTAACTGTAGTCACGCTCAGTCTAACTGTAGTCACGCTCAGTCTAACTGTAGTCACACTCAGTCTAACAGTAGTCACGCTCAGTCTAACAGTAGTCACGCTCAGTCTAACCACGCTCAGTCTAACTGTAGTCACGCTCAGTCTAACAGTAGTCACGCTCAGTCTAACAGTAGTCACGCTCAGTCTAACTGTAGTCACGCTCAGTCTAACTGTAGTCACGCTCAGTCTAACAGTAGTCACGCTCAGTCTAACAGTAGTCACGCTCAGTCTAACAGTAGTCACGCTCAGTCTAACTGTAGTCACGCTCAGTCTAACAGTAGTCACGCTCAGTCTAACAGTAGTCACGCTCAGTCTAACTGTAGTCACGCTCAGTCTAACAGTAGTCACGCTCAGTCTAACTGTAGTCACACTCAGTCAGTCTAACTGTAGTCACGCTCAGTATAACTGTAGTCACGCTCAGTCTAACAGTAGTCACGCTCAGTCTAACAGTAGTCACGCTCAGTCTAACTGTAGTCACGCTCAGTCTAACTGTAGTCACGCTCAGTCTAACAGTAGTCACGCTTAGTCTAACTGTAGTCACGCTCAGTCTAACAGTAGTCACGCTCAGTCTAACTGTAGTCACGCTTAGTCTAACTGTAGTCATGCTCAGAGTAACAGTAGCCGCGCTCAGTCTAACAGTAGCCACGCTCAGTCTAACTGTAGTCACGCTCAGTCTAACTGTAGTCACGCTCAGTCTAACAGTAGTCACGCTCAGTCTAACTGTAGTCACGCTTAATCTAACTGTAGTCATGCTCAGAGTAACAGTAGTCACGCTCAGTCTAACAGTAGCCACGCTCAGTCTAACTGTAGTCACGCTCAGTCTAACTGTAGTCACGTTCAGTCTAACTGTAGCCACGCTCAGTCTAACTGTAGTCACGCTCAGTCTAACTGTAGTCACGTTCAGTCTAACTGTAGCCACTCTCAGTCTAACAGTAGCCACGCTCAGTCTTACAGTAGTCACGCTCAGTCTTACAGTAGTCACGCTCAGTCTAACAGTAGTCACGCTCAGTGTAACAGTAGTCACGCTCAGTCTAACTGTAGTCACGCTCAGTCTAACTGTAGTCACGCTCAGTCTAACAGTAGTCACACTCAGTCTAACTGTAGTCACGCTCAGTCTAAATGTAGTCACGCTCAGTCTAACTGTAGTCACGCTCAGTCTAACTGTAGTCACGCTCAGTCTAACTGTAGTCACGCTCAGTCTAATTGTAGTCATGCTCAGTCTAACAGTAGTCACGCTCAGTCTAACAGTAGCCACGCTCAGTCTAACTGTAGTCACGCTTAGTCTAACTGTAGTCACGTTCAGTCTAACTGTAGTCACGCTCAGTCTAACAGTAGTCACGCTCAGTCTAACAGTAGTCACGCTTAGTCTAACTGTAGTCACGCTCAGTCTAACTGTAGTCATGCTCAGTCTAACAGTAGTCACGCTCAGTCTAACAGTAGCCACGCTCAGTCTAACTGTAGTCACGCTTAGTCTAACTGTAGTCACGCTCAGGCTAACTGTAGTCACGGTGAGTCTAACTGTAGTCACGCTCAGTCTAACAGTAGTCACGCTCAGTCTAACAGTAGTCACGCTCAGTCTAACAGTAGTCACCCTTAGTCTAACTGTAGTCACGCTCAGTCTAACAGTAGCCACGCTCAGTCTAACAGTAGCCACGCTCAGTCTAACTGTAGTCACGCTTAGTCTAACTGTAGTCACGTTCAGTCTAACTGTAGTCACGCTCAGTCTAACTGTAGTCACGCTCAGTCTAACAGTAGTCACGCTCAGTCTAACAGTAGTCACGCTCAGTCTAACAGTAGCCACGCTTAGTCTAACTGTAGTCATGCTCAGTCTAACAGTAGTCACGCTCAGTCTAACAGTAGCCACGCTCAGTCTAACTGTAGTCACGCTCAGTCTAACTGTAGTCACGTTCAGTGTAACAATAGCGGCACTCAGTCTAACAGTAGCCACGCTCAGTCTAACAGTAGCCATGCTCAGTCTTACAGTAGCCACGCTCAGCCTAACAGTAACCAAGCTCAGTCTAACAGTAGCCACGCTCAGTCTTACAGTAGCCACGCTCAGTCTAACAGTAGCCACGCTCAGTCTTACAGTAGCCACGCTCAGCCTAACAGTAGCCATGTTCAGTCTAACAGTAGCCACGCTCAATCTTACAGTAGCACCGTCAACATTTTGCACTACTTACTTTTACCATTTGACTTGTGTTATAATCTCGAGTAGATGGTAAAAGAGTCTGAGACATTATAACATAAGTTAATGGTTTATCAAGTAAATAGTTTATCGGGTTTGATTCAAGTGTCCATGTTTTTAATCTAGGCATTTCACAGCCTTGGACCACGTTCCTTACTTTCAACGAATAACACGTAATTTTTAGATCGGATTCTCTCTCTCTCTCTCTCTCTCTCTCTCTCTCTCTGTGTGTGTGTGTGTGTGTGCGTGTGCGTGTTGCGTTCATCAGGATAACGCGTAAGTTACTGTGGCTGAAGCATGACCTTTTAACCTTTGACCTTTCTCACCGAGTCTCCCGCGGCATGCATAACTGAAATTGGCAATATCGCCTGGAAGATGATTTCAAACATTTCCACGCGCATGCGGAAAATTGTTAACGAGCAAACGTTACGGCAAACTCAAACGGACGGGACGCACTGACGCTCCACTGCTCCAATAATCATATATCATACAAAACATGCTGAACACTGCAAAAATTATCAACATCGTGCAATAAAATATAACGTTATGCTATGGAATATTCGTAATATAACTGATAATTATTAATCGCGATGCAGCTATTCTCTTCTGTTTGTTAAGATTTATTTCATTCAATTTATCTGTTTACTTTTTTCACATTCAGTCCGATGAATAGATATTCTCATCATCGCTGCACATCCTTATATTTGTCTTGCGGAATAGAGACAATATGCTATAAGGCACAACAATATTGCATACGCATTAGCGTTTAGAAGCGACCCCCGCCCTGAATTCTTGGGACCTAGACACAGACGATAGTAGAATCCTTGTTCAGAACGACACACGTGGTCGGGATTACAACAGTCTCTTCTGTGTGTGCATACGCCCCAAAATGGCGAACAACATTGATAGTTGCTTCCACAAGTTAAGTATTCCTCACAGTGATAATCAGCATAACACGGCTCGTGTACGGAACTCTGTTTACACCGTGCACTGGTGCCTACATGTGCTCGCTCACAGTTCTTGCTGCAACATTCTAGTTCGTCGTTACAGTTCTCGTTTGACCATTTGCACAGCTGCTGAGAACCTGAATCAAAGAAAAAGAATTGATCAGTGACCCCACGCAAAATTTATTTCAGTCCTAGGGAGATCAATAAAGTTCGTATCGAAAAGCATACATCTTGTCTATCTCTGGTTAAATTTTTCATTGAAATTCTAACAGTATCATATTACGAGCCATTTGTTGAGTCTCTCTCTCTCTCTCTCTCTCTCTCTCTCTCTCTCAGCCGCGTAAACTGTGAGGGTGTTCATCGGACTAAAACGAAAGAGGGGGAAAAAGAGAAATGAATTGCGACTTCGTAGATCGGAGTTTTAATCCCTCTAAAAGTAACCAGTCCAAGTGGACATTATCAACGGAGATTATATTGACTATCAGTATATGACTGAATGCGCCTGCGATTTCCCATTGGCTGAAATTCAACAACCTAGGAAAAATAGAACGTTATGTTCACCTGCATGTGCTTGCAAGGTGAATAACATTTGATTTCTCTATCGTCGGACCAAATTCAAAATCGATATGGTTCATAATTTGTTATCACTCAATGAAAACTCGCGTCGCCACTCACTTTCGACATGTCTGGCAGTGTACTTGTAAAGAAGGATTGACTTCTATCATGAACCGAGGTAGAGACCATTATCAAATTATAGTAACACCGGATCCTAAAACTGACCAATCAGATCTCGTTTAGTGAGATCTACATGTTTTAGCCGGTTTCGATATCACTTTTGCACTCAAATTGTATAGAAAGATGAGCGACCAGGTATTGTTTTATTGGGTCGCTCTCCAGGCTTGGTAAATTTTTGTACTTTCCGGGTAATTAAAGCATTGTATTGACCTAGAAATGTCTATGACTGTACATGTATAATGATAAGACGGTCGCCACCACGACTCCAGCAGTGCGTGTCATTCTCATATTCCCAACAGCATCAACAAAACATATGACGTGTTTACTGTTTATTTCTACACCGTGTTCACTGTTGGGATCTGGGTTAGAATAGGTCCTCAGTACCCCTTGCTTCTCGTAAGAGGTGACTAAATGAGGCGGTCCTTCGGATGAGACCGCCAAAAACCGAGGTCCCGTGCCACAGCAGGTGTGGCACAATAAAGATCCCTCTCTGCTCAAAACCGTGAGCGCCGAGCATAGGCCTAAATTTTGCAGCCCTTCACCGGCAATGGTGAGGTCTCCATATCAGTGAAAAGTCGAGCGGGACGTTAAACTACATGTATATATAATCAATCAATCAACAAATTCTCAACTGTATGTTAACATTTTCTCAAACTAATTTTAAATGATACATATACATTCACAATTACATCTGGTAAGAATGGAAACTGAACAACAACTTTCGCTATCACTTGACTCTTTGACAAAATTTTTCTTCAAGGAGAGAGAGAGAGAGAGGGAGAGAGAGAGAGAATAATCGATTGATGAAACGTATATAGTCGCAGGTAAAGCTTATTTTTCTTTCTTCTCATTAAATTAACAAGAACAGACTACAACAACAAAATATATTAAGCGTCCATATTTAATAGCTACAGTGTACTGTGTAACATTGTTCTTCGCGTTGGTCTCGATTTTCAGTTTGTTTATTCCTATGACGAAAAACTAACAAATCAAAAATAATAACAATCCATATTCTATAAATATCTTGTATAGAAGTAAACACAAGCTTATCTGAGTGAAATGAATAAGTTTAATTAAATTACAACAACCGTGTCTAGCAGATCGACCTTTACTGTTTGTGAAATTCAATATATGTGTGTTTTTTGTTTTTCTCCAGCTTTAAAAGTAACTTGTCAGACAGGGAAAAAAATATAATTCGCGTTAGAACTGACATTTTTTGCGCCTCATTTTTGGGGAACGCTTAGCAAAAAAGATCCATTCCCTAGAGTTCTATGTTACCAGCATGGTAATACGGCTTGTCATGGAAGAAGAAAAAAAAAACAACTAATCAGTAACAAATATGGCTTATTTATCGTGCAATCTCCTTCGACATCCTCTCATCGAGAGGCATGATATTTTCATGTTTCCTTGTGAAAACAAGCGTTTTGAATAATAATTTATTCAATAGTGGGCTCTTTCCGGAAATTGGATTCAGTCCGAGGAACACAGACATTGTTTTTAATTGTGAACTGCCAACACACTGCAATTAAGAAATAACTTGTAAATAACACTTTGTCTATTTGTCGTTCATTCGAGGCTATTTTAGTGTTTTTGCGTCATTGCCCCTGTCATTATCAACTGAAATGTCTAGAAAGCGGAATTCCGAACTTATCTGTTTTCAATTCGGTTTAAGAGCTGTGCCATAAATCTCAAGTAATATAATAAATATCTCACATATATAGAATCCCCCCCCCCCCCCCGGGCAGAAAACGTTCAGGGATGCATCAGAGTTTTCCCTAGGAAAAAACTATCCCACGTCCACGTTTCCCTGCAAGGATAGAGAACAGTATCCTAGAATTCCTCCTAAATGAGAGACTCTCCCCCTACCACCAACACCCACCACCACCACCCTTGCCTGGCAATTACCCGGTTTTGGTTCAATTATTAGAATATTTGGTCGATTGAAATTAATTGTTCTGTTGTCTTTTCCCGTGTTGCTAAATTTGGTACTACGTATGTAATATTGGAAAATATTGTCCGCGGGGTGATGTTACATTATACCTTTCCTATTCCGCCTAAGTCAATGTAACATATTTTAAATTAATTTCCAATAATTGGGAAGCATGCAAAATTTGTATTTACATTTCTATTTTTTTATTTTTTTATTTTTTTTTTATTTTTGCCTTCGATATGTTTACGAATTGAAATGATAACCATTCCTTATGAATGTGAACAATGTGTGTATATAGGAACCTTCATAAATATAGTACGATATTTAATTAAAGGATGGTAATATTCCGACAGATATGAAAATAAAACGTAAATATAAAAATAGATTTCTTTCTTGAGAATTCATGAGGATGTAATCAACATTACAAAAGTGCATACGTTTCATAAATGCTATCGCGCTTTGATTCGTGTGCGTAAAGCGTCGCATTTCATGTCTTCATGACTACAACCCACAACCTGAAGCCATGACGCACTCTGGCCAATAGCTTCCGAGCACCGGTTAGTCGGAGTTTAAAAGCAACCTGCAGTAACTGACTATTTTTCAGCTATAAAATTATGCACCAGATGACAGATATCAGTATAACTTATAAAATCCCCCCCCCCCCCCCCCCCCCCAAGATCTGAAGACAAATTCTGCCCAATAAACAAGGGAATGTTGTTTGAGAGCATATCTACAATGAGCGTTTCGTATAAACCGCCACTGCATCGTATACACGAACATGGAAACGATGATTGCCGAACATAATCGGGTTGCACTGAGACCGAGGTCATACAAAGACGGAGGCTGACGTGAGTAACTACGCATTTCGTTTGTTTTAAAATATTACAACGTGTCATGAATTACTTTAAGTATCATAATTGTAAGAATGTAATTAAAATACGCAAATATACTACTCAAATTAAATTTTATTAATAAATTTGCTATAATTTGGCATACTAAATTGTTTACAAATCTGACATGTGCGCAGCGCCTCTCTTTCGCATTTTTCCGAACTGGCGACTTCCGAAGGCAGTGCACATTGGTGATTAAGAGAAGGAATTACTATCGGGATGACAGTGATTCATGAATCGACATTTTTTGCTGATTTGACGGGTTTATTGCTTCAGATTCACCCTGATTCTATGAAATTATTTATTTCCAATCACAAATACAATATTATATTTGTTCTTTTATTTTTCAATTTATTTACCGTCAGTTACAGCTTGTATTGCTTGAAACTGTTTATAGAATGTGTGTAAATTATTCTTGACCAATCAGAACTCTTGTTTTTCCACTTCCTCGGTAAACTAACCAAAACAAAGCCCGTATGTATACAGATATGGCTATTTCGACATGCGGGAAAAGAGTACCAATTCATTTCCCATAGACATCAATACTAACATTTGGTCCTTTCAGTAATTAATGAAATTAATTTTAGATAAATGACCGCCAAGATTTCAAAGTTTATTCCATGTGCTAATAAAAAACGACAAAAATTATATAGGGTCCCGTTGCTTTTATAGATGATATTTGTACTTCTTTTTTTTTTTTTTTTACAACACATAGCAGTAAATTGCACCTTTCATTTCAAACACACCCCTACCATGACAATTTCCTCACTCATTTCTCGATTTTGACCGATGATTTTTCATCGGGACAATTAATTTAAACTTATATATTATTTCTCTCAATTTCAAATAATTTCACTCTTGATATGAGCCAATCACGCCACACCTAAACATTTATACCTCCGCTCAATCTTGGGGAAACTGAGTCCGGGTTACGCACCCGGGGGTTTGGTACTCTCATTCTATGCATTGAACAGGTAAGAAACGAAAGAAAAAAAAACCCAGACGTGTTAGGGTATATGATTTCTTGTCAGAGATAGTTTCATTGTATACAGCACAAGTTTTCATGAACACAGCCATTACTGAGTTAAACGCGGTTGAGCTAAACCAGATCTTCAATTTTTGGCTAAGCGTGAATTCTGTTGGTCAACGAATTACTTCGTTCTCGTTATGCATATTTATGAGAAGCGAGAAAGTTTTGACGCAGAGAGTCACGAGTGAAAAGGTAGTGGTGAATATATTTCAGTCGTGGCTTGAAACGATGGTGAAAATAATGCTTTTAATCGTTTCCATCTAATGTCTTTCACTTAATGAAGGAAAATAAATAAATGTCAAGACCAAAAGACTTGGAACATTTTTTTTTTTACGATTGCTTAAAAGGGGGAAACATTTTTCTTTTCTTCTTAAAACGTCAACAGAGGAATTGCTAATTTTGTCTTGTTACATGAAACAATTTATTTTATTGAACTAGCAGTGTAAAATTAGAGTAATGTCGAAAGAGAATTTTTTTCTCCGAAAATCATTTTTCAGGCGCACTCTTCGCTTCAACACGTGACGCTTTTCTTCCACCCACGTTTAGCAACGCCCATCATCGAACACCGATTGTTTAAAGATATGGCTTCTACTTAACACAATATTAAATCTAGCAATGGCACCGTCACTGATTTATAAAGAGAATAAAACACGTGATTGGACATCGACATGAACCTTGTTATTGTCAGGTGAGAGTAAATTGTTATTCAGGTAATTTTAAAATCTATATGTGATAGTCTATTTTGACAACATTAAATTGAATATCCTGGGAAACAGATACACGGATGTGCCACTTGGGCTTTTGTAGATTCATATTACAACGCGTTGTCTGGTAGATATTTATTTTTTCCTCTTTGCTTCTTTATGTTCAATTTGAACAATATACACTCAAATTGTCACTAGCTGAGTAAAACTGAGGAGCTGCATATTTTGAAACATACATGACGCTCAGGTAGTAATATGGGGGATTCTTTATCGTTGCTACGCTTGTCGTGATATCGACTTCCGGTTTTAATGTCATACCTGAAAGACACTTGACTTTTGCTTCCTATGCCGGGCACGTGGTAAAGGATCAGTCACTACCTATGTATTTGATTTGAGAATCGAATTCTTGACTTGTCGCTTGCGACGCGAGCACCCAATCCACCAGGTTATCGTATAGGTGCAGATCTGTAGCTCTCTGAGAAAAGATTATGAAGACTTTATCGCTACAGATCTGTAACTCTCTGAGAAAGATTATGAAGACTTTATAGCTTCAGATCTGTAGCTCTCTGAGAAAAGATTGTAACATACTTTATAGCGTCAGATCTGTAGCTCTCTAAGAAAAGATTATGAAGACTTTATAGCTACAGATCTGTGACTCTCTAAGAAAAGATTATGAAGACTTTATAGCTACAGATCTCTCTCTCTCTCTCTCTCTCTCTCTCTCTCTCTCTCTCTCTGTGTTGTACAATTCATGTGTTTTTTGTGCGTGATAAAATCATTTGATTTACCAGTATTTCAATTTTCCTGAAGCAGCCATGCTTCCTGTCGCTTCTTTGAGCCCGTTGTTGTAAATAGGGTTGTGATTTATGTGTGGGCTGTATTTAAATACGTGATACAGAAATAGAATTGTTTGTTATATATTTGTAAGATCCTGATCCCGCCCCTCGCTGGATTTATCGTGTTTCCCAACTCCATGTAACTTTTTTTTCTTTTTGCTACATCTCTATTCTTTTTCTATTGTACAAAATCATTTTCACGTTTGCAATAATTGTAATGTACAGAAATCATTTCCGTGACGATTTAGTTCAGATTACCACCCTCTCCGACCATCAGATTTTCGAAGGGCGTAGTTAAAGGACGGGGAAACAGGGGTACGAGCTTCTCCCACTACCGGGGTACCAGCTCCTCCCACTACAGGGATACGAGCTCCTCCCAATTTCAAACGTAGGCGTGTCTGAAGTGTATGTGTGTTCCCACTATGTAATAGCAAATGTTAATCGTAACAGTAAGCGTCACATATAAGTAAATAATAATTAGGTACGCCACAGTTGCTATTTGTAAACTTTTAAATGTTACATAGCCAATCGAAAATAGTTGATCGAATGCGTTTAGTCACGTGATGTGTCACCCTTCAACTAACTTACCATCAATACATTAATATTCAATAAAAAGGGGGGAATTCATTTTATACTATAATACTGGAGTCCAGGTAAGATTTATACTCACCTATATAACATTACTCAATTGATAAATAGTTAATTTCATTGGCAGCGTAATCTGTTAATGCCTTTTGTGCAACGTTCAATTGTGACTTTTAAATGGTGTTTGTGTATTATGTGCTTTGAGATATATATTTCAGCTTACAGGGTTTTTTTCACACACAATAAAAATAACCCTGACCAACAATTGGTTTTATCATGATTAGATTTTGCGACTTGTATACATGTAAAAGATTAAACGAAAATTGTTTGACTGCAGGATTGCTGTCCAGGTAGCTTTGGCGTCCAATTCCAGCACGATGAAAACCGCAGTAGAGCTACAGGTACTACATAGCATACTAGGAAACCCGCCCCTTTTCTGCATCCTCGTTCATGTTCTTTAAAAAATCACTGCAAAGAGGATTTTAACTTTAAAACGCGGAGGTCCCATTCTCAACAGACGTTGGCATGTTAAAGAACCCTCACTGCTACGACCCTGATCGCTAAGCATAGGTAAAAATTTGTGGTACTTCACCTACAACTCGTGACGTCTCAATATGAGTAAAAAATTCTCGACGGGACGAAAAACAAACAAACAATACATGTATACAGTGTGATACATTCCTACTTTTACACTTTAGAAATATCAGTTACTCACTGGATGATAATATGTCCATAACATATCTAGGAGAGATCTGTTAATTACATTCGTGTTAGGAAATTTCCTGTTGTATGCGACTGGATCGTAAAACTCTTATCTCTCGCAGAGCAGACTAGACAGTGATAAAGAAATATTTCTGTGACTGAGAAGTTGTCAAGAGGATTATTTATTTATCGTTATGATCTTTGTATCAGCAACATTTTATTCTGTAAGAGAAATTGGAATGAACATGTAATTTAGTTTCCTTTTTTTTATTTGTTTTACGTCCCTTCGAGAATTTTCACTCATACTGAGACGTCACCAGCTGTAGGTGAAGTACTTATGCTAACAGGGCTGTAGTAGCGAGGATTCTTTAACGTGCCAAGGCTTGTCGCGAAATGCGACCTCTGATTTAAGGTCCTATCCGAAAGATCCGTGAATTTCACTTCCAAATACCGAGCGTTAGGCGAAGGAGCAATCACTACCTATGTTTACGTCTTAGGTTTGGCACTGTTATAGTACGAGCGAGACTCTAACTCACAACTCCCGGTCACGATGGGATCGAACTCTCTTCCACTGTGATACCGTGACCTATTTTAGTTTCCTGAGATTGTCAGTTAATAAGAATTACATTGTAACATGCGGTAAATCAGGAAATGTAATGTCTGAAAAAAGATGAATAATATAATAGGAGAATACTGAATTTCTAGACCAGTATTAGTGACACGCTGTTACTGAACGAAAGTAGGTTTGACGGCGGATGTGACCGGTCAACCAAGATAGACGACCCACGGCGGATGTGACCGGTCAATAGGGGATGCTTATTCCTCCTAGGCAACTAGTGTTTCAAGGGGTCCATGCTTATCATGTTCCTAGTTTTGTATTCTTTATAGGATTTATGAGATTAATTTCCACCGATTTTATTTCAATGAGAATAGCTTATATGCTCCTCATTACATTCAGTTACTGTGGACTTCCTGATTTCTTTAAACACACACACATACATACACACACATAAACACACACAAACACACACACATACATACCTACACACACTCGCATACATACACACATACATACATACACACAGACACGCATACATACACACACACACACTCACACACACACTAACACACACATACATACATACACACACAAACATACACACACACTAACACACACATACATACATACATACATGCATACATACACACACAAACATACACACACACTCACACACACACTAACACACACATACATACACACACAAACACACACACATACACACACACACACACACACACACACACACACACACACACACACACACACACACACACACACACACACACACACACACACACACACAAAACGGTCCGGTTTTTGAAAGTTTATGCTACATAAGAATATAATTACGGTGTATTTGCAAACACAAATGCTCTTTCTAGTGATAAATTATTTTGCACGTACTTTCTGAAATAAAGTTAGGGGGAATAGATAGTGTACATATTATATAATGTAAACAGATAAGCTTTACAGTGGAAAGAAACAGGATAGCAATGAAGGCGTTAAATAAAATAAAGTTCTATAGAACTGTGAAATTTCAAACACTGTTTTCTTCTAAAGCAACATTTCTGATATAAATGCTTTCATAGGTTTACTTTACGGCGTTTAATGTTAACTCCCTGGGGTCTTACAGTATTAGCATTCACTTACAAGCACGTCTGAGGTCCCTGTATCAATTGTAACCGGCAGTTAGATGCATTATTGAGATCGTTAAATATTGTGGACTATCCCAAAGGCATCGTCAATATTAAAAACGAATTACAAACACACCATCGCAGTGCATTGAGCGTTGGATAAATATGCTCTCAGGGGCTTTAACTAAATCCTGCAGAAATCAGATACAGATTTGATATTGGTGGACTGTTTGTCATTGGATCAACGTTTCGGACAGCGAATAAGGAAAATCTATAATGGCAGCCAATTTTGTAGAATTATGTCTGGTATAAATATAAAAATAGTTATTGTCAAAAATCTTATGACGTTAGCCTTTTACTGTCAGCCTGACATCCCACAGAGACAGCGTTCAAGACTACAAATATGGCGCCTTATAAAGAATGATGATGAGTTGTATTATAGATATGAATGAAACTTCTCAAAAACACGCAAGGAATCTTGAATTGATCACAGTATTTGGCCTTGGGAATTTTCAGAACAATGCTTTACTAATTTTACTGTTTCTCGACCTTTCCGCACCCACACTTTGATTACACAGCTACGGTTATGATGTAATTTTCAAACTTTTAATTGACGTAGTTTGTATATTATCATGTCCAAAAGTTTGTCATTGTAGTTCTTTATCAATATTTTCATTCCAAACTGACGAAAATTCTCGATTTTCTTCAGGATTGGTATCATACAAAAATCTCAAAACGCTTAATGATTTAACAGTTAACTGCCATTAACACATATCATTTATTTATTGGGGGAGGAGTGGGAAAACTGGACAAATTCCAATTCATTTTAATACATTCCCAACGTGCCTCCCTTCTATGTATTTACCAGTTAGGCGTTCTTCGGATGAGAACGCAGAAACTGAGGCCCCATGCCATAGCAGGTGCTGCACGACAAAGATTCTTCTCTGCTGAAAGTCCATAACCTTTGACTGATTGATTGATTGTTGTTTTCCGCCACACTCATCAATTTTTCAGTTATCTGGTGGCGTCCATTTTATATTGGTGGAGGAGAGAACCCTGATACATTGTATCCGGGAAGAGACCACCGACCTTCCGAAAGTAAACTGGCAAACTTCCTCACATTTATCGGCGCGAGCGAGATTTGAACCCGCGCCGACTAGAGGTGAGAGGCCGTGTGATTTTGAGCACGATGCTCTAACCACTCCGCCATGGAGCCCCCCCCCCCCCCCAATAAGCTTTGAGCATAGGCCTAAATTTCGCAGCCGGCAATGGTAACGTCTCCATATGAGTAAAAGATTCTCGAGCGGGACGTTAAACTATTATAAAACCATCCAACGTAATGTATCGCAGTCCATGCCCCGAGGTATTTTAAAAAATAATATTTATTTCAGTCCACCATAGGACTTTACAAAAAGGTCTGATTACTACTTGATTTATTTCACCTAGAATTTTATATTGAAGTATATGGGAACAGCATGTTTCATTAAAATATTTGTAAAAAGGAATCATGTTTTCATACAAATCTCCAGGTAAAACGTTGCATAAACTTTCTCTTTAGGTACATATCATATAAAATTAATTATTTTCCGTACAAATATTTAGAAAATTTGATTTTAAAAAAAAAAATTGCCAAGGGCGGATAATTCTTCAAAATCGGTCGACTTCTAATCATTTACCAGTCTGTATGACTCTCCTCATTACTTAACAATAAACATTTCTTTTGATTCAAATCATTCCATCAAAATTGTTCAATCTCCTTTCGCTACATACACTGAATACCGTAACAAATTAATGTGGCATATTGTAAATACAGTGTTAGTTAACAAATGTGAGATGTTGTATACAGTGTTAGTTAACAAATGTGAGATGTTGTATACAGTGTTTGTTAACAAATGTGAGATGTTGTATACAGTGTTAGTTAACAAATGTGAGATGCTGTATACAGTGTTAGTTAACAAATGTGGTATATTGTACACCAGTACTAGTGTTTAACAAATGTGCGATATTGTATCATGGTATTTAACAACTGTTACTTTTTATGCCCAGTGGTATATGTCAAATGTGGTTCCCTATATAGAAAATGTGGCACAGAGGAAGGCATGTAACAAATGTAGCTCTTTATTTATTATACAGTATTTGTTTTAAATGGGACTTAAGTATAATGATTTTTATTTCATGAAAATTATGAATGGAGATTAAATGCACTTTTCATTTCAGCCACAAATCAAATTAACATTAAGTAAATTTTTTTTATCTCCCCATTAGCTCGTACTAAGGAATTCAACTCTTGACATCAGTAAACAGTGTTTATCATCACTTCATCTGTCCGGAGCTAGACAATAAGTAGCACGTCAGAACTGAAGACGACTCGATGTGACATAACGCAACTCCATTGCCCTTCATTAAATCATCGATTGTCGTTTTGGTTGTCCATTTGCGTAATAAGCGCTAACTAGCAGACCCGAGATTTAGTACATGCGGGTCAATACTCCACTCAGCACCATAGAAAACAGAAACCTTCTGTAAACATTAGACACGGTAGTCATCAATACCATCCAACACGATGTGCAGTCGCATTGTTAAAACTTAATAAATCAAGGCCATCGTGTCATTAGTAGACGAGGTTGGACCTCATAGTCTTGCTTCGATCTCCAGAACGTCTGAATGGATAAGTGTTCAAAATATATTCCTTTGGCAGATCTAAAGTAGGGCATATGGAGGATGCACCCCCACCCCAAACCCCCTCCCTCACCTCGTGGTTGAACGATTTTAACACAAATGGTTTGTTTCATCATTTTAGGCTTGTTGCACACATTCTTCCCTTTACTGGCGGAACAAGTACAAATTGAAGTCGGATCCCCGCTTTGAAAATTTTCTGAATCCGCCTCTGTATTTAGATTTCAAATGACCAAACGTACATCTAAGGGGTGGATACTTCATACAGGTAATATCCAGTCGTATAGCTGGCATAGAACCAACTCTGTTATATATAATAAATAAACCTCTTAGACCCACGTGACTTTTTAACTGAACATAAAACAAAGTGAAAAACGTGACATCACAAATAATGAATAAAAGAGTACCGAAAACGGTACGTAATACGCCCATCACAAACTTATATAGGGCGTTTATCTTAAGCCATATCATAAATTTCTTAAGTCATATCAAGAGATCCCGTGGGGATCAGGGTTAGAATAGATCCTCAGTACCCCTTGCTTGTCGTAAACTAAATGGGGCGGTCCTTCGGATGAGACCGCCAAAACCCGAGACCCCGTGTCACAGCAGGTGTGGCACGTAAAAGATCCCTCCCTGCTCAAAGGCCGTAAGCGCCGAGCATAAGCCTAAATATTGCAGCCCTTCATCGGTAATGGTGATGTCTCCATATGAGTGAAAAATTCTTAAATGGGACGTTAAGCAATGCCCAATCAATCAACCACATCATGAGTAGTAAAACTTTACTTAAAGCAATATAAGCTGCCAAAATTGCAATTTTTTATAGTGGCATTAAAAGAGGTTAAATGAACGTTGATATGATTGAAAAAAAGAACTGCATCGAATTTCCTCTCATATGCATCGTTTACACACCTTTACGTGATGAAAAATATATTCCTCGACATTCCGTTTGACCCTAACAATGGCAGCTGATTAATCGTCGGCGACAATCACGAAGATAACCGATGTTGACACGAATGATTCTGATGCTGATCGGGGTGGATCGGGTTGTATCCGGGTCATTAAAATATGGACGGCGAGGTGAGATAAAATTCTAGTTACCATCATTATTTTGGCATTGTTAACGATGTTATATGTTTTTAAGTTATGATAGTATGTTTTTAGTTATGATAGTTTTAAGGGATCGCTCGAAACATTACGCAAAATTCCAAAGTCGGCTTTCTCCCTCGCTTCGAACCTTTCGTGTCCGACATCTTTCGTGTTTACCGGAAATATTGCGCTTGCGCATTTGATTTTGCCGAATGAGTTCAACTTTAGGTCATTGCATACGGAAATAATGTCGGGAAAATTAAGGTACGGGAAGACTTAATTTCAACTGTCAAACATTTTTGCATTTAATGCAAAAAATACATGTCAAAAGTTTAATCGATAAAATCAGGTATTAGAAGGTAGATGTTTACAAAATTTTCGATTAAATTTTAGGACCCCAAAATAACAATTTTGACAGCTCATATTGCTTTAAGGTAGTACTAGCCATCATGGAGCTGTGAGTCTTTTTTGCTGTACCCTCAGGTAACAAGTTTGACAGATCTAATTATAACGGTTCGGTCTGTGTCCTGCCTACAAGGTTATCCTACTAACTGATATTACGACCTCTGACCTTAACAAAGGGCACTTGGCATAAGGAGTATGTGTACCCAATTTGTTGGTCCTAACCTCAATGGTGCGGTATGTATACTGCCTTCGAGGTTTCTCTATTAACTCATACTACGACCTTGATCTTTGACCTTTGTACTTTCTGCATTTTACTCTCATAATGGTGATCTAATGTACAGGGTTGTACGATCCTACGCTTTACAAAAAGTCATAAATCTTAAGTCTTATTATTACTTAGGAAAAAAAAAAAAAAAAAAGATAAAAATCATATAAAATGATTGAAAACTTGTATTACTCTCTCGATGTTGAAATCATATTTCATACGAAGTACATGTATTTGAACGAGCCATTAAATACAATTTTGATGTGATGAGCTACCTTAAATTTAGATACTTCCTATTTCCATGCAGTATTAGTGGCTTTTAAAACTATTTCAGTTTATCGGATTTAAAAACAAAACAAAACAAAAACAAGAACGTTTTTGCAATAAATTTTCATAAATCATATCATCTACTATATTTCTGTCTAAACCACATTTGAAATTGTTGAAACTCAGAAAGGGTATTCATTCCCCGAGGTTGTTGAATTTCTGAATTTCAGGCAGAAATTGATTTTACTGATATTCAACAAGGCATTAGTGTAGTGTTAACAAACTAATGCCTTGACTAATTTTCAGGGAAATTTTTCGAAAATTTTACAAAAATTTTGCCAAGTATAAAGAAAATGTAAGTAAACAATAATGTTAAACCACTGTTCTTTGTGTCCTTGATAAATGCATTCTGAGTAATCAAAATCTGACTAGCTATTATTCATTCTCCTGCCCTCTGTGTGACAGCTGGAAGTCGCGGGTCTTTAGATTTAAATTAAACCCCTTAAAAAGACAATGGACCAGAGCCGTGGCAGCTCTAGAGTCTGTACAATAAACATCACCGCATTACCGGAATTACATGGGGCTTTATCTACTCTTAGTGAAATCTCCATTTGATGTAGGCCTACGTGTACACAATGATTTCATTACTTACATGCTGAAAACAAAACACAATTACATTAAATTGATGTAAATATTCCATTATAAACTTGTTTGATATCTTTTTAGATAACTTAGTCTTGGAAACAAAGAATACATTTTGAAATATATTTTATAAGAAATGTGTTGAAATACATGTTTGATAAGAAATGTGTTTGGTGCCAATTTTCACTGAATCTAATGTGTTGTACGTCACTGTATCTGATGTGCTTCAAGTCACTTTATCTAATGTGTTTCACGTCACTTTATCTAATGTGTTTTACGTCACTTTATCTAATGTGTTATACGTCACTGTATCTAATAGATATGTTAAAATACATTGGCGGATTCAAGGGGGGGGGTGCAACCCCCCCCCCCCCCCTCCCGTCTTGAAAATCAGAGAGAGAGAGAGAGAGAGAGAGAGAGAGAGAGAGAGAGAGAGAGAGAGAGAGAGAGAGAGAGAGAGAGAGAGAGAGATTGTAACGTGTTACTGTTTTAAAACAAAATTATCCACCATTTATGTTGTTCCGAATAGCATTTACAGTTCCATGCATTACTGTCGATGCATAATTTCCTGTGACATTTTAGAAGTTTATTTAGCGCGATGGCTGAATTTGATTTGAACGAAGTAAATCAATCTGATGACTCAAAGCTCCACGTTCAGTTACAGTCGTTGACGATTAAATTGCAAAAACGTGACACAGATATTGCCTTTGCTTATGCAATGATAGATGCCACCAAATCACAAATAAATGAAGAGACAGACCCGCAGATGGCGAATTTTCAGTCTGGTTTAAGGAAGCTGAGGATATGGCTTCAGTTGCCAATACCACCACATCTTACTGGGAGACAAAGTCACAGAACTAATGCTCAGTCTTCAACAAATGAAGAATACTTTTTGCGCAATTTAGCCATTCCGTTTCTTGATTACCTCGTCAGTGAGGTAAATCATCGATTTAATGACGGTGATAGGTGTGGTCCAGCTCTTTTGTCGCTGCTGCCAAAAGCGACCATCAAGGTCGATGATATAAATGACATTTTTCTTGGCGTTTCCTTATGGTATAACGATTTGCCATCTCCATCCTCCTTACGTCATGAGCTTTCATCATGGAAAAGGAAATGGTCCTCAGCCACAGAGAATCAGACAGACTTGGATAACTTAATGAGGTGTTTAAATGCCACCGACAAAGACATATTCCCAAATATCCACAGACTATTGGTTATCGGATGCACACTACCGGTCACAAGCCGTGAAGCTGAACGTTCTTTCTCCGTCGGACAAAACATTTTTACGGACGATGATATCAGAGAAGCGACTGTCAGGATTAGCTCTAATGAATACTTACCCAGGGGTTAAAGTCGACTATGAAGCTGTGGTGAAACAGTTCATTCAGAAGCATCCCAGACAAATTGACATATAGAATGTTTGAATGCAACTGCGAATTAAAATGCGCTACGGCCCATAACCCCTTGTCTCTGAAGGCACGGGCATTCAGGCACTTATTCTCCCCCCCTTTCAAAAATCCTGGATCCGCCCCTGAAATAGGCTCTCAGTACCTCTTGCTTGTCGCAAGAGGCGACTAATTGGGGCGGTCCTTTGGATGAAACCGCAAAAACCGAGGTCCCGTTTAACAGCAGGTGTGGCACGATAAAGATTCCTCCCAGCTCAAAGGCCCTGAGCGCCGAGCATAGGCCTAAATTTTGCAGCCCTTCACCGGCAATGATGGCGTCTCCATACGAGTGATTGATTGATTGATTATTATTGCTTTCCGCCACACTCAACAATTTTTCAGTTATCTGGTGGCGTCCAGTTTTTGTTGGTGGAGGAGAGAACCCAGATACAATGTACCTGGGAAGAGACCACCGACCTTCCGCAAGTAAACTGGCAAACTTGCTCACATAACGCCGCGGCCGAGATTCGAAAACGCGCCGACAGAGGTAAGAGGCTTTGTGATTTTGAGCCCGATGCTCTAACCACTCGGCCACGGAGCCCCCCTCCCCCCATACGAGTGAAAAATTCGCGAGTAGGATGTTAAACAATATACAACCAACCAACAATGGAACGCACAAGTAACTTTCTTGAAGATTTGAATCCAGCGATGGAATATATATGGATTTGAAACCTTAGGACTGACATTAATTCCAGAAAGCCAGTCATCCTGTGAGTGATTGCGAAATTGACACGTGATCCAATGATACATAATGAAAATCAATCCACAAGACAAATGAAACATAAAGAAATAAGGAAATTATATGACCAGATGCTGACGTACCAATATTGGCCAATGAATTATATCTCTTCTATTCATAGACAGACCGGTCGCGGTAGCTCAGTAGTTAGAACGTTCCCTTCGGAACCGGGGAACCGGGAAGTCGAGAGTTCGAGCCCCACTCGTGCCATGGCCGCGTCTAACCTAAGACGAAAAATAGGTAGTGATTGCTCCTTCGCCACACGCTCGGCATTTAGAAGTAAGAATCATGGGTCTTTCGGATATGACCTTAAAACCGGAGGTCCCGTGTCACGGTAGGCGTTGGCACGTTAAAAAACTCTCACTGCTACGTCCCTGAGCGCTAAGCATAGCTCTAAATCTGTGGTGCTTCACCTACAGCTGGTGACGTCTCAATATGAGTGAAAAATTCTCGACGGGACTTAAAACAAACAAATAATCAATCAATCTGTTGCTGACCATTAGAAACATCTTAATTAAACATAATATACATTATTAAGCGCCCCGTGGGGATTCGGTTGTTAAAATAGATCCTCAGTACCCCTTGCTTGTCGTAAGAGGCGACTAAATGGGGGGTCCTTCGGATGGGACCGAAAAAACCGAGGTCCCGTGTCACAGCAGGTGTGGCACGATACAGATCCCTCCCTGCTCAAAGGCCCTGAGCGCCGAGCATAGCCCTAAATATTACAGCCCTTCACCGGCAATGGTGGCGTATCCATATGAGTGAAATATTTTCGAGCGGAACGTTAAACAATATATAATCAATCAATCATTATTAAGCACTGTAAAGATTAAAAATGGAAAAAAAAATGAAATTTGGAAAATTTTCAGCTCAAATTGTGACCATGCCCCTTTAAATATAGAAAACTCAAATACGC
The DNA here is from genome assembly GCA_024699665.1 of Ostrea denselamellosa. NCBI lineage: Eukaryota > Metazoa > Mollusca > Bivalvia > Ostreida > Ostreidae > Ostrea > Ostrea denselamellosa. Next base: position 2,034,008 of record JAMZEH010000074.1, on the reverse strand, counting down.
TAATCACTGCTGAAATTCCTGGTACGAACAGCTCACAACAGTGCAAACGTGGTTAAAATTAGCTCAACAAATGATACTCTGTACAGAGTACCACAACCCATCAACAAAATGATACTCTGGACAGTGTACCACAACACATCAACAAAATGATACTCTGTACAGTGTACCACAACCCATCAACAAAATGATACTCTGTACAGTGTACCACATCACATCAACAAAATGAAACTGTGTACAGTGTACCACATCCCATCAACAAAATGATACTCTGTACAGTGTACCACAACCCATCAACAAAATGATACTCTGTACAGTGTACCACATCCCATCAACAAAATGATATTCTGTACAGTGTACCACATCACATCAACAAAATGATACTGTGTACAGTGTACCACATCCCATCAACAAAATGATACTCTGTACAATGTACCACATCCCATCAACAAAATGATACTCTGTACAATGTACCACATCCCATCAACAATATGATACTCTGTACAGTGTACCACAACCCATCAACAAAATGATACTCTGTACAATGTACCACATCCCATCAACAAAATGATACTCTGTACAATGTACCACAACACATCAACAAAATGATACTCTGTACAGTGTACCACAATCCATCAACAAAATGATACTCTGTACAGTGTACCACAACCCATCAACAAAATGATACTCTGTACAGTGTACCACAACACATCAACAAAATGATACTCTGTACAGTGTACCACAACCCATCAACAAAATGATACTCTGTACAGAGTACCACAACACATCAACAAAATGATACTCTGTACAGTGTACCACATCACATCAACAAAATGATACTCTGTACAGTGTACCACAACACATCAACAAAATGATACTGTGTACAGTGTACTACAACCCATCAACAAAATGATACTCTGTACAGAGTACCACTACATATCAACTAAATGATACTCTGTAGAGTGTACCACAACACATCAACAAAATGATACTCTGTACAGTGTACTACATCCCATCAACAAAATGATACTCTGTACAGAGTACTACTACATATCAACTAAATGATACTCTGTACAATGTACCACAACACATCAACAAAATGATACTCTGTACAATGTACCACATCCCATCAACAAAATGATACTCTGTACAGTGTACTACATCCCATCAAAAAAATGATACTCTGTACAATGTACCACAACACATCAACAAAATGATACTCTGTACAGTGTACCACAACACATCAACAAAATGATACTCTGTACAGAGTACCACATCCCATCACGAAGATTAGGACAAACATTTAATGTGAAATTTGTGTCAACCTTTAGACGACGCCATATTAGTCGAAGACTCATTCTAAGCTACAAAACATCAAGAGAAGATAAAATAAACACTAAGGATTTAGTCTTATTCGTGGGGTCTAATTTTTGTGGTTGACAATATTTTCGTTGAAATGTAGAGAAGACACTAAAACTTTAGAGTTCTGCTTAACGCTCTAACGTGCAGAGGCCTGTCGTGACACGGTACCTCTGTTTTTAAAGTCATAATTGAAAGACCCATGACTCTGACTGTTAAATACCGTGCGTTTAATTGGCGAAGGAGATATCACTACGCAGGTTTGCAAGCGCGGATCCAGCTTTTTTCATCGGGGGAGGGGGGGGGGGGGGGTCCAAAAGGTCAGAGATCTGGAACCTGGTTTCAGGGCGAATCCTCCGTAATTTCCACGATTTTACAGATAGTATACTATTCCAAGTCTGCACCCAAAATTGCGGTATGGTAATTTTCATATTATATTATATTATATTATTTTGAAATCGTCCCTAGTGAGCAAATAAAGTCGATCGAGAGAGTTGATGAAGCAATATTAAACGCGATGCTAGGGTGAAAGATGACTATATAATCTTTCAGTTGGAAATTCCGGAGGGGGGTGGGTGGGTGCAAAACCCCGCTTGGTTTGTCGCGGTCATCGCAAGAGCGCAAGGCTCGATCTCGCGACTTCCCAGTTACTAAGCGAACACTCTACCACTGCGCCACTATAAATAATAATGAATAAAATTCTATCAATTACAGGGAAGAAAATTTATGTAATTAGATTTATTAACTTGCCTCTTGATTTTGTCCGAGATATAATCTAATAAGTCTGCATAGATATTTTTTCTGCTTTTAAATCAATGGAGGATTTCCGCTTCGTTGTACCGTGCTCAATAAAGCCAGAGTTTACTCGGACAGCACTAATATTTCTCATTTACCGCTGAACAGGGAAATGCAATTATGGTTATGGGTTTGCAAATACAATTACTACGTCCAATAGATTTCTTATCTTGTTAATAAATACTTTGTTGTCGTCGTATTTATCAATAGACAAACAACCCCCTCGCAGGGAAAATAATAAATAATGTATAATATCATGCTATATTTTCACAGTTGAATGAGTGGACAAATTAAGTACAGTCACACTCCTTTAAAACGGACAAACTTATGTTTGTTTGTTTGTTTTTACGTCTCGTCGAGAATATTTCACTCATATTGAGACGTCACCAGCTGTAGGTGAAGTACCATAGATTTAAACCTATGCTTAGCGCTCAGGGCCGTAGCAGTGAGGGTTCTTTAACGTGCCAACGCCTACCGCGACACGGGACCTCCGTTTTTAAGGTCATATCCGAAAGACCCATGATTCTGACTTGTAAATGCCGAGGGTTTGGCGAAGGAGCAATACTACCTATTTTTCGTCTTAGGTTTGACGCGGCCATGACACGAGCGAGGCTCGAACTCACGACCTCCCGGTTACGAAGCGAACGCTCTAACCACTGAGCTACCGCGACCGATAGAAATGATCATTTATAAGCATTTTGTCAAGAACAGTTTATGTGAGAACTATGACGAGATTTGTGTTTTCAGTGGCGAACTTTATCTAGAGTTGGGAGCCGCCCCTTCTTGTCGCCACATTTACACGGCATTACAGGCATATATAAATGACAGGGGGGACCACAGGCCTTATCGGTCACTGAGTATTACGTAAAAGTACCTCTAGTCCCAAGGGCTATGAAATATAGAAAAATACCCTGTTCTGAATATCTCAGCTAAATTCTAATATTTATTAAGACTATAAAAAAGGTGTATTATTAAAACTTTAATGCGTTCGAAAAAGCCTATACTAATGAAGGGCTTTACATATTATCTGCAATAATAACATGATTTGACAACCTTGGACCCGTCCTGGAGTCAAAACTGTGGGGTTTGCGAAATTCAAATTTACTCTATCAGCAAACTTAAATACCTTTCAAATGATAAAGACAATAATCACTATAACAATTTTGGCACCACCCTGGAACCAAAACCCTTAACCCCTTAGGATCATAAATTTACAATTTTGGTAAAGGATTACCTACTCCCTTCTAAATATGCATTTAGTTTCAATTTAGTATCAATAGCATTGAAGAAGATTATTTAAATGTTTTGCACATATACAATATATATATATATATATATATATATATATATATGTGTGTGTGTGTGTGTGTGTGTGTGTGTGTGTGTGTGTGCCAAGTTTGGACGTGCCCTGGAGTCAGAGCCCGGGTATCATGAAATGTACAATTTTCGTAGACGCCCTCCTGAGCTACATCACTATTCATTTAGTTTTCCTTAAAGACATGAAGTTGCAGAGAAGAAGACTTTTGAAAATTGGTCAATTTTTGGCAGTTCTTTTATTCCAGCCACTAAGGCCCCTTCATGGGGTGCAACAGTACTGAAATTTACAATTTATTTCATTCTTGTTTCGAAATCGGAAACGTTACCAAGAAAAGTTAAAAATGTTCAATTGGTAATACATTCCATCACTGATAATTATGGCCCCACTCTGATGCCAAACCTCCAACCCTAGATTCATGAAATTTACAAATTTAGTAAAGGGATTCCTGCTCTACATCTCTATGCATTTACTTTTTCTTACACATGTACGGCTGTAGAGAAACGTTTTGAAATTGGCCCTTTTTTACAGTTTTTGTCATGCCCTTAAGGCACTAAGGGTGCAAGAGTTCTGAAATTTACAACTGTCGTCCCCCTTGACCCAAAGATGCATCATACCAAATTTGAAAAGAATTCGAATGGTAAATATCAAGAAGTTAAAATGTTCAATTGTTAACGTACGACAGACGACGCCGGACATAGACCAGTTGCAATAGGTCACCTGAGTTTCCTCACTGTAGATTTGAAACCCAAAATATCCGAGTATTTTGGCTAATACTTGACTATTGTGTGTAACTCCACCCTCCTTTCAACAATCGTGAATCCGCCACTGACTTTGATGATTAGACCACATAAATTTTGTCGCCGATATCGTGATGTAGAAAAGTGTAGGACCATGGAACACTTTCCCCTTGTCATTCGGTAGTATAAATTCAGATTGTCACTGATAATAAGCCCCCCTCCATCCCCGGAGTTATATTTCTTCTAAATATAAAACCCTGGTACGACATGAACTGTTTTGCTTGATTCTTGTTTTGTTCAAATTTTTTTCCTCATATTGAGATGTCATCAGAGGTATTTTTTTTTTAAAAAAGTATCGCACGTTTTTGACCTATTCATTACCCTTAATTACGCTTAATTAAGACGGTAGCAGGAAAAGTAGTTCATCGTGACAACACCTACCGTGACACGGTACTTCCGTTTTTAAGGTCATTTTTGAAAGATAACGTGATTTTCATTGATAATGCCCAGCGCTTGGCGAAGAAACAGACAATACATTATGAGTTAAAATGTTTACTTGATAGATTTGACGCGGCTCTGAGATTGAGAATTGAAACTAGAGGTTTTCTGTTTCAACGCGAACCACTAAACCTGCCTTGAACGGCGATAGTTGGTTGTATATTGTTTTAACGTCCCACTCGAGAATTTTCACTCATATGGAGATGTCACCATTGCTGGTGAAGAGTTGCAAAATTTAGGCTTATGCTTGGCGCTTTTACGGCCTTTGAGCAGGGAGGAATCTTTATCGTGCCACCCCTGCTGTAACACGAGCCTCAGTTTCGGTGGTCTCATCCAAAGGACTGCCCCATTTAGTCGCCTCTTACGACAAGCAAGGGGTACCGAAGACTTATTCTAACCTGGATCCCCACGGCAACCCTCAACGCTGAAATAATGTTAACAAAATATTTGTTTTGTTTTTTCCAGTACTAGTGGACTGGATTTTTTCCAGAGTTTTAGCTAACAAAATATGTTAGAAAACTGGTCGATCCAGATTGAAAACCACAGACATTCGTATAATCAATTTTCGTTTTAGAGAGCCTTTTCTGATCTTATCATTTAATGTGCAAAAATGGCTATAATTAAGTTCTAAGGACACTGTTAGAAGGACCCTCTCCCAGTATCAGATGACGCCTTCATTACTGCGAATGTCAGTTTATCTCCTGTCAGCAGTTTCTATTTTTTACCGGACATTAACCAATGATAAACTGTCCCCTCTTATACTCGCAAACATACTATTAATCTTGTGAATTTCTCTAAAGTATCTTTCCATACATTTCATCAACGTATTGATTTCTATACTAAAATAGGAACTACCGCGGATATAGCGAGAGACGCTGCAAATCTTTTTATCTGCCATTAACCAAATCACGTTGTATTAGGCCATTCAAATAATGAGAAAAAGTCTTATTTTCAACTTACCAGGAATAAAGACGATCAACAAAATGTTGACATAGAGAGCAGAATTCAAACATAAAACACTCCTCCCGAAATAATCCATCGGTCTGCTTATGCAACGCACATTTCGTCTTTTTCTTAGAAAAATTAATCCTCCGTCATCACATTCCAAATGTCACCAACGCTTACGATGACACAAGAGTGGCAATGTTTTAAGAGCACTGTGACAGAAAAAATATCTATTTTCAAAATGGCAGCAATTAAAACGTCTTGCAAAACGACAGGCCCGATACTTCGGTAATGTCCAAGTTAATTTGCGAAAAACACGTAACTCCGAGCTGGGGTCCTTTGATCATCAATAAAACAAGATTGCGTTTGAAAATTAATTTCTGCTCTCTGCACGGAATGAAGCCTTTCTTCTTCTTTTTTTTTTTTCTTTTTTTTTTTTTTGTAGTCTTGAATTGGAAGAATTAGGGTGACAGTAAGCTTGAAGCTTTCACTTACTTTAAGAAAAAAAAAATCTCAAACTTTTGGCAAGTGTTCAGAAAGTCAACACAATATTCACTGATTCCTGCACGTTGAATATTCATGGAGCAACATAAAGCCACATTCTGCACAAGACACAACAACCATATATACCCTTGGTGTCATTCCTTCTTAATATTCAGAAATCAATCCCACATACAGACCCCTTAGTTTAAATCCGAACGCAGTTTTATATGTTCAAAGTTTATAAGCGAGAAAATACAGCGTTGCGTGACTGTTGAAATCTCACGTAATTAAATGATTACACGCAACTTATACGATGTTTCATCGGCTGATGATTAAAATCCGATAGTGACATTTACAAGCCACATCACATCTTCATTTGTGTTTTCCTTACGAAGTAGACCTATATACACAAGGTGGACGCTGACGGGGAGGTATAATTGACCCATTGTAATCAATAGTTAATACGCACGCCGTTAAAGCCCGTCCGAAACTGCTGGTGGGGTCTTTTTTCAGATTTGAAAACAGAAAACTTAAACCATCCAGCGCTGAACTGTGGCGTGTATTTAAAGAATTATCTCCTCTCGCTCGCATAAAAATAGGGAAGGAATATCTTCACTGAACCGATTTATTGACATCCAAAGTTTTATTCTTTGGAACAAAATCGTGATAAACCGTGCTGAGACTGACACAATTTGATATACCCAAGAATAAATATTTGAAATGTCGGGCAGATGTGTAGTATTATAATGCAAGCCAATCAATATTCACTGTACAGAGTCAGACCTCTATATATGGTATAAAATTATCAACTGACATCATGTATGGTGCAGTAGTGAAGTATTGGCATTATTTTGTTTTTCAGAGTGGCAAGTACTTTGATCATTTTTCCATAGTAATTCACATTATTATTATTATTATTATTTTAGAAATTCTGATGATCAAAGTAAACAAATCGCGTAACATCGTAATGAAACGCCAGGACGAAGAATACGCATCGGACATTCAAAATTGAAACATTCTTATTTATTAAACAGAGAACTTCAACCTCAATGTATATCTTGTGACTGTCCATTAACTATACAACACATTCTCTTGGAATGTAGTGATTTTACACCCACACGAAATACACTTTTTAATAATGTGCAATCAATGTACAAACTTTTTACAAATATTGACTATCATCTTATTATAAAATATTTACAAGAATGCGACTTTTACAGAAAAATTTGATCCTTTACAATATAACCTATTCATATACACGATATGTATTTTTCCCTGTTTACGTATTTTTAACTTTTAAGTCCGTCGGATGGACCGTTAAAGGGTGCCCCGTGTCAAGGATTACAAACCCCTTGGCACGTAAAAGATCGTTTCCTTGATTTTTTAAAACGAGTAGGCTCACTGGGGGCCGTCAGGGAAACTCCAGCTTTCAAAACCAACCATATTTCAGTTGCTTAACCGCCGTGAAATGGCTGAAATATTGTCAACTCGGCGTAAAACCCCAATCAATCAATCAATCAACCAAAGTTTCTACAGTAGTGAATTTTCCATCACAGCGATCATAGTAAATCAAAGTTTCTAAGTTTTTACAAGGGCAAATCAAGGTAGTACCAATTTGAAATTTTTTACTATTTTACATGACAGAAAATGAAAGTAGAATTATAAGTATTTGAGTATAGTAGTATGAATTGAATGACGAATTGTAAGTTTTAACTATATAGGTGATAGAAAATGAAAGTAGAATTGTAAGATTTTACTGTAGTAAATTATGGTACGAAAGTTTTCCCTCTTGTAAATGATACTTATCACAGCATCAGCTATTTTACAACTAGTATTAAGCTACAGTAATTTTTGTGAATGGGACGTTCATTGAATGGCTTTATGAATTAATTGTATCAAGCATTTTGTATTTCTTTAAATACAATAAAACGAGGAAACTTTGCGCATGCGTATATTAGCACAAAAACTGGGAATTACTTCGGTTCGTACCCGAGTACAAACTCGGGCTATATTACTAAATTTGCAATCAAACGGAGATAGTTTCAACTGTTATATGACGTATTGTGACCTTTGAACTCTACACAACTAACCCTACCTTCTACTAGGGTTAGTGTAGTAGTGATATGTCGGTCTTGTTGTGAATCCGCGCATGTGTCAGTTTTGAATCGATGCATGTGATTGGTTGGAGTACTATACTTGGGAGTAAGAAAATAACATTGGAATATTTACCCTTCAAACTCGGGTAGAAAGAACCGAAGTCGCCTTGAAACATGGACTTCAATAAACCATAGTTTACCAGTCATCTCTCTCTCTCTCTCTCTCTCTCTCTCTCTCTCTCTCTCTCTCTCATCACAACATGTAAAGAGATAGTCAATAATTATATTGTACCCGAGGAAACACATGTACAACGAATCTTGAGAACATTGGCGTATTTCTCATTTTTATTCCCATATTTTGTATCAATCTGTGTGTATTCAGATATATTTTAAATTGCAAATATAATCCACAAAGATGTAATAGTAAATACAGTACCATTTTCTTCCTTTTTTTCCATAAACTGTAAAGAAAATTACTGACCACTAAATTTTATTATACAATATTCATGCACAGTACAAGATAAATATTCTACGTTGATACGTCCCATAACTGAAAACAGCTGATTGACAGGAGCTAAGTGTGTTGGAGCGACAACCATATACAAATGTAGATAATCAGTTTGTTCCGTGGATTTATCAGAACAAAAGGAGTAATGTTTTTGGCAAGTACACATATCGTAAATAGATGTCCGTATTCGATGCGTTTTCTTTGCGAGCAAGTCATGTGCATGAGTTGCTAATCTGCATTTTGCATGACGTGAAAATGAATGATTTTCTCGCTCTATTTATTCCATTACATTCTATCAGCGTGCATTTTATTACTGTACGTTATAACACTGTATATTCTATCACTGTACATTCTATCACTGTACATTCTGTCACTGTACATTCTATCATTGCACAATCTATCACTGTACATTCTATCATTACACATTCTGTCACTGTATATTCTGTCATTACACATTCTATCACTGTACATTCTGTCACTGTACATTCTGTCACTGTACATACTGTCACTGTACATTCTGTCACAGTACATATTATCAGTGTATATTATCAGTGTACATTCTATCACTGTACAATATATCACTGTACATTCTGTCACAGTACATATCATCAGTGTACATTCTATCACTGTACAATCTATCACTGTACATTCTATCACTGTACATTCTACCGGTCGCGGTAGCTCAGTGGTTAGAGCGTTCGCTTCGTAACTGGGAGGTTATTTATATATACCTGCAATGCCGTGTAATTGTGGCGATAAGAAGGGGCGGCTCCCACCTCAAGATAAAATCTGCCACTGAAAACACAAGTCATAGTTCTCACATAAACTGTTCTTGACAAAATGCTTATGAATGATCATTTCTATCGATCGCGGTAGCTCAGTGGTTAGAGCGTTCGCTTCGTAACCGGGAGGTCGTGAGTTCGAGACCCGCTGGTGCCATGGCCGCGTCAAACCTAAGACGAAAATTAGGTAGTGATTGTACCTTTGCCAAACGCTCGGCATTTAGAAGTGAGAATCACGGGTCTTTCGGATATGACCTTAAAAACGGAGGTCCCGTGTCACGGTAGGCGTTCGCACGTTAAAAAACCCTCACTGCTACGGCCCTGAGCACTAAGCATAGGTCTAAATTTGTGTTATTTCACCTACAGCTGGTGACGTCTCAATATGAGTGAACAATTCTCGACAGGATGTAAACAAACAAGCAAACAATCTATCACTGTACATTCTATCACTGTACATTCTATTACTGTACATTCTATTACTGTACATTCTATCAGTGTACATTATATCAGTGTACATTATATCAGTGTACATTATTTCAGTGTACATTATATCAGTGTACATTCTATCAGTGTACATTACATCAGTGTACATTATATCAGTGTACATTATATCAGTGTACATTATATCAGTGTATATTATATCAGTGTACATTACATCACTGTACATTCTATCAGTGTACACTATATCAGTGTACATTATATCAGTGTACATTCTATCAGTGTACATTATATCAGTGTACATTATATCAGTGTACATTATATCAGTGTACATTATATCAGTGTACATTATATCAGTGTATATTATATCAGTGTATATTATATCAGTGTACATTACATCAGTGTACATTATATCAGTGTACATTACATCACTGTACATTATATCAGTGTACATTCTATCAGTGTACATTATATCAGTGTACATTCTATCAGTGTACATTATATCAGTGTACATTATATCAGTGTACATTCTATCAGTGTACATTATATCAGTGTACATTATATCAGTGTACATTACATCACTGTACATTATATCAGTGTACATTCTATCAGTGTACATTATATCAGTGTACATTACATCACTGTACATTATATCAGTGTACATTATATCAGTGTACATTATATCAGTGTACATTCTATTACTGTACATTATATCAGTGTACATTATATCAGTGTACATTACATCACTGTACATTATATCAGTGTACATTATATCAGTGTATATTATATCAGTGTACATTATATCAGTGTACATTATATCAGTGTACATTATATCAGTGTGCATTATATCAGTGTACATTACATCACTGTACATTATATCAGTGTACAATATATCAGTGTACATTACATCACTGTACATTATATCAGTGTATATTATATCAGTGTATATTATATCAGTGTACATTATATCAGTGTACATTATATCAGTGTACATTATATCAGTGTACATTATATCAGTGTACATTATATCAGTGTACATTCTATTACTGTACATTCTATCACTGTACATTATATCAGTGTATATTATATCAGTGTATATTATATCAGTGTACATTCTATCAGTGTACATTATATCAGTGTATATTATATCAGTGTATATTATATCACTGTACATTCTATCAGTGTACATTATATCAGTGTACATTATTCAGTGTACATTATATCAGTGTACATTATATCAGTGTATATTATATCAGTGTACATTACATCACTGTACATTCTATCAGTGTACATTATATCAGTGTATATTATATCAGTGTACATTATATCAGTGTACATTATATCAGTGTGCATTATATCAGTGTACATTATATCAGTGTACATTATATCAGTGTACATTATATCAGTGTACATTATATCAGTGTACATTATATCAGTGTACATTATATCAGTGTACATTATATCAGTGTACATTATATCAGTGTATATTATATCAGTGTACGTTATATCAGTGTACATTATATCAGTGTACATTCTATCAGTGTACATTATATCAGTGTACATTCTATCAGTGTACATTCTATCAGTGTATATTATATCAGTGTATATTATATCAGTGTACATTATATCAGTGTACATTCTATCAGTGTACATTATATCACTGTACATTATATCAGTGTACATTATATCAGTGTATATTATATCAGTGTACATTATATCAGTGTACATTATATCAGTGTACATTATATCAGTGTATATTATATCAGTGTACATTATATCAGTGTACATTATATCAGTGTACATTATATCAGTGTACATTCTATCAGTGTACATTATATCAGTGTACATTCTATCAGTGTACATTATATCAGTGTACATTATATCAGTGTACATTCTATCAGTGTATATTATATCAGTGTACATTCTATCAGTGTATATTATATCAGTGTACATTATATCAGTGTACATTCTATCACTGTACATTATATCAGTGTACATTCTATCAGTGTATATTATATCAGTGTACATTATATCAGTGTATATTATATCAGTGTACAGTATATCAGTGTACATTCTATCAGTGTATATTATATCAGTGTACATTATATCAGTGTACATTATATCAGTGTATATTACATCAGTGTACATTATATCAGTGTACAGTATATCAGTGTACATTCTATCAGTGTACATTCTATCACTGTACATTATATCAGTGTATATTATATCAGTGTACATTATATCAGTGTACATTATATCAGTGTACATTATATCAGTGTATATTATATCAGTGTATATTATATCAGTGTACATTATATCAGTGTACATTATATCAGTGTATATTATATCAGTGTACATTATATCAGTGTACATTATATCAGTGTATATTATATCAGTGTACATTATATCAGTGTACATTATATCAGTGTACATTCTATCAGTGTACATTATATCAGTGTATATACAATCACTGTACATTCTATCAGTGTACTTTCTATTAATATCCATTCTGTTACTGTACATTGTAACAAGGAATATTGTATCAGTGTACATATTATCCATGTACATATAATTACCGTGTACTCTATCATTGATCGGATATATATTTTTAACGCCCCACTCGAGAATTGTTCACTCATATGGAGGCATCATATCGCGTTAGCTCAGTAGTTAGAGAGTTAGCTTTGTAATGGAAAGGTCGTAAGTTTGAGTTTCGTTCGTGCCATATCCGCGTCAAACATAAGACGTTAAGATAAGTATTGACTATTCCTAAGAATAAGGACACCCACCGTGATTCCTATATCTTGATCAGGTAAACGGAGCAATCCGTAGTCAGAATCAATGTCCCATGAACGGGATAACATTTGATATCAAATACATCAGACAGCATTTGTCCCAATGACAATTTGTACTGGCAAACTAGATCATTATAACGACTATAGAATTTGCGAAATGCTGACTTTAAACGAGACTTTAGAAATCTCTTTAACGTCATCTTGTTTGGCAGTAGCTTGCCTTGATTTAAAAGTTGATCATACGCAAACAAGCTCTTGTGTATCGAATCAGTTGAGAGATATAAACACCATATACAGCTTATAATGGAATATTGCTATATAAATATGGGACGTTGACGATAGAGAAGCTGAAATCATCACGTTTTTCATGAAGTTGATATCTTAGTATGCTGATATCATTTATTTTCAATAAAATATCCAAGTACAAAGCAGATATGTAGAACTTTGTGGTGTCTTTTATTTTGAGTTCACTTGGATATATCGAATCAACATATGAATGGAAATGATTATTGTTAATAGATAAAACGTCGTCGATATATGTAAATATCGAGTTGAAAGCCACAGCAAGATATTTTTTTTCTTCTCAAGTAGACCCCGTGGGGATCCGGGTTAGAATAGATCCCCAGTACCCCTTGCTTGTCGTAAGAGGCGACTAAATGGGGCGGTCCTTCGGATGAGACCGCAAAATCCGAGGCCCCGTGTCACAGCAGGTGTAGCACGATAAAGATCACTTCCTGCTCAAAGGCCGTAAGCGCCCAGCATAGGTCTAAATTTTGCAGCACTGCACCGGTAATGCTGACGTCTCCATATGAGTGAAAAATTCTCAAGCGGAACGTAAAACAATATACAATCAATCAATCTTCTCAAGTAGAAGTTTTTGAATAAATTCTTTGGCCATTATACTACACAGAGAGCACATGTTTTATTTGGCCCTGTGCCTGTCAGAGAAAAAGGGGGCTTAAGGCTCACAAACAGGGCTATTCGTATTTTTAGAACCGATAGAAATTATGTAAATATATTAACTTCTACAATCAGATTCGCGCTCAAAATCATATGGCTTCTCACATCTAGTCCGCGAGGGTTCGATTCTCACTCGGTTTACTTTCGGAAAGTCGGTAGTCTCTTCCCGGGAACATTGTAAATTGGTTCTCTCTTCCACCAAGAAAACTGAAAAATTGTTGAGTGTGGCGTAAAACAACAAACAACACTTATACAACTTAGATAGGCCACAACAAGAGATTTTTTCCTCTCCTGTACAAGCTTTTGATTGAATTCTGCTTCATTAAGAATATAAAAAGGGTCAACCAACAATGGAGAACAATTCTTGCCCATGGGAATTCCAACAGACTGTAGAAAGACCTCATCACCACACACTACGACGATATTGTCAATTAGGAACTATGGCATCATGTTCAGGGTACTTGGGCGTGGATTCAGAGTGGTGTTTGACAAAGTAGATCTCACTTTTGGATGACTGATCACTAGATGTGAATATTTCTTTTTACCATTTTTACTGAAGAAGCAACTGTCCGTGATATCAAAAAGTGTAGTCTTTAATTTGTCGTGAGGAATGGTCGAGTAAAGTGTTGAAACAGTCACATGCGTTGATGTTGTTGAGAAAAGTTTTGCGATTTCAAGTTCACTAGATGTTCGTTAGAATGTTTAAGAATCCACATATGATTTACACCACTTCTCCGTGGCCGAGTGGTTAGAGCATTGCGCTCAAAATCACAAGGTCTCTCACCTCTAGTCGGGTTCGATTCTCGCTCACGCCGATATATGTGAGAAAGTTTGCCAGTTTACTTTCGGAAAGTCAGTGGTCTCTTCCTGGGTACATTGTATCTGGGTTCTCTCCTCCATCAATAAAAAACTGGACGCCACCAGATAATTGAAAAATTGTTGAGTGCCACACAAACAATAGACAATCAGTCAATTACACCACTTCTGGCATATGTAGTGGCACAGTGCGTTTGACGTTTCTCCTTCACAGCAGTTAACATTTTTGCAAGATAGGGGCTTGGTTAAACATTTACTGGATCCAGCGATATATCTTTGTTTGCAAGTGATTTGGTGAAGTTTAGGAATCCATTATAGGTACGGTAACGCATATCCATCCATCCCAATGACTGGGATATTACGGCAATACAACTATAGAATTATGCACCAGTTGACACATATCAGTGTAACTTATAAAATCCCAAAGATCTGAAGACAAATTCAACCCAATAAACAAGGGAATATTGTTTGAGAGCATATCTACAATGCGTGTTTCGTATAAACCGCCACTGCATCGTATACACGAACAAGGGAACGATGATTGCCGAACATAATCGGGTTGCACTGAGACCGAGGTCATACAAAGACGGAGACTGACGTGCGTAACTATATGTCACCGAGCAGATAGGCATGAACTCCACAGACCTTTCAAAGTTTATTTAAGATATAAAGCATTGACCTATAAGAAAATATGAAACAATATGTGACAAATATATGTCACATATATATTTCGTTTGTTTTAAAATATTACAACGTGTCATGAATGTCTTTAAGTATTTTAAGTGTAAGAAAGTAATTAAATTATGCAAATATACCACTCAAATGAAATTTTATTAATAAATTTGCTATAATTTGGTGTATGAGGTCAGTGAACATCGGAGATTAAGACAAGGAATTACTATCGGGATGGCAGTGATTCATGAATCGACATTTTTTGCTGATTTGATGGGTTTATTGCTTCAGATTCACCCTGATTCTATAAAATCATACAATGTATGTTCAATTATAGATACATTACAGATATTATGTTTGTTCAGTTACAGCTTGTATTGCTTTTAATGTGTCTAAAACTGAAGCATGATTTTGCAGAATTTCATTTTTTGAAAGGACATTTGCAGTATACAAGTATGATTACCAAATGTGGAATTGATTCCAAGTTCGTTTAAACTGCATTTGTAATGATGACTAATGACGTGGACCACTGATCGTTATCTTCACTTTTTCATATGAATATTTTAAGAGTTCCGTTTTTATTGAAGAAGGAACTAACTAAGATATCAAGAAGTCTAGTCTTTAATGCATCGTGAGGGATGTTTGAAAGGTTTTATGAAATATTCTTCGGAATTTTGTTGTTGTTGTTTTTATATTTTTTTCTTAACACAACACCACTTCTAGCATATGTTGTCACAATATTGTACGTCCACAAATTCATTTCACTTAACAACCGATTTAAAAAATCCTCCTAGTTGTCAACCCCATACTATACATTTTTAAGTACTTATATAAACGGTATACTATATTTATATTTTTATAGTACAATTCTATGTACAAATATCATTTAGCTGGGTTTTTTTTTTTACATACACAGACTTCAAAATAATCACAAATGTTATGCAATGTTGCACCAGTCTCTACTGTATCATTATATAAGCTAAGTCTGTTGTCTAATTTCACCAAATTATTGAATATATAATTTTTAAATTTTATGTCTGAGGTTTCGACTTCACATCTGGTTTCTATAGTAGAGAAATCTCGGCCGCGGCGTTATGTGAGCAAGTTTGCCAGTTTATTTGCGGAAGGTCGGTGGTCTCTTCCCAGGTACATTGTATCTGGGTTCTCTCCTCTACCAACAAAAACTGGACGCCACCAGATAACTGAAAAATCGTTGAGTGTGGCGGAAAGCAATAAATAATCAATCAATCAATCTATCGTAGAGACAGAGTCTTGCTAGAACATTTACTGGATCCAGCAATTGATCCCTGTTGATAAGGTTGTGGGGTTCGAAACCAGTATAGGAACGATAATTCATAATCATTTGTTCCATTGAACGGGATATCAAACGTGTTTAAAACTGAAATGTGTGGAGGTTTTTTTTTTCTTCCAGAAATGAGTCTTTTGAAAATGAACTTTGAGTGTAAGTAGGATTACCAAACTGTGGGATTAAAGCCACGTGCGTGTTAAATGCAGTTGTAATTGTGAGTCTTACAAACAAAGACAATGTCGTTACCAGCTTTGTCAGCGGGAACCAATACATATTTGTAACGTGACCCACCTAACGCGTTCATAACTTCTGTGTTATGGCGGTGTTAATGGTAAATATATACCACTATTTGTCACTGTACTATATATCTAATTACTTGTAAGTTTCTCTGTATACATACATTGAAACATGATACAGATGAACATACATCTTATTAACACAGCGTTGAATCTGTTGATAGATATGATTAACACAGTATCGACGGATGTAATTAACACTGTGGATATAGATATTGGATTTTCTTCACTTTAGCAGTGTTCCACTCAGCCACAAAGAGGTTGTCTCTGGTGTCCACACATAAACCCCATGGTCGGCCTACACCACAGTTATCAATGTAACCGAGGAAATGTCCGTCCTGATCTAGAATGTGGATATGGGCGTTGGCTACTGTCAGGATGTGACCCTGGCTGTCTGAAGCGACGTTGACTGGACTAAATGATCTCGTGGCAGTTGAAGGATGACCAATGTATCTAAATCGGAGTTTTCCTGACTGATTGACCACCACTACTGCTTTAGCTTCAATGTCAGCCACACAGATATCCAGGTTCCTGTTTTCAGTTATGGATTTATAGTTATAACCAGGTGAATAAAGCGATTGACCCTGATCATCAAACTGAATAGCTTGTTTCTCTTTAGAGCCAGAGTAACGGACAACTTTGGATTGTGTGACATCATCACTATGCATGGTAACCAGGAGATCATCAGAGGAGGTACTACAGACATAGAGAGGTGTCCACCCCTGTAGTCTGATCATGGTCTCTACCATTTTATTCTTCACTACGTTTACAGTACTTGTTTCGGGATCAGTATAAACAAGATCCCCGTCCCGTGTCACTGTTATGTCCGCTGGCGTGTTCCCTGACTCGGTTTGGATTGACTTCAATAGCCTGCCTTGGAGATCGAGGAGTTTAATGATTTCGTCATCCCCACATGTCCAGATTTCATCATCATTGAGACATTTAACACTGTATAGATATGTATACCCAGTGTCTATCGTGGCGGTGGGTTGCAGTTCATTACGCAGTGGTTTGACTGGAGGAGATGATGCATCTTCTGGTGTCTTCATCGTGTAGCCGTCATCTTCTGTTGTGATAGATAATGGCGACAGAGAACCAAACATTCCACGGAGTTTATCTGTATTTACTGTTGGAGATGAGAAACTTGGTAATGTAACTTGGACTTTACGTGGTAATCTTCTGAACCTGGCGATTCTTGATTTGTAGTTAGAGATTAGTGAGACATCACCGGACTTCAGTATTGTCTTTAAGTCTTGAATGATCTGTTTGATTTCAGCCATACTATGTGTGATTTCATCTATGTTTTCATTTAGGGCAGCCAGATGTTTATTTTTCATCTCCTCAATGTCTGCTTTCCGTTGGTTGACAATGGTGGTGATCTCTCGGTGCCAGACCTCTCCTTGTTGGTCGGTAGCTGATGTCAGGTTTCCGTAATTCGTATACGATTTAACTTTCTCAGCCTGGATATCGGAGGCCATACCTTCATATCGGGGATAAATTTTGGTCTCTAATTCTTCCAAATCGATTTGTAAACTTTCTACACTACAGCCGAGTTTTTGCAAGATGTTGCATAAAATATGCCCTTTATGTTTATCTGCGACGCAAATAGAACAGACGGGGATGTCACATTTCTCACAGTAAAATTCACACTGTTCCTCGGTGTGGTGTGGGCATTCTGGGTAATTAGCGGTAGGTAGTCTGTGTTTATAGGGCACAACATTGTGTCTTTTAGATGAATCCGAGAGGTGCTTCCCCACACAGGCCTTGCAAAGGTTAATATTACAAAGTTCACAACGGCTTTTTAGGCGGTCGGTTTCACAGGAGTCACACAGTGGGACGTTCTGGGTACTACATCCGGGTAACATTGCTAGTGTCAGGATCACAAAAGCAGTTCACTGTCAATAAAAGAAGCAAACTTTAACTTTTCAGCATCAGTTTTGAAAAGGAGGACAGAAAAATAAACTTCATATATATGTATGATGTGGTGGTACAAGTTAAACAATTTACAAGCAAAAATTACTCTACCAGTGTAATAGCAAGTCAGAGTAATTAATTTTAATAGCAAACTTGTCAGAATTAGTAATTTTGAATTATAAATATGTAATGATGTATCATTATCCTTTGGAATAATACAGTCAAATTCATTGGACGAGAGCTGGTCACGTGAAGGGAAACAATTTGTGATATCTCCCTCAGGTGCAGAGTGACAATTGTGTTGTCTCCCTTCAGACATAGCGACGCAAGCGAGATGGCTAAATAAAAGTTAATTAAAAATATGAGGGATTGTTTATCAGTGACGTCAGAGTCAACATTAACAGAAGTCACAACAAATGAGACAATAAATATTCCCATACTAATGATTTTGCATTTTGTTTTATGTTTATACGTACATGACATTCTATTATGGTGTCATAATTGAAAGCGGTTTGCATTGTTTAACATATAAATCTAATCAGTATATGACATTGAGTATAATAAAACAAAGAAATAGTGATGTATATTAAATGTTTGATTTTTTTGATTTTTTTTTTACTTTCAGATTATTCAGGATAATAAAACTATTATGGACTGTTTAGCAGGGAGACAACACAAATTATTAAGCCTTAGTAAGTTTAACAAAGTAATACCCTCGGGCGTAGGCGTCATCGTTAACCTTACTGAAACCTGGTTTGTCTCCATATTAAACAGTCCTTAACTGTATAATAATGTCTGTGTATCTATAAGAAAGACAAGATGCCCTTAGAAATGTAGATAAGAGTGTTTGTGTATACTTGTGTATGTGAGCAAGACGACAAGAGTATAATGCTTGTGTATATATCTAATCTTGTCTTCTGCACGTATTCTCGGCTACATAAAAGTTGTGATAATCTGTATGATGAAATATCTTGTCTCATTGATTGTATAAACAAATGTGCTGTGTCCAAATGAATTTGATGACACTGTGATATATATGAATGTATACATACAAAATTATTTTTTTCTTACCTGTAAATCCAACATGGCTTCCCTTATATTTCCTACGTGATTTAAATACCTCCACTATCACCGTGGCGAGAAGAACCAAGTATCATTATCCTGTGCTTTGAATGGAATTAAAGACCACATTATTGACTCAGTTCATGTACTGTTGTAATATTTTTCGCTTGATCAAGCGTGCAAATGTTCGGCTTCTCATAAATTTCAACGAATCTCGTTTTAATTTTGCTCTTAGTTACCAGGGAATAGCGAGGTCATCAAAACTCACTTTATTAGATGTTTATGAAAATGAATCAAACCTAAGGATGAAAAATAAAAGCGAACATGAATCTGATGAATTCCGATCCCGACTACAACACAAAGAAATATTACGTAAATCTATATATAGATTAAGCCTTGCGTTATCCACGACATTTTGCTAGTTGGTTTCGACTCTCACTGACAAGTACATGTACGTAGTTTTTTTGTTAGTTTTTTTGTTTTTTGGGGGGTTTTTTGGTTGTTTTTTTTTTTTTTTTTTTTTTAGGTTTTGTTTTTGTTTTTGTTTTGACGGGCGAGGTTGGTTTGTTTTGTTTGTTTGTTTTGTTCTTGGCTTTTTTTGTTGTTGTTTTTTAATTTTGGTTTTGATTTTTTTTTTTTTTTTTTTTTTTTTTTTTGGAGAGAGAGAGAGAGAGAGAGAGAGAGAGAGAGAGAGAGAGAGAGAGAGCGAGAGAGAGATATCATCTGATCTTCGTTTGTGCTGCATGGATTCAATTCCTATCTGGAAGCTTCACTTCCGCTATACTATATAATTGGAAGGGACAGTTACCCAAGTATGAAAATCGTTCTTAAATCCCCCCCCCCCCCCCCCCATTTTTTTTTTAATTCTACGTTCCTGTTAAACAAACAAACAAAACAAATACATGACAGCACGAACTGCAACGCTTTACCTTGGCAAGACTCACTTTTTCATGAAGCGTGTCCTTAGTGTGCTGGCGCGAAGCGTCGCCGTTCATTGTTTGTTTGTTTGTTTGTTTCACGTTCCGTCGAGAATATTTCATCATATTGAGACGTCACCAGCTGTAGGTGAAGTACCACAAATTTAGACCTATGCTTAGCGCTCAGGGCCGTAGCAGTGAGGGTTCTTTAACGTGCCAACGCCTACCGTGACACGGGACCTCCGTTTTTAAGGTCATATCCGAAAGACCCGTGATTCTCACTTCTAAATGCCGAGCGTTTGTCGAAGGAGCAATCACTACCTATTTTTCGTCTTAGGTTTGACGCGGCCATGGCACAAGCGGGGCTCGAACTCACGACCTCCCGGTTACGAAGCGAACGCTCTAACCACTGAGCTACCGCGACCGGTCTGTCGCCGTTCATAGCAAGATGTATATTCCAACATTTCTTAAAGAAACAAGCAGCAAATTTACGGAAGTCACATTCTATTTTGAGCAAAGGATGACTGTTGTCTGTGTTTTCTAAATTTCGACCAATTAATGGTGAACACAAGACTTTGCCAGTGTTACAAGAATTCAAATCATTCTCCATATAGTAATCCTGAATTTATAGATTAGATCGACATAACAACCATAGTTTGCGAAATGCCGAACAAGACAAGACTGTCCCCTGTAATATCTTAGTCCTGAATTGTACTGAAACCCTGTAATATCGATTTGGTTGTACTGAAATTAGTCCTGAATTGTACTGAAACTGATTTGCATTTTCAAACAGTTTGAAGATGAAGATCAGTAGCAGTACAAGGACTAATTTCATTATAATTCAGGATCAAGTTATGGAGAACGCTTTGAAGTTACAGGAGTTTCAACAGTCTAGTTTTGAGCCAGATTTTCGCAAATTATATGACCGTTATAATGATATAGTTTGTCAATACAACCTGTCATTTTGGGTAAATTGCTGTCTGACGTGTTTGGTACCAATTGTTAGACCGTTCTTCACATACTGATTTTGACTACGGATTACTCCGTTTACCTGATCAAGATATAGGGCCCACGGCGGATGTGTCCGGTTGTCTGGGGATGCCTACTTCTCCTGGGTACCTGATTCCACCTCTGGTATATCCAAGGGCCCGTATTTGTCTTATTCTTAACTCTGTATTCCTTATAAGAGTTATGAGATTGATCACTGTTTGTTATCCTCACCTTCTCATCAAGACTAGAGTTGTTTATTGTCCAAAGAAAGATAATCCTGTTTTGCCAAAGGCATAATCCGCTGTTGGGATCGATAATTGAAACGGGTACCTCTCAGTTGCGAACCAGTTGTTATTGCGAATGGTTGATGTTAAAATAAATAAAATTTTGATGCACACATTAAAATTTATGCAGGATGCCACGGTAGACTCTGTAGATAACATATAAACATATTCAATCAAATCTGTTGAATTTTATATATCTTTATTTTTTTTTAATGCAGGAATAGGCAAATTTAAAAACAATCACAGATACATTTAAAACAAGGCATCCTTTTAAAATAACTGCACGACACACTAAGGTAAGAAGGGAAATTGTTTCAACTATTTGATATTGGAAGTATGTAATGTATGAAGTCTATACCAAGGATTACCCATGAGAGCCACAAGACTTATTCCCAATGAGGTCCTTAATTAATTAAACCCCCTGCCGATTTTAATTGTATCTATATTAATATTTTAAGGATGAAATAATTGTTTTGGGGTGGGGAAAATGAATTGTTTGAAATTGAGCCATATTATGTTCGATATTGGCCAAAATGGACTAGGCGATTTTTGTAATAGGCGGTTAAAACATTAATGGTTTTTGAAATATTCGAATGATGAAATTGCAAAGAATATAACAGTCCTTGGATGATAGTTGTCGTTCAATTGATTGAATATTTGTTTGTTGGTTTGTTTTACGTTCCGTCTAGAATTTTTCACTCATATTGAGACAACGCCGTTTGTAGGTGAAGTCCCACAAATTTAGACTTATGCTTAGCACGCAGGGTCGTAGCAGTGAGGGTTCTTTAAAGGATATATATAATGTTTCTAAACTTTTTAAGACTTTGAGACTAGGCATACAATGTCCATTTCCTGTTCTGGTCTTTATCATTTCATACAATACACGCTCGCACCTTGCGAATAAAAACTGACCTAGTATTGGCATATACTGTGGTACCAGTTTAAAAAAATAAAGATAGAAAATAATTGAATTTACAATTATATATAATAAACTATTGTAATTTTTAATTTAATTGAATTACAATACATTAATTTTTTTTTTCAATCAAGTACAGTACACAAAGCGGTGTATTCCCACTTTCTAATGAGATGTAGATCACAATTAAAAAAAAAAAAACGAAAAGAAAATAATATTGTTTTATGACAATAAATTATTGTGATTTCTACTTTAATAGGATTGTTTTATATAATACTATTTTTTTTAGAAATGCACCTCTGACAGCAGCATTTAATTTAGTTGTCATCGATGTAACACATACATATACTTTTTCTAATCCAAAAATAAATAATAATCAATAATAATCAATAATAATGATAATAATGATAAACAATGTCAGTTCTTATCTAGCTTGCGATTGCCGATTCCACACTGAGTCTAGTTTTCCTCGCTATGTGTGTTTGCACTGGCGACTCAAACACATAAGTTTGGAATCTTAAGACTCGGGAAATTTGTCAACATCGAAATAAATGTTGTCCATGGTGAATAATGGCGAATAAAACTTGTTTTTTTTCAAAATATCTAACATTATTTTTACAATCAGCTGATTGCGTATATAACATTACATTTGTTACCAAAGATGGTTGGCTGCAAAATGATTTTTATGTGTGTATTCTTAATGTGTATCTTTTCATTTGGAATGCCAGATGAAGATTTTGTTAGTAAATTTCCATCACCAGACCAAGTTACAATCCGTACTCTTCAACATGATGTTGAGGACCTTTAACGTGTGGTTCTAGAGCGTAAGGAATCCAATGAGAGGTATGTCCGCAATATTCACGACTTGCCTGATACCATCCAAGCACATGCTGCAAAGTTAGGAGCGTTGGATCTGATGAATGAAAGGCTAGAATTGAAAAAGTGCATCGCGTACTGATTCGTTTAAATCCGATAAATTCGTGTCACCAACGAAAGACATGAGTTCTGAAAAGAACGTATCTTATGGAACAAGACAGGAAATCGATGTATACGAAAAGGATTTTGGCAAGGAAATGCAAGGTAAACGGCTCCTATTAGGGTCTACAGGTATTTTAGAATAGATACAATATCCTTACCGATATGATAGACACATGATACACGTTATACGTGTACATTTATTCATTACTTAACGTTACATCGCCATTTTCATGCATTCAAAAATATAATACACTTATGCATCACCTCAAAATAATTTTACTGTAAATAAAACGTTTGATTTTAAAAACATATATCAAAAGAATGCATTCCGGGAACTTTTTGCAGAACAACCACCGGCGCAACATGGGACGAATGCCTTTTACGTCTTCATGAGCACTTCCGAATTACATCCGGGTCAACACCAAATAATTGACGTCACAAACATAGGCCATGGATATAGTAAGAACTCGGGACTTTTCACCGTGCCGGTTACTGATGTATATGTCTTCACATGGACCATAGCTTCATTTCCAACACACGATTATAGATACACTGAAATAGTTGTGAACTCCAGTCCGCAAGGCATCATCCACACTTGGTCTCTTAATGATGCCCGTGGAAGACAGACAACGGAAATTGTAGTTCTAATGGTGAATAAAGACGACGAGGTCTTTGTAAGAACCAGTCCACATTTCCATATTGATGGAAAAATCTACAGCAAAAGCGATATGCGTAGTACTTTTGCTGGATGACAAATTGCTTAATTTTACCAAATAAAGTGTCTCAAAAATTTAAAATTTAGATGAATACAATGCATGAACTCAAGTTAAATAAATTAATATTAGTAGATATCTACTTTTTGTTTTTCTCATGGTATGAAAACGTCCATGAATTCCTATAGTCTGGTTCCGGTCCCCGCTTGATTACTATATCAAGGAGAGCAGCGGAAGCAGGGGCCAGACGAGAATTCCCAATATGTAAGGAGACGGTGAATTTATTAATTGCCAACAGAAACGATAACTTGGCTACCACGAACTACAGACTTCATAAAAAAGACGTTTTTCCTAAAATAAGAATTAAATACTGAAAGTACATGTAAACAGTTGTGCTTCCGAAATCCGATACATCTAAATCTGGTCAATTTGACTTAAATGACGAAAATATATTGACACGGTTTTCTTACAAAATATTTTCATCTATATATGGCCGGTTTTGCAATGTAAATATTGATTTATGCTTATGGTGTTTATGTCTTAACTGTTTCGATATGCAAGAGCTTGTTTTGCGTATGATCAGCTTTTAAATCGATGCAAGCTACTGACAAACAAGTTGATGTTAAAGGGGATTAAACAGTCTCATTTTAAGTCAGCATTTCGCAAATTCTTTTGACTTTATAACGATCTAGTTTGTCAATACAACCTGTCATTGGGTCAAATGCTGTCTGACGTGTTTCATACCAAATGTTGGGCTGCTCTTTACACACTGATTTTGACTACAGATTACTCCGTTTACCTGATCAAGATATAAAAGCGCTCACAGCGGGTGTGACCGGTCGATAGGGGATGCTTACTCCTCCTAAGCACCTTATCCCACCTCTGGTTTATCCAGAGGTCAGTGTTTGCCCAACTCTTAATTTTGTATCTCTTTTAGGGGTAATGAGATTGATCACTGTTTGTTATCTTCACCTTTTCATACACGTGTATTGCTTTCAAGGCAATGAGTGATAACCTAATATATACAGTGGAAAGTGTTATTTCATGCTGGATTTAGATGGTAAAGGAAATTAACAAAAACTGGTATTATTATTCATTATTTTACTTATCAGTTTTAAACAAGTTTAAAACATAGATATTAAAATAATAATATTTCATAGCCTTTATTGTTGTTTCATCTATTTACAATCCAAAGTAAATTTTACAAAATTTTAACATGAATATTGCACAATTATCACAAAGCAATTATACATGTCAATCTAATTAAGATTAGACTCCTTAAATCCGCGCCGTATTTTCTGGGTAAGATCTGATTTTACTAAGATTGTTAAAATGCATATGATAAAATATCATAGGGGGAAATATTGCATAAAAAATCACGGTGTACGTCTAGATACTGTGTGAACTTCGCATGATAATCACATTGTTTTGTTTTTAACAATTAAATAAAGAACAAGCGCACGTGAAGCCAGCCACTCATTTACCATGCAGGTCTACATCTTAAACAAAGTTCGAATGCTCAAACCAAAATTACTAAGGGTCATAAGGTCAAACAGATAATGACATGGAGAGAAAGACGGACACATAAAACACCACAGAATAAACCAAACAAAGCTATCTTTCTGATACTTCTGCGTATGTAATGACGCAATAAACTATTTCTTAAAGCAATATAAGCTGCCAAAATTGCAATTTTTTATAGTGGCATTAAAAGAGGTTAAATGAACGTTGATATGATTGAAAAAAAGAACTGCATCGAATTTCCTCTCTTATGCATCGTTTACACACCTTTACATGATGAAAAATATATTCCTCGACATTCCGTTTGACCCTAACAACGGCAGCTGATTAATCGTCGGCGACAATCCCGAAGATAACTGATGCTGATCGGGGTGGATCGGGTTGTATCCGGGTCATTAAAATATGGACGGCGAGGTGAGATAAAATTCTAGTTACCATCATTATTTTGGCATTGTTAACGATGTTATATGTTTTTATATCTTTTTCGTCCCGAATTAGTCAAGGTCGGCTTTCTCCGTCGCTTCGAACCTTTCGTGTCAGACATCTTTCGTGCTTACCGGAAATATTGCGCTTGCGCATTTGATTTTGCCGAATGAGTTCAACTTTAGGTCATTGCATACGGAAATAATGTCGGAAAAATTAAGGTACGGGAAGACTTAATTTCAACTGTCGAACAATTTTTACATTTAATGCAAAAAATACAACATGTCAAAAGTTTAATGGATAAAATGAGGTATTAGAAGGTAGATATTTACAAAATTTCGATTAAATTTTAGGGACCCCAAAATAACAATTTTGACAGCTTATATTGCTTTAACTGTACTTGAGTCTGAGTTTCCCACTCCCATACCACGCTTACGGACCAGTCACAACTACGCACAAGGGTACCAAATTCTGTTTGAAATCGTTACATACCTTTAACGGGTATTTTCTGCGGTGGTCTATTTTTGCGGAAAGGAAAAATTCACCAAAATTACAATCGCCAAAAATATCTAGATACATAAACGTACAGGTAGATACATAAACGTACAGGTAGATAGGAAGCCACCGCAGACATTGGAAACGCAGAATATACAATATATAATAATTAATTAATGTATATAATTTGCTTCCTTCTATGGATCGGATCGCAAATATTTCCATCCGTAAAAAAAAATACCCGTTAAACGGTATAATGCATGCTTCAACTTTAAAAAATACTGACTTTCAGTAACACCCCCCCCCCCCCCGACTCTCAGTGTTGTGACAATATCTGCTGTACGTTAATGTAACCTAGTTATAAGACAGTTCATCTATGGCAGATAACTCATCTCAGTTAGTCACTAGTCTTGCGGGCAATAACACTCATGTTGGTTACCTTGTTCTGACATATTAGCAGCGTCATAGAGGAGTATAGGAGTATTCTAAATGTATGATTGAACGACTAAACGGTACATGTAAACACATCTACATAATTGACGGGAAGCCCTGTCCATGTTGTGTTAAAAAATAGATCCCCGTTTTCTCCGAGAGAGATAAGTTAAAACACACATATGTTGTCTTTGTAGTGTGAAAGGAATTATTCAAAAGTTTCTACATGAAAAGAAAAAATATTTTGCTGTGGTTTAATTGTTTTACATCCAGTTGAGAATTTTTCACTCATAATGAAACGTCACCAGCTGTAGGTAAAGTACAACGAAATTAGACCTATGTATATAGCTCGGCGCCGTAGCAGTGAGGGTTCTTTAACGTGGCAACGCCTGTCGCGACACGGGGCCTCCATTTTTAAGGTCATATCCGAAAGACCCGTGATTCTCGCTTCTGGATTCCGAGCGTTTGGAGAAGGAGCAATCACTTTTTACGTCTTAGGTTTGACACGGTCATGGCACGAGCGGGACTCGAACTCAAGACCTCCCGGTTACGAAGCGAAGGCTCTAACTACTGAGCTACCGCGACTGGTTTCTTGCTGTGGATTTCAACTGTACATTTACATGTGAATAAATATGAGTATTGTTAATTGATAATCATCGCTGATGTATTTATACATTGAGTCGAAGGTTACAGCAAGAAATTTCTTCTCTAGTATAAGCTTTTAAATAAACTCTGCCTCATAAGAATACAAAAACGAAAACACACACACACACACAAAAAACAAACAAAAAATACAAAAAAAAAAAAAAAAAAACCAAACCAAACAAAACAAAACAGAACAAAAACCAAAAAAAAAAAAAATCCACACACACACACACACACACACAAACACACACACACACACAAACAAAAAAAAAACAACCAAAAAAACCCCGGGTCAGCTTATAACAGAACACAATTTGTGCTCATGGGAATTCTCAACCAGACTGCTGAAATCCTTCCTAGACATCATTGACGGGGAACTCCAGCATCATTTTAATACTTGTGCGTAGAACCAAAATGATGTTTAACAAGGTCATTTTCTAGATGACTGAGCGCAAAATATGAATCGCCCGTGTTACATTTATTAAATAAACATGGCTGCCTGTGATACCAGAGGGCCCGGTCTTTGATTGCTCTTCTTCTAATGTTCCATACAACTCTCAAATTCTTGATAATGCATTTTTTTTCGTACACCAAGTGCAAAATCGTCATGATTTATTTCCCACCTACTAGCACTAAACTGTCTTTTTTATATCTATGTTAGAACACATGGGTATGAATTTAATGGAAGTAATGATTGATTTGTGTTGCTTCTGTTGTGTTGACATCAACAGATAAATCGACTTCATGCCAATCGTAAGTAATTTCTTACTTTTTCGTAATTAAGGTACAGTGTTCGGGACCTGTATTTCTTTTACTACTAGCATTAAACTTTTTCTTACATCTATATTGTTCGAAGACACATGCTACATTATTAATTTGTATTGCTTATGTTGTGTTGGCAACAACAGACAATCGACTTAATGCAAATAAATTGTAAACGGATTCCAAGCGCAAAAAGGTCAGGTTTAACTGTACCCAAGTAACAAGTTGTAATGTTTTTTTTGTTGTTTTTTTTTTTTGTTTTTTTGTTTTGTTTTTTTTTGAGAAATCAAATAATTGACAAATACTCCATAATTCGGTTATAAACCTCTCAAAGTAAATATATTACAAACAGCAAAGTTTGAACAGAAAATCTCATATTTAGCCTTTAGCTCAGGTGAGCTAAAAGCAGATTTATACATTGGCGAGTTGTCTCTCTTATGAAATGGACGGGCAATAGTAAAATCATCAACAGACCTTTTAACTTTTCACACACAATCAGTATGCTTCATTGACCAAGAACTCAGATTTAATTAATTGTTGGTAACCAATTTTCATTGTTTATTTGACAGTCCAAAACCACGAAATTATAGTGGTTTCTCAGCGGTAAACGTCTGAGCTAATTTGCTACGAATTTCCATAACTACACAAATTTTCGACATCCAAACAATTCAATGCCAGTGAGTAAAACTTCTACAGAATATGTCCACTACATTTTCACATTTGATAACTAACTATGGACTTATTATGACAATTCAATGAAGATCTTTCTCTCTAGTGACTGGTCATGTTGGCCCAATTGATAGTGTTCGTTTCGTAACCAGGGGGTCGTTAGTTCGAGTCCCCCTCTTGACAACATCAAACCTTAGAATTAAAAAAACACATTTCCACTTCTCCTTCACTTAGGCCCCGTGGGGATCCCGCCGGGTTAGAATAGATCCCCATTATCCCTTGCATGTCGTTAAGAGGCGACTAAATGGGGCGTTCTTCGGATGAGACTGGAAAAACCGAGGCCCCGTGTCACAGCAGGTGTGGGACGATAAAGATCCCCCACTGCTCAAAGGCCACGAGGCCAAAATTTTGCAGCCCTTCACCGACAATGGTGACGTCTCCATATGAGTGAAAAACTCTCGAAAGGGACGTTGCACAATATACAAGCAACAAACCTTCATCAAGTGTTCGTCATTTAGAAGTGAGGGTCACAGGCCTTAAAAACACAGGTCCCGTGTCAAGGCCGTGACATGATGCAGACCCTTTACTGCTACTGCTACGAGTACAACGCAATTTAAATTTGTGGCACTTCACTTGCGGCTGGTGACACCATGAAAGGGATAAAAATTCCCGAAGGAACATTAAACAAACAAACATTGTTGGTGGGGATAATAAGTATAATTATGTGTATATTTTTTTAACATGTCACATGTATTATACAAATAATCAACAAGTGAAACAAACAATAAATTTGTAATTTAAATCATTAGAAAGTGTTCAAAAATATTCATACTTTTTTATCATTTTCTAAAATTTAACAAAAATATTCCTTTTTTCATTGCGTCCTCTCCATGTTTTACATGAATACTTGTATGTCGCAATGGATTAAACAAACACAATCTACCAGACAAAGATTAACATTGGATTAAACAAATATGATCTACCACTTAAAGATTAACATTGGATTAAACAAACACAATCTACCAGACAAAAATTAACATTGCCGTTATAATGTTGCTGTACATAATCTAAAAATGGCCTACAAAGCTCTTCGTACATCAAGCAAATATTGACGAGAACAAAGCATAGGACACATACATGTACTACACAGCTGGGATTTGATTGGCTATTCTCTTGGCACAGATTTTCACACAGTATAGTTGTAGTAGGAAGCCTCTTTCTCATCATATATGTACTATATCTAGATATATTTTAAAACTCTATCCTTTCCTTTCACAAATATAACTTATATGTACATATACCTGCATATATATATATATATATATATATATATATATATATATATATACATATATTTTTTTTTTCCACTCTAACATAAAAATTAAAATATGATATTTATCTGTTTGCCAGTATGGCACATATAAAGACAGGAGAAAGAATATACAAGTGCTGTGGTCTTCCACCCCAGCAGAAGACAAGGTATCACAGTATGATGAGGGGCATATCCTGGGACTTTAATTACAAATTATGGTTAGTTTTCTTCCCATATCATTTAAGGAGGAATAACACACCATCCTAATGGCCGACTTCCTTTCGAAAAATACAAAATACCAGCAATACTTGCAGTTGTGTATTCCTTAACAGTCTAATTACCTAGCTAGGCAGTAGGTTAATGGGTCTATGACTGACCTGTAGACTGTGTTCAAGATTAGCACGGGTTGTATTTTTTGTTGTTTTTTTTTTTTTAAAAGATTACTTTCAAATAAAACAGCATTTATTTTAACTATAATAGGAAAATCATGTTCAAAATATCATTGTACACATTCTCTACCTTTCACCCATATCGGATTTCTCTGGTGTGTTATTCCTCCTTAAACATTATAAAATGACCAAAATGGAATGACTATGTAGCATGCAATTCTATAACAGACTTCCAATTGAACACGATATTAATCATACCAATATACAAAGTAACTAAATAACTTCCTAGGACTAGTGAAAACTAGGCCTAACACATGCAAACACTTGGTTCCTAAACCAGATAGGTGTACACCACACTACAAGTACATGTGGAATTTTTAGTGAGACACAAATTTATATATATTTAGCGAGAGGCAATTCTAGCAACTTTATAATTCCAGGAAAGATAACTATATTCTTCAATATGGAATACACTGTTAGCGATATTCAATTTTAGCTATCTTGTATCTCGCTAGTAATGCCAAAATTATATCTTTGCTAAAAATTCTGCCGATACAGTATACAGTAACTTTCATCGAAAAATAGTTGCCAGTGGCCATACATAAATTTTCTTACACACGATTAACTGATCACAGCGTATAATTACTACAATTAACTCTAGATAAATAATTATGAATACATCACTTAGTGATGGATTTCAGCACCAGGGAAATAATATTATTGTCAAATAAAAAAAAAAATCTTATGAACTCTTCTGTTTACTGGGCCAAGCCTTGTACAACAAAATACAAGATGAAATCATGCCAAATATCCCATTTTGGAACCTCGACAGTTTTCCTGACCAGAGAAGGGAGCCAGAGGGGAGCCAACTGATTGCATTGGTAAAGTCGGCCAGGTCTTGGATCAGGGTGAGGTAAATCTCACGAATCTCGCCTATCACAGCGCTCTTCCTTTCTGCTCTCACATGGTCCTCACTATAGAAAAAATAATTTTGGAAATTTGAAATCAATGATTAAGCAAACAGCATTTGGAACTGAAAAAGTGCCCCATGGGTCACAATGCTCATCCGAGTCATTCTGAAATTGAGAAAAAGCTTTGACTGACTTGTGACACACAGATTAAGTATAAATTTCATTGTACTGATTTGCATTCATCAAGTACAATTGAATGTCAGTATCTCGAGTACCAATATCTCAAATACCATGGATATTTCAAAGTGATTTGATAATCTCAATCACTTATTTTTTAAATATGTAATCCGCGTTATCTCAAATCCTCCGAAAATGAGCTTTAAACGTATATTAATCTAAAATCTACTGGAGTTATGCCATATATTGTTTAGACACGTACAGGATTCTTATCCCTTCCTATAAATACATAACAAAGGGAATATATCCAGGTTCTTTTCAGTTTCAGTGAACAGAATCCCCCCCCCCCCATGACTATTTGAATATTTCCCCTTTCGCAGGTCAAATTTTCCCTTCAGTTGTATGATTTTCTGTTACTACCAAAGTCCAGCACCATAGGTCACTCGTTATACACTTGTTCTGAGAGACTGTCATCGAGAAGGGGCAATTCTCCACATCTCTCACCCCCCCCCCCCCCCCCCCAAGAGAGCTCACACCTGCAACCTAATAATGAAAAAGTCATTGAACTGGACACTAATAAATAAAGGTCAAAGGTGAGTATTTGTGCCGTTAACCCATTTGCACCAAATCATTACATAAAGTCAGCTTCTCTGAAGACTCTTGAGGGGGTAATGGGGGGGGGGGGGGGTAGTTAATGGGGAGGGTAGTAACTGATTAATCAATGACGAGCCACGAGGAGAGACAAAGGGTTACCTTTCCTCTGATGAGTGTAACAGTTTTTCTTTCCGCAGCTGCCGAAGTTCCCTCCTTAGCATCACAATCTTGGCAATCATTCTACAAAAAACAGCAAGCATAGTTTAAAATCAATCTTAAATATTAAATTCCCCATCCCCCCAAACCCATTTCACAAAAGTATAGATATCTAAATGAGCCCTAGCTTTCACTGAAACACAACAATTTGAACAGTATGTTAATAAGTATGTAAATCAATTAACCAGTAAGTAAGTATATAAGTCAATTAATGAGTATGTAAATGAACAATATGATTTAACTTGGACAGCCATCTGAGGCCTTTTCCTGAACATAATACATCATCCAATGTCCTGAGGAGGTAAACCTGACTGAGCACATATTCTGTTATTCTGAATATGTTCTCTAATAAATCTACACCTGTTCACACAGGTAAGGGGGCATAATGTATAACAAAATTTGGGGGGTTGGGGTTCAATGGGGGGAGGAGGGGAAAATAGGAGAAGGATAAAAGTATTCAATCTGCACTAGACATCAGAATGACCTCTAGTCTATTTAGTACACTACCTTGACACGTGCTGTAATAGCTACAACCTCTATTTAGTACACAACCTTGACACGTGCTGTAATAGCTACAACCTCAGAGCTGGAGTCATCTATCTTTGAGTGATTGATTGATTATATATTGTTTTACGTCCCGCTCGAGAATTTTTCACTCATATGGAGACGTCACCATTGCCAATCAAGGGCAGCAAAATTTAGGCCTATGTTCAGCACTCAGGACCATTGAGCTGGGAGGGATCTTTAATGTGCCACACCTGCTGTGACACAGGACCTCGGTTTATGCAGTCTCATCCGAAGGACCACCCCATTTAGTCGCCTCTTACGACAAGCTAGGGGCACTGAGGACCTATTCAAATCCGGATCCCCAAGGGAATACTCTCTTTAATACAGGTGCTTTCCAACAGAACACCTATCACACTCATTTCTAACTGAAATACCACCCCCCTACTCATCATAAACA
Organism: Ostrea denselamellosa; assembly: GCA_024699665.1. Lineage (NCBI taxonomy): Eukaryota > Metazoa > Mollusca > Bivalvia > Ostreida > Ostreidae > Ostrea > Ostrea denselamellosa. Next base: position 1,999,920 of record JAMZEH010000074.1, on the reverse strand, counting down.
AATGGAAACCTGGAAACCATACTCAACCAATCAAAATCAACAGATGTCTGTCATAGACTATACTCAACCAATCAAAATCAACAGATGTCTGTCATAGACTATACTCAACCAATCAAAATCAACAGATGTCTGTCATAGACTATACTCAACCTGTCAAAATGAACAGTTCAGATGTCTGTTGCAGACCATTTTCAAATGTATTTACTGTGGAAGAAAAAGGTGGTGACACGACATGACAACATGTAGTTCTGAATCCAAGTCACACAGTTCAATATCAGACACGCGACAAGACCCAAAGTATCACAACTAGAGGGGGTTGTTAGTAAATATATTCCTTTATATTCCAAATCCCACCCACCCCCCAACCCCACTCCTCAGATTTTACCTGTTCAAATGAATTTAAATCTAAGGCCATAATACTACAATACTGCACTGTGAGAGAAACAAGATTTCACCGAGGCCAACCAAAGCAACATCAGCAGCAGCAGATCCACAAATTTCTCAAAAAGGATGGGGGTGGGCTGTAAATGGCTGGGGGTCTAAGGGCTGAAAAAGGATGGGGGTGGGCTGTAAATGGCTGGGGGTCTAAGGGCTATCTTAAAGTCTCTTGATAGTACTAAGTAATCTGACAAAATAAATGTATATTTATTAGTGTTTTCGAACATATGTCTATACAAAGTGTGTGTGTGTGTGGGGGGGGGCCTCTTGATCCACGACTGATTAGGATTGCTAACACAGGATCATAAAATCCAGCCCAGTTGGACTGGCTAGTAAGCATATACGCCTATAACATTAAACTGCCCCCTTCACACGAGTGACAGCCCTGACGTCATTGAAAGCAAGGACCAATATTTCTACCATTTTTTAAACAGTTACACAATTCCATATACAAGATCATGCATTTACTTGATGATGTCTGCAGACAATGCCACGGCCCATGCCACGATACTTCCCACCACCCATTTCCAGGGCGTGAAGGAGGGGAGGATTTGTCTGTCAGCCAGCCAGTAAATGTGCTCCAGGGGATAGAAAATCTGGTAGGAGATATTGGTTACTAGGTTCATCAGACGAATCACTGGGTTCTCATCCTGAGGAGCACAGAAAATACATCAAAATATCTTACCAGTATAATATATATATTGGTTGTTAACAGAAGAATGTTTTTAAGTACACAACATACACAGACTGTAATTTAATAGATTATATGATTTCTTTTAATACACAATTTTTGAGACAAGATTTTGTAAAGAAAAGAAAAACAAAACAAAAACAAACAAACAAAACAAAAAAAATCTCACAATGTTGGACTGACTGTCTTAATAAATGGTACGGATAATCAGAAGTTAAAACAACTGGAAACTTCACACACCTCATTACACATTGTAAGCTAAGAACCCCCCCCCCCCCCCCAACCCCCAAATATTTCCATCTTTTTACAGTGTACATTGTACACTATACATGATTGTATATGTTCAACAAGTGTAAAATATATGTGATATTCAAAAATAAAATCTATAACATGCACAAGATAAAACTAATGTTAAAGCAAGTATATGACGTATTATGAAAGTTTCTTTCTAAACCGAAAGTAGCCTCATGTTTAAATCACACAGTTCAAAATCTCGACCGTCCTACCTGGGCACCTGTTCCATAGCTCAGCGTTTTGAACAACATTGAAAGGTCGTCAAACAATCGCATAGTCATTCTTGCTTGACCAAGTCCATTTGAAATGGCCAACAGTCTCTTATGAAAGTCTCCCTGGCCCCTGCCACCGATGCACATGAGGGCGTATGTACACAAACGGACGATTTTGTCCCTCCCTCGATAGCCCTCCAGCACGCGTACGATCTCCATGTTTATAAATATCGTCGTACTCGATTTACTGCGCCGGTGTTCTATCAGTGACACGGTGCGTTCAATTTCATTAAAGTACGGGAAAGAGAGCGCTTAGTGTATAATCAAGAGAAGCCAAATTTTCTGTTATTTAACTTTACATACCGTATATAAAACCTTTTAAAAGGTGCAATATTCCAGGACAAATTAGTAACAAGTCTCTCAAGCACTAAAAGAGTTTATATGAAAACACCCCCCCCCCCCAAAAAAAAATATAAAAACAGTCATTAACAAAATGGATTGAAACAAATTTTGTATATTTTTTAAAAATGTTTTCTTATGTATATAATTGTTACTGCTTTCATTTACGATAGTTACCATAAAATAAAAATAAAACATTATAAATAAATTATCTTCATAACTATCTATATATCTCTCCACAACCCGTTTACATAGGACCCACGCAGTATACCAGCGGATTAACTTCTCACTTATCTGTATGACCTACCGGTAGCATTGTTCTTTCAACTTGCAAGATCTTTTATTTCTTTTAGCAACACTGTCTTAATGATATATGCATTAACTTTAACATCCGCTTCATGAAAAGTATCAATGTTAAATTGTTTCAAAGAGGCATTAATTGTCTGTCAACCTTTTTATTTTTAAGAATTATTAAAATGCTGTATTGTGTTAAAAAAAATAATAAAAATTATTTAAAAAAAAAAATAAGAAAAGTAAATCTTAGAGTGAAAAAAAAACCAAAAAACAAAAAAACACAAAAAAAACACAAAAAACAAATCTCGAACTCCAATCGAATTTTATAAACATTATGTCAAATGTCTGAGCCTTGAATAACTCATTTCCATATAATGTTTCAACCATTGTTTCTGCATAATTCATTATTGCATAAATGAATGCGCACAGTAAGATTCTCGTAGACGGTTTTATCACCCGAATTAAGAAAAATGATAAGCATGCAGAAAATAATTAAATGCATAGAAATTCTTATCATATCACGTGATTTCGTCGCTAGTACGTATCATATACAGGGTATCATTTGCATTTATGATATTGTTTTCGTGTTTTTACTTCAGTAAAACATTTCATAGATCTTTACTTACATTTACATATTTCAACAGAAACCGCTTTTAATATATTTTATCCTCCTCCTCATTAACTGTAGGTCCACTCTGTCCCACTTCAGCATCCAAAGTTCCATCAAATGCACTTCCTACACGGGAGAGCTCTTAACTCGAAACTGGTGACGCATTTATACACACAACATGTGTCTTATTCCGTAAAGTTTACGGATGCACATAACGTCGCGGAAAGTACCATTTGTTTTCCAGAACGTCATCTAACACAAAGTTTTAAGAAGACGTCGTGAATAGGAATTTTACGGATGCGGTCTGTTTCCGATTAATTGTCAGGCCGTTTACGGAGGCTTCGAGAATAGAAAGGATGTATTCGGAATATCAAAAGAATTCACCTATAGTAGAGAACGATTTCCCGGAAAAAATTACTTTTGAAAATTAATGTTCATTTGCTATTTTTTACCGTATATATTTCTATTTTTTTCAAAATTTGCATTTTGAACCTAAAATTTCGTATTAGCAATTTTTAAATTAACCTTCAAAAGTTGGCTAAAACAGCGTTTTCTCAGTAAAACGCCCATTTTGCATGAATTTTGTCCTAGAAGTCCTTCAGACCGGATCTGTCCCTAATAAAGACTATGGTATTTTGATACGTTTTGATTTTAGGAATAATTTGAAATAGGATTTTTTTAGGGTCACAAATTTATAAATTTTGGGGTAGAAATTTACAAAACAACCCCCCCCCCCCCAAATAAAATAAAATAAATAAAATAACTCTCCCCCCCCCCCCCCCCAAAAAAAAAAAACTTTAAAAAAAAACACCCAAAAAACAAACAAAAAAACCCCCCAAAACAAGCAAACAAACAAACAAAAAAATACAAAACAAAACAAACAAAACAAAACAACAACAACAAAAAATTAAATTAAAAAAAAATAAAAAATGCAAAAACTTATTTCTATCATGGTGGTTCATATTTTTGCCGTTTACATTCATAGTTAGGATAGCTTAGCTGTTTTTAGTGTCCTGGTTCGGATCCACCTGTTGGCAGACTTTTACTGTTTTAATATTTTTGCCTATATAAACACCGTTTTAATTTTTTGTATACAGGCTTGTGTTTTTTACTTCAATTTTCTTCCTTAAATGCATGTTTGCTCTTGATATAAAAGACATTTATGAGGAGGAAGATCATAAATTCTTTGTAACTAAAAGCAATCAACCGGAACTTTGTTCGAGGAGAAAAATCATTCACTCTGTGTTACTCAATACAAGTGTCACGAAAAAAAAAAAGATTGATTGATTATATATTGTTTAAAGTCCCGCTCAAGAATCTTTCACTCATATGGAGACGTCACCATTGTCGGTGAAGGGCTGCAAAAATTTAGGCCTATGCTCGGCACTAAGGGCCTTTGATCAGGGAGGGATCTTTATCGTGCCACACCTGCTGTGACACGGGGCCTTGGAATTTGCGGTCTCATCCGAAGGACCGCAACATTTAGTCGCCTCTTACGACAAGCAGGGGGTACTGGGGATCTATTCTAACAACCCGGATCCCCACGGGGCCGGAAAAAATCATGCCGAGCAAAATTGCTGCGTTTGCAAAGTAGGTGCTAGAATTGTTGGGTGTTGTACCGACGTTGCTTCTGATTTATGGTATTTAGGCTATGCTCAGCCCCACACACTAGTTCCTTCCAAAAACCCATACATCCAACATGCCGCAAACACTCTTGAATGATTGATTGATTATATATTGTTTAACGTCCCGCTCGAGAATCTTTCAGGTATATGGAGACGTCACCATTGCCGGAGAAGGGCAGGAAAATTTAGGTCTATACTCGGTGCTTATGGTCTTTGAGCAGGGAGGGATCTTCAATGCGCCTCTTACGACAAGTTAGGGGTGCTGAAGATCTATTCTTACAATCCGGATCCCCACGAGTACTCTTAAATGAATCTCGTCGAACATGGTATTGTATTCATTCAATTACGGCAAAACCCCAAAGTTTTTAAGCGTTCGACTACATGAAACCCCTTCATAGTCAAAACATAAAACAGAACAGGGCCTTCACTTGGTTACGACAAGGGGGTGCTAAATATATTAAAATTACATTTAAAAATTGTATACATTGAAGACAATTCTCTATACTCTAATCAGGTTTTGAAAGCTGTATGGGTACATCTCAGTAACGACAATTAATTTCTTGAATTTCATTTTCATGATTTGCATTTCTTACACCATGACTTTTTAAAATATTATTTCAAAAGAAATGAGTTGTACGTAAACGCATATGAAGTAATTGCATTTCTAAAAGTAAACTGAGAAATACGAAATGAAATTTCAAGATAAGGAACTAAAAATGCGTCCACAATCCATGCTGCTCTGACAACGACTGTGAAATGGTTTCTTCTATCTCTACAAGTTATGTGTATTGACTGGAACAAAAGCGATGCACGAGAAATAAATAACTACACGCATGTAGCCTAACGTCATCGACCGGAACGGAAATCAATAAGCTTTTTGTAAAGACTGAAACCAATATCAGCCCCATAGGTCAACGATATATTTACAAAATGTTCCTTTCCGGCTTCGATCCGTTTCAGCATAGTTTGCGATAAGTGTATTTATACACAGGGCATGTATCCTGTATTCCCATTGTTTACGTCATAACGTCCCGGAAAGTACCATCGGTTTTACAGAATGTTAACGCGAAGATTTTACGGAGACGTCGTGAATATAGGGATTTTACGGCTCCGGTCTGTTCCCGCATAATTTGACGGTCATTTACGGAGGCTTCGTAAATAGGGTCCTAGGGCTCTTCTGCCGAGAACTATTACATCGTGACGCCAGTGTCCGCAAACCGGTTACGGTACCTCAGTGGTTAGAGCGTTTGCTTCGTAACTAGGGGATCGTGAGTTCGTGCGATGCCCGCGTCAAATCTAAGACGTAAAAATAGGTAGCTCGGCATTTAGAAGTGAGAATCACGGGTCTTTCGGATATGACCTTAAACACGGAGGTACCGTGTCTAAATTTGTAGTACTTCACCTACAGCTGTTGACGTCTCAATATGAATGAGCAATTCTCAACGGGACGTAAAACAAACAAAGAAACAAACAAACAGTTTACGCAATATCTACAGTATCACACTCAAAGAGAGAATCTCAAAAGAAACGTTATCTCGTTCTATTTTTAGTTATTTCAATCTTATTCGATACAACACGTTTCACGGAATATTTACCTACAAGTTATTCGAGGAGTATGCATTTTATTGTTATCCATAATGACTATTTACCGTGACACAACCGAGAGAGAAGTGATGGCTGTATTGTCCCAGTAAATGAGTACCTATTATCTAAAACGACCTCATTTACAGTGCGGAATGATGATGTGCACTGCTGATCCAGGAAATATGACGTGGTGCCGTTAAAAAACCCAAGCTTTTCTATTGTTCTTGAAATACTCTTTATTCGAATTCGTTGGATTATTCTTTGCCCAATATCAATGCGCAGCACTCTGGAATAAGTGATACCAATGCCGACATGTATTTACAATTGTTTTGAGCTTTAGAAATAAAATTTCATGCCTGCCATTGCTAATTAGAATATTGACCTAATAGTTGTATAAATTCAAACCAATTTCTTTTTCCGATTTCAGTCGTTAAGACAGATATTTTCTGTTAAACATATTGGGAAGAAAACTTTTACCGTAAAAATGGGTGGTTTTTGGATCGTCATATTGACCTCTTTTCAATTAGTGACAATCAAAGCAGAATCCGGCTTGAGGTCTGCTTATTTTATGGAATATAATGAGGACAAGACTTCCGGTACAATTGGTCACTATACGCCAGTGTCCTGCGCTATGACGTGTTTGAGTCTGGACTGCTGTGAAATATTTCGCTGGAATTATGTGAGTCAACATTGCACTTTATTGACTACTGGTATGTGGTCAACGACGTCGGCTGTGACAGAAAGCGGGCATTGGAAGGCCTATCATATGGGTTCGTGAAATTTTTAAAATCTTTTATTTGATGCTGACATTAAGTTTCTGGGTCCTTTGTTCTCAAGTTTGAGCTTTCGTTTATCTCATCAGTCAAAATTGGAATAAAATCCCAGACATACAAGTCTATGCATCCGTTGTTGTCCTTCGTGCGTTAACAATTCAACATTTTGAACTTCTTAATAACTACAATGCAATTCTTTTCTAATTTGATGTAAAAATATCACCTAGACAAGGGGGACAAAACTTGTAAATTTCAGTATTCCGGGATCTTCGGGGTGAGGCAAAAATTGACCAATGTTCAAAATTCTTCTCTGCAACTGCACATCTATAAGGTAAAATAATTCCATAGTCATGCAGAGCAAAAAGGCCTCTCTCTCTTCCAAAATAGTAAATGTCATCATCCCCGGGGTAGAGGTTCAGACTCCAGGACAGGGTCAAACGTGGCATGCAGATTTAAGTGTGATAACATCTTTTTGGTGCCACTGATATTAAATATTGAAACTAAATAGATATTTAAAAGGAGATGGTAGCCCTTTACCACGATTGTAAACATGATCCCGGGGATAGAGGTTCGATACCAGGGTGGGGCCAAAATGGAAATTAAATGACTGACATTTAAAAGACTTCTTTAATTTTGCTGATACTGTATAAAAACTAAGCGCATATTTAGGAAAAGTAGAAAGGAATGTATCAAAATCTCAGGGTTCTGAATCTAATGCGGGTCAAAAATATTCATATAGTGTTAAAGGCGGCAAAGACACGATTTGAACTGATAATGTTTGCATTTTAATTTTCCTTAATAATTTTTATAATTCTTAACTAAGGTATTTCTAGTGGTCAGCAAAAATTTGAATGTCAGTTGTTGAGTTACATGTGAGATGCGGTACTCACAATATAGTGTTATGTAAGCAAGGCTTGTGTCATGTTTTTGTTTACATATAAATTGTTTAATAGACAATATTATGTTTAAAATAAAATGAGACGTCACGAATACTAGAAACTGCTTAACTATGTTCAGAATTAACTTGTAAATTGCAAAAGCTGCTTTTAACGAAACTTTTACAAGTATATTTAATCTATCTAAATAAAAACATGACAGATTCAAACTATTTATAGAATACAAGCAAATTACTCCTGACCAATCAGAACTCTTGTTCTTCCACCAATAAAGGCCCCAGATACCCGACAGTGTTAATGTCTAGGATGAAAAAACGAAGATAACAAACAAAGATCAATCCCATAATTCCTATGTAGAATACAAATGTAGGAGTAGCACAAACACGGACCCTTGGAAAAAACCAGATGTGGGATCAGGCGTTTAGGAGATTCGAAAATTAGTATTTATCTGTCCAAAACCGTTTTATTAAAGCACACAATTCGATATTTCGATTTCAAAATTATGTTAATAAACGTATCACTGCACTGCGCTCTGTTAACGTCAACGTCTGATAGCTGTAAACCAACCTTTACATTTCAGTGATGAGATGGTTCGCGGGGACTAATTTTCGCGACCGAGATAGTCTTAAACAAATACAAGAGACATTAAAGGACTGGTTCGCGGCAAGAAAAATTCACTATCTTGAAGATCTCCCGAATTTCGCGAACATTTCTCGCAATCGAATAAAAAGTTGGTTTACTGTAGCTGTTATTAAATGCTTTACCAAGCAGATTAAACAATGAGATCTTGTACTTTCGTTCACTGTATGATGGATCTAATATCATTATTTTAACTTTTTCGTCAGGGTGCAGTTCTGGATGGCTGGAATTTAACAACCATTGCTACAAACTGTTTCCGGACAGAATGAGCTGGACAGAGGCTAAGGTAATATAAAGTGACTGGAGAAATGTTCATAACATTATTTTCGCGAGTAATTGATCTTTTTCACACACACACACACACACACACACACACACACAGATATATATATATATATATATATATATATATATATATATATATATATATATATATATATATATATATAATCGTATAAGCATAGGGAGCCTCCGTGGTCTAGTGGTTAGAACATCGTGCTCAAAATCACAAGGCCTCTCACCTCTAGTCGGTGAGGGATTGATTTCTCGCTCGCGCCGATATATGAGAAAGTTTGCCAGTTTACTTTCGGGAGGTTGGTGTTCTCTTCTTGGGTACATTGTATCTGGGTTCTCTCTTCTAGCAATAAAAACTGGACGCTACTAGATAACTGAGAAATTGATGGGTGTGGCGGAAAACAACAAATGATCAATCAATCGTATTAGCATAAGCTGCAGAAAACGACACGAAAAACAGAAAAAAAAATTATATTGTGAATAAAACGTGATATGCAGGATGCCATGATCGATAATCAGTAGAATTTATCACAAAATCGTCCGAAATCTTACAACCAAATTATGATTAAGATCATAAGATACTCCGTATTGTGGCCGTATCAATTAAAATAAGATTTCGTTGTATTTTTTGATGTAGTTATGTGAGATTTTCTATTACAATGTAAATCCGTCATTAGTACAATACATATACAAAAAAACGTTCTTGAAAGATTTCAGGTTTTTGGGTAATGTATTTTTAATGAATTCTTAAGTAAATATTTGTGAATAAAACAAACACCTTGGTGGTTTCATAGGAAAATTCTGTGGTAAATATGGGTTTTAAGACAGTATTAAAGTATTTACAAGTACGTAGGTTTAGAAAATCCCATAATTTGTTGTTTTCTTTTTTTTTGGGGGGGGGGGATGTTATGATCTCAATGTTACCATAGGAATACTTTAACATAATGCTACATTAGATATCATATTGCAACGTAATTACGCTGTATATATAATCAAAATAACATGAAACATACAAAATACAAAAGACGGTAAATAGTAAGTACTGATAATAACTATTTTCTCATTTGTTCTTTGTGATCATTGGGATACTAATTTAATGAACACTCGCAAACAAAAGTTTTACCAGTGACGCGTTAGCGGAACCGGTAAAACTGCTGTTTGCTACCCTTATCAAATCAGCATTAACCATTGCAAATAGCAAATGAGAAGATAGTTATTCCCATTAATTTTGTCCAATTTGTGCATTTTACGTGATATTTACATCTTATATTCCGTTCAGTTTTGCTTTGTTGTTATTCAGATACGTTATGAAATGTTTACATTTGACGCTGTGATTCGCGTCTTGTTAATGCTCGTTCAGAGTACGCTGTTAAAGGATTTGACGCTGTGATTTGCGTCTTGTTTAGAGTACGCTGTTAAAGGTTTTGACGCTGTGATTTGCGTCTTGTTAATGCTCGTTTAGAGTACGCTGTTAAAGGATTTGACACTGTGATTTGCGTCTTGTTTATGCTCGTGTGGAGTACGTTGTTAAAGGATTTGACGCTGTGATTTGCGTCTTGTTAATGCTCGTGTGGAGTACGTTGTTAAAGGATTTGACGCTGTGATTTGCGTCTTGTTTATGCTCGTTTAGAGTTCGCTTTTAAAGGATTTGACGCTGTGATTTGCGTCTTGTTAATGCTCGTGTGGAGTACGTTGTTAAAGGTTTATATGCTGATCATCCTTTATTGGACTGTCAGTATTACTCTACGATGTTTATTTACTGTATTGATCTCTGATAAAAGGTCCTACATTTAGTCATGTGTTTTCTCTAGCTCTTGATCATTGTGATTTACTATTTTTCAGTAATTTACCAATAAAACTCGAAAAGCGTTTCGTGTACTTTTAGAATGTCACAGCAATAAAAAAAAAAACTTAGGTATTTGAAAAAGCCCTAGTGTATTGTATCTAATGTGCGTAAAGAAGAATACTTTTTTACATCCTCTAGCTGGCTTGTGAGAGCAGCTGTTCATACCTGACAGAAATATCCGAGATAGAAGAAAGCCGCTGGATTGTAGAATCCTTCGTTGATAACGGTACCATTTTTAGACTTGCATACGGAAATATTTAACTCACTTTTACCATGCATGAATTACTTTTAAAACTCATTTCTATTATTGTTCTTTTAAGTTATGTGTATTTCTTTTTACATGTATCGGTCATATAAAAAAAAAAACAAAACAAAAAAAAACAACAACAAAACGTATGTATGTATGTGTACGTATGCAAGTGTATGTATATATGCGATGTGTGTGTGTGTGGTGTTTTAGTGTGCTATATTAATCTTTTTTGTAGTTAGCGTAACTAAATATAATTTGTGTTTTAAAATACCCCATTTAGTCCTTTTCTTAATTTCTCTATGTTGTATGTATGTTTGGCGATATATTAATTGTGTATGTTGTAAAGCGCTTAGAGTAATATTTATAATGTTAGATAATGCGCTATATAAATGCCTTGTAATAATAATAATAATAATAATTTCTAAAATTTATTCTTCTTCTTCCATGTAGGATTTATGAGATTACCCACTGTGCGTTTTCAATGTCTTTTCTTCGTGTTTTGATAGTACTGTGTACGGGATTAGACACACGTCTTATTTATGCCCTTTTCAATGGGTGCAAATAATATCGCCAAGAAATCATAAATATATGACAATCAACGGAATTGGAATTGATAAAAGTATTGTTAAGTTGGTACATGTTTCTGTAAAAAAAATAATTAAAAAATGGGGGTAAAATATCGTTTATTACCGTGTAAAAATTCATTGGACATAGCTCAAAACGATCTGTTCTTGACCAACACCATTTTGGTATTAACATTTACAAAAGGTATATTTACTCGAATAACGACATTATGCGGCCTTATGTACTTATATATTGTTCTTCAACTTGAAAACTTAATGATTTTAAAGACAATAGGTTAGTTTACAAGTTTGAGAATTTCTTGCATCAAGTTGAATCTTGTCGCCAGTTTCGAAGTAATATTCGTTACACTAGAAATACTTTACCATAAGAGTTGTAAATTATTTCAACATGTAGAAAGACTGAATGAAGTCATCGTTAGGCTCTTTTGTATCGATTAATGTCAAATTATTGAAAATAGCTATTTTTATCTAGTCGTATCTCTATGCAAACCAAAATTTAAAAAACAAAACTCTTGAACGTAGATTTGATTAAAACTATGTTTATTACTACAAAATATGATAAAAATATTTGTATCCACTGTTTGAAATGTAATATATGTTAAATTCGCCAACTAACGAGAGCGAAAGTGGGCGAAAAATAAAACGGGGACGAATATTTCCTGTATACAGTATGTCAATGTTAGAGGAGTTGGTATAAACGGTGTTAGACCTTTCAAATGAATTAATAAATTTCATTTAACACCAAGAAAAAGACATGCATAGTGAACAATCTGATAGTTCAAACTTATGTGGGGTTTTATTATTATTTTTTTTAAGTGGATACTAACAGTAAGAAATGTCGAGCTTTCCTGACAAGTCCCTGTGATTGAAGATGAGAATATAATTTTAACAACAGCAAGAATATCTAACACATTCAAAGGCGAATTTATATCCCCAAAGTTCAAATTGCCAAACGCTCGGCATTTAGAAGTGAAAATTACAAGTCTTTCGGATATGACCTTAAACACGGAGGTCCCGTGTCGCGGCAGGCGTTGGCATGTTAAAGAACCCTCACTGCTACGACCCTGAGCGCTAAGCATAGGTGTGAATTTGTGGTAGTTCACCTACAGCTGGTGACGTCTCAATATGAGTGAACAATTCTCAACGGGACGTAAAACAAACAAACAATTAATCAATCAATCTATTCGCTAGTCAGTAGTTGTCGCCCCTGTTCGCTAGGGGGAGATGAAATAGTATGTTGTTATTTGGGGCGTAAAGTGGTGCCCAACATCAAGGATCAGACTACCCTCCAGATACACAAACGGTCTTCAAAGGAGATCTCCCTTCAATGACAAAACCCCCACATGATTTTGACATATTTGATCTCAGATTCAATGAAAAACTCATTGACAACCATCGCCCTGCCAACCCTTCCATGAAATATCTACTTACTCCGTGTCATTTGAAGGACTCGAGGTGACCACAATGTTGAAAAGTTGTATCATTACAACTACAGCTGATGAAGATATAAATGAAATATCTTGAGTTTGCTCGTGCATTCAACAAATGGCAAAAGTGATATTTATACACCAGGATTACAATTTGAATGTGTAACATTTGCACCATTGATATGGGGGCACGTGGACGGGATGTTTAGCGTTCACATGCATTGACAAACTGTGCGTCAATTAAGATAGCTACTTCTAAGCAATACGAATGTATTTTGATGTCTGTCTTTAATAATGGTCTACGTTAGTCAGTTATATCTAAATTCCAATTTATTCAGGTTTTATAATAAACAAATTCTATTCTGTAAGATTCCTGTCCTGGGGGCACTTGTCAGATGTGGTGCGGTGCAAATGATCTTGAAACTGAAGGTCGTTTTCAGTGGTCAACCCCCCAAATGACCTTGAACTTCACCAATTGGAAACCAGGTCAGCCTAGTGTGCAGTATCCTGAAAGAGGCGAAGACAGAGATTGTGTAACTTTCAACCAGAACGGCCTGTGGAATGACATGCCTTGTACTAATTTGAAAACATTCATCTGTGAAAAACCTTCAAAGGAATAAATGGTGCTTTAGTTGATGCTGTTAATGTTGTCTGTGTAGCTGGTCTGTAGAACATTGTGCCGATGACGAGTTTTTATAAGGAAGCGTTGACAAATTTGTTAGTCTTTATCTGCAATGTAGTATATCAGAAAACTGCATAAACATAGCGACTAAAAAAACGGAAAAAAAAAAAAAAAAAAAAAAAAACCCAAAAAAAACCCAACAACAAACAAACAATCAAACAAACAAAAAAAACCAAAACAAACAAAAAAATAAAACAAAGCAAAAAAAACAACAGCAACAACAAAAAACCACCAAACAAAACCAAACAAACAAAACAATAAACAAAAACAAAAAAACGGAAAAAAAAATGTTAGAGGCGTTCTGGGAACCAGGGTTACAAACACAAAAACAAACCCTTCCCGTTTTATATTGTATCGTTGTTAGCTACACTTACTGAGTCCGTGAGTACCTACCCTATCTACTCAACCTCAAACCGTGACTGTATGATCATAGAAACTAAAGCCCCGCCTGCTATTCATGAATATTTATGAAATGGTTCATTTATTGACCAATCACAGTCACGACACCAGAATAGCTGCATCCACAGATAAAAGGTGTAGCGTTTCTTTACAAATAATAGCAAACAAAAAGCTGACACATCGCTCTCAAAGAAGCAAGTCAAGTATCTCGATTGCGTTGTGTCGTGTGTTCTGTCGAGGAAAGTCTTATTATCAGTGCACATGATATGATAAACCACTCATAAGTGATTCCTGTGTAAAATAAAGTTATCGATTACTAGTGGAGTACATGTATTTATTTTGCATGATTGTTTTGATATATACAGACTGTGTACATATGAATTAAAACGGAAACGCTTATATATGTATATATATATATATATATATATATATATATATATATATATATATATATCTGTGTGTGTGTGCTCATCACGTGTTCCTTTTGTGCTTTAACGTATTAACTCTACAAAATATTGGATTAGCGTTGAATTTAGTTTTCACTGCCTTCCGTATTGAATCATAATTTCAATCCACTGTTCTCACCGTCGTCCGCGCTGAATCTAAGTTTTCACCATCGGTCGATACGTCCGTTCGTCTGTCTGTCATTCTGTATGAGGTTTTCCGGACTTTTCTCCGAAATGGGTTAAGAAAGATTGTATATTGTTTTACGTTCCGCTTGAGAATTTTTCACTCATATGGAGGCGTCACCACTGTCAGTGAAGTGCTGGAAAATTTAGGCCTTTGCTGGACGTATGACCTTTGAGCAGGGAAGGTTCTTTAATATGCCACACCTGATGTGACACGAGGCCTTGGCTTTTGTTGACTTATCCGAAGGACCTTCCTATTTAGTCGCCTCTTACACCTAGCAAGGGGTACTGAGGACCTATCTTAACCCGGATCACCACCATGGGTCAAGATATTTAACTGAAATACATGGTTTTGTCTTCGATAGTTACACATCAAGTTTGAGTTTCATTACGCCTGACCTACTTTGAATTGAATTATACCCCTTTATGAATTGCATGAATCATTTTTCTGGATTTTACTTCGGAATGGATGAAAATATTCCATTGAAATTTGATATGTGGTTTTGTCTTGGATAGTTACACATCAAGTTTGAGTTTCGTTATGCTTGACCTACTTTTGACTGAATTATTCTACCGGTAGGGGACTTTGTATTGCGTATTGTCTGCAATACATTCAGAATGCTTGTTTTACCGAATTCCTTTCGGCTGATTTTAATCGGACATCGTTAAAGGTCATATCAGGCCATGTAGTCTGACGAGTTAAGTAGTTAGTATATCTGCGCCGTGTACTCCCCCCCCCCCCCCCCCCCATGGCAAAATTATGCAAAGAAGGTAATTTTATGTAGTTACTAAAGCATATGAGACATATGGATCGATTGAAGTGCCCATAAAGTTTTATCTATGGTGATTATTAACACAAGTACACTTATATTACATTAATATTCACATATCTTTATAATCAGTACTCGTTCAATCGTGACAATGTACATTAATATCTCCCTTCGATCATCATGTCTCATTAATTTAATGAATACTATTTGATCTTCATTTACATAATTTTAGGTTGTAATCATTACATGTATAACCTTAAAACTATGTGTTGATAGTCACTATAGATAAAACATTATGAACACTTCAATCGATCTATATCTTTTATATGCTTTATTAACTACTTAAAATGGCCCTCTTTGATCTTATCTCATCGTGATTTGCATAATTTCCCCATTACAAGGGGGATGGGGGGGGGGTGTTAAACGGCAGGTATACTACTTTCGGTAGACTTCCTGTTCGTATGTCGTACGGGCGGGAGCAAGGAAGACTAACGGATGGTTTCTAACTTGGTGTAAAAGACTTATTTACGAGTTTCGTCCCGATTGTTGGTTCAAAAATGAACAAGAACTGTACAATAATTGTAAATGAAGAATTTTTCAATCTTTCAGTGACCTTGATCGTCTACATATAAGCTTCGAACTCACTCGAACTAAATTGCAAAATACCATTCCTGATTCCTGATACTTGATAATATTTGGATCAAAAATGAATTTAAAATATCCGTTTTAGCAACCCACACCTGTCATGTTTAACCTTGGGGAAAAAATGAAAAACTAAATTCTCTGTAATTGTACTGTCCTATAAGACTAATTAATCTAGTTGCCTTAGCCTAAATCATTCAATGTCGCCATATGAGTGAAAGATTCTCGAGCTGGACGTTAAACAATATATAATCAATCAATCACTAAATCATTCACCCATAACATTGAAAAGTAATCGATATCAAGGTTATTTTTTCTGTGTTGTTCCTATTAGTCTGGTCCAGATTTTGAAAAAAGAGGCTAGAAATGGGTTCTAACGGCAAATTATTATTATTTGGTCCAACATAACTTTTTAACCTAATTTGCGTATGCTGAATCCGAAAAAATATGTTGAACTTCATGAAAATGGCGTTAAATAGGTCAAAATGGCGATTCAAAATGGCGGTGTTGAAATTTGCAAAATTATCTATATGGCTTTATTTTAAAAAAGTTTATTGCAAATTAAAGCAATTTAAAGGCTTGTACTAAACTTATATGTGTCTGAAAAATAGAATAAATTGTTCAATGTTCGTTAAACAATTAAAATTGTGAAAAAAACGATTAGATCCCAATTAACTCATTTTTTCGCAACCGCATATTGACGCACAGTATATATATGCATTTTGATATGATATTTAATGCTTATTTCCTTCTAATTGTGCAAATTATTCAGTTAACGTATTGCATACTTTATGATATAAATGCACTTGAAATTCAACACAGTGTTCAATGGTTTTCACAATAGCGCGACCGACACAATCGAGGATCGAATTAACAAATGATTCTGACATAAGGTATAAAACTGATGGCCGAGGTTATAGGCTTGTCATATCTCACCACTCATTGATTAGAAATCATGACTGAACGATCACTTAAGCGAAGTTATCAAATAGATACAGATTTGTGTGTTATATGTCAGGAAAAAAAGACAGACACGTTAGAATTAAAAAGCAAAAAGTCTATCGAAACGTTGACCGAGAGGGCATCTCGTCGTAAGAAAGTTAAAGATGCCAGGAACTATGATGCCATTGACAGAATAGAAAAATTAAGTCCGAATGATAGAGTTCTATGTCATAGGAAATGCTATAGTGCATTTACTCACCCCAGACCAATTCAGTTAATGGAAAGAAAAGCATGTTTGCTTACAAACACATCTGATACAATCAACGTCGATACAGAGGATGATGTACCGTCTACGTCATCTTGCTCACACCCTTCTGCAGCAGCATCCCGAACTTTGCGAAATGCATCTACACCAATAGATTGGGAGTTATGCATATTTTGTCAACAACAAATTAAACAGAAGCTATTCAACATTACAACATTTTCTGTTAGCGACATGGTTCTTAAAAATGCAAAGTATGACAACATACTTCGTGTTAAGTTAGGAAACGTTAGCGATTTGATAGCTGCAGAGGGTAAGTACCATCTAAAATGCATGAATGCTTTTAAGTATGATACACAAAAAACAGAAAAGGAGTCAAAATGTGAAGATCTGGCCATGATATTTCTTGTTCGAGAACTGGAGTACGCAGCCAGCAAGTGCCAAATCTTACAGCTCTCTGATACATGGAACAGGTACTCCAAGTTGGTAGAAGAGGTAGGATCTGAAATGCCACAGTCTTTTATCACTCGTAGATCAACGTTTAAAGAAAATCTGCAAGCCAAGGTGCAGAATATCTTCCAGTTTCTTCGTCCCCTCGATAGAGCAGTATCTGAACGCGAAACTCTTTTAGTGCCCCATATTCTTTCTAAATCTCATTTTGGAGATATGTTTCATGATGACCAAGATACCATGGATGACGAATTACTCACTATGCCATGTTATAAACCTCCACACAACTCATTTCATGAACTGGTACATGTTGCACTAAGATTAAGATCAGACCTGCAAGATAGACCTGGTCACATGGGTTTGAATGTTTGTGAGGCTGATGCCGTAAGTTGTGTCCCAGATAGTATCCTCATGTTTCTGAATCTTCTTTATGGCGGACAAGAGGTCTTTGATTGTACTGATGGCAATGACAATCCAGATTGCAGCAGACAGAAGAAAATAGTGAGCGTAGCTCAGGATATTGTGTATGGGGTAAGTAATGGAAAAAAGTGGACTCCAAAGCATATTGGCCTTGCATGCACCTTGCATCAAATGACAAGGTCAAAACAGCTGTTAAACTTGTTTAATAGTGCTGGTCACACCCTGAGTTATAAAGATGTTCTGCGTGTTGACACTGGGCTTGCAGAGGAAAGCCTTCAGTCTATGGACGAAAGGACTGGACATTTCCTTCCCTCGAATTTAAAGCCAAGCGTTTTCACACACTTTACAGCTGACAATATTGATATTAGTGATTCAACAGTGGATGGCAAGGAAACATTCCATGCAACGCAGATAGCATGTTGGCAACGAGGGTCGGGAAATGACATTAACCTTCAGCACATAAGTCCATCTTCAAATGAGACATTGAAGGTACCTCCTCAGATGGACAGTATTGTCATTTCCCCAATAGTAGAAGGAAAATCACAACCTCACTATCCCAGACCAGTTACGTTAGATATCTTCCAACCTTCTGACTCAGAGAATCAATTGTCCTCTCAAGAGTTTGCTAATGAATTGGCGTTTCATTTGCACAGACATAAGCAGAAAGTCCCAGCTAGTTGGTCAGGACATAATCAGTCTGTCAGTAGTAAAAACCCGGATCTCACACTTGTTGGTTACATGCCTATTGTACAAGCACCTGCTCATGAAATGGATACACTTAATCTTGTTTAGACTTGATTGCATGTAGTTGCACAACAGGTTGTAAAACATTGAGGTGTGGGTGCAAGCGTAACAATTTGCTGTGCATGGACCTTTGTAAGTGCAAAGTCACAAGCAAAGAACAATGTAGGAACAGTATACGTTGAATTTTGAGGAAAAACAGAGAAAATTCGGGTTTTCTTTCGTGCAATGGCTTTTTTAGGGTCGCATGCTTATTTCTATCTTTTTCTCGATGCTATTGTATTTTGTAATCATAGTTTTTACATTTTTTTTTCTACATGCGCGTTTCAAAACGATTTGAAAAAAATTACTGTCCGCCATTTTGAATCGCCATTTTGACCTATTTAACGCCATTTTCATGAAGTTCAACATATTTTTTCAGATTCAGCATACTCAAATTAGGTTAAAAAGTTATGTTGAACCAAATAATAATAATTTGCCGTTAGAAGTTCTTTTTAGCTGAAATCGGACCAGACTATATATATAGAGTTTTAAAACAACGTTTGGTTAAAAGATCGATTGATTGATTGGTTGTATAATGTTTAACGTCCCTCTCAAAAATCTTTCACTCATATAAAGAGGTCATCATTGCCGGTGAAGGGCTGCAAAATTTAGGCCTATGCTCGGCGCTCAGGGCCTTTGAGCAGGGAGGGATCTTTATCGTGCCACACCTGCTGTGACACGGGACCTCGGTTTATGCGGTCTGATCTGAAGGACCGCCCATTAGTCGCCTCTTACGACAAGCAAGGGATACTAAGACCCTTTTAACCCGGATCCCCACGGGACTTCGGTTAAAAGAAATGTACACGAGGATCTCATAAGTTTTCTTCCAGACTTAAACATTTCACCTTTAACTTTCAAAATCAAAAAGAACGTAGCCTCCTTTTTTTAATTTTATTTTAATAGTTCTTTTTTATTATATTTTTGTCATTATCATTATCATTATTATTATTATAAAATACCATTCCTCCATTTTTTATGAAGACCTCTTACCTCTAGCCAGGGTGGGTTCGATTCTCGCTCGCGCCGATATATGTGACAAAATTTGCCAGTTTACTTTCAGAAGGTCGGTGGTCTCTCACCGGGTACATTGTATCTTGGTTGTCTCCTCCACCAATAAAAACTGGACGCCACCAAATAAACTGAAAAACTGTTGAGTGTGGCGGAAAGCAACAATTAATCAATCAATCAAGTTTGGTTAAAATTTACGCAAGGGGTGTGTTTTGATTAGGTTTAATGAGCATACAAGGGCAAAAGTGCACACGCGAAGGAACAAATAATGGAAAGGTGATGACAAAAGATATAACAATTGTCACTGAAACTAATAAGCAAAAATGTGTTTACATTACAATATAGTATATAATACATAGAATTATAGCTCTTCGTTTTCGTCTCATTCATTTCAGTATATAACCATTGCCAGGGCACGTGTACTTAATCTGTATAAACTACTGATAAAGCGGATTGGATCCAATTAAGAGTCTATTTCAAATATTAGTCTTTGCATAAACGTCAATTCTTTTGCTGATATGAAATCCACAACAACCCAAAAATGATGATACATGTATATATCTAACCAAACATACATTGTAAATAGCTTACTTAATCACCCTGGTTATAAAACCAGAAGTCAGACAGAGGCAATTCAGTTCATGCTTTAAGCTAGCAGGTAAGAGCAAATTATATATATTAGTAGATGTCATTTATTTTTCAGGTTTAGGTTTTTATAAATTGCATGTTCGTATAAAAATAAAATAAAGATAAAATAAAAATATAAACAAAGAGATAAATAAATAAATCTTTAAGAAAAAGCCATTCAATTTTCCTCAAGTTTATTAATGCTAATGTTTAGATTTTATCAGTAATCGGATTAATTTTGGGGCATTATGAGACTAATATCATCACTTCTGCAGCCACCAAAAAACACAAAATGCCAAGATTGAGAATCTTATCACAAAGATCTATACCCAAATTGTTTGACACCATAAGCATCATCTGTCACAGTAGAAATCATATTTACAAGTTCTCATCAAATGTCTGAGTTTTAATCCTGCGACACCGAATTACTTAAATGATTAAATCTCAAACAACTGGTCACCAGTATTCGAACTGAAATGATTTACCAAATATGTTGTTACAAAAATAAGAGTGTCTTGAGGACCGGATCCCGAAGCGACTCCATAAGAGGGAAATTTTGAAATCGTTAAGATTACGAAGTTTTATTTGCTACCAGAAAACTTCCACCGCAGACTTATACACTATAGATTTATAATCGCAGCATACACTATAGATTTATAATCGCAGCATACACTATAGATTTATAATCGCAGCATACACTATAGATTTATAATCGCAGTATACACTATAGATTTATAATCGCAGTATACACTATAGATTTATAATCGCAGTATACACTATAGATTTATAATCGCAGTATACACTATAGATTTATAATCGCAGTATACACTATAGATTTATAATCGCAGCATACACTACAGATTTATAATCGCAGCATACACTATAGATTTATAATCGCAGCATACACTATAGATTTATAATCGCAGTATACACTATAGATTTATAATCGCAGTATACACTATAGATTTATAATCGCAGTATACACTATAGATTTATAATCGCAGCATACACTATAGATTTATAATCGCAGTATACACTATAGATTTATAATCGCAGCATACACTATAGATTTATAATCGCAGTATACACTATAGATTTATAATCGCAGCATACACTATAGATTTATAATCGCAGTATACACTATAGATTTATAATCGCAGTATACACTATAGATTTATAATCGCAGTATACACTATAGATTTATAATCGCAGCATACACTATAGATTTATAATCGCAGTATACACTATAGATTTATAATCGCAGTATACACTATAGATTTATAATCGCAGCATACACTATAGATTTATAATCGCAGTATACACTATAGATTTATAATCGCAGTATACACTATAGATTTATAATCGCGGGGACTTGAAGTGTTAAACGTTATATTAATTGGACACCGGAAGTGTTAAAAGTTAATATAAACCAGGAAACCGGAAATGTTAAAAGTTGTTATGTAAAAGGACAACGGAAGTGTCCAAAGTTAATCTATAACAGAACACCGGAAGTGTCCAACTTAATCTATAACAGAACACCGGAAGTGTTAAACAGAAAACTAGAAGTAGTATAATAGTATATAACAGGACTCCCGAGGTGTTGAATTGTATAACAGAAAACCGGAAGGGGTACCTCATTATGTAAAAGGACAACTCAACTACTTTTGTTGCATTCAACATCAAACACACCAGTCACAGTTTTATAGCGACATGCGCAGTCAACTATGTACATATGCATATTTAAACTTGAAAATTTTCAAGAGACATTAAATTTATCTCGTGGTAACTCAGTGGTTAGAGCGTTCGCTTTGTAACCGGGAGGTCGTGAGTTCGAGCCCCGCTCGTGCCATGGCCGCGTCAAACCTAAAACGTTAAAATAGGTAGTGATTGCTCCTTCGCCAAACGTTCGACATTTAGAAGAATCATGGGTCTTTCGGATATGACCTCAAAAACTGAGGTCCCGTGTCACGGTAGGAGTTGACACTTTAATGAACTCTCACTGCTACGGTCCTAAGCACTAAGCATAGGTCTAAATTTGTGATACTTCACCTACAGCTGGTAACGTCTTAATATAAGTCAAAAATTCTCGACGGGACGTAAACCAAACAAACAAATCATACGAAATTAACAAGCAATATCAATTAACTCTACGTTAAGACCACGGAAGGTCAGAAAATCTAGTGTGATAAGTTTCCTAAATTGTCCCAAGGTTATATAAAGATTGAAGGATTATCTTTACCTATGAACTAACTGAGAAGATGACGTCATAAAATTGCAAGCTTGTAAAATGCTTACAACGGAACTCATAAATATGTCTCTTTGCTAATTCGTTCTTTTTGTACAATCTCTCGGAGTGTGCCGTAAATGGAGCATAGCTACAGGCCATATTAGACACGTCGTTATATACAATATACGATTGGTAATTAGATCTGAAGTGTTTTACGCCACATGTTTATTTTAAGTTCTATCAATAAATCTTCTCCTTCTCTTTTTGTGGAAGAAAATTTTCAAAGTCAAGAGTTCAAACAAAAATGGACGCTGTCGGCGAGCTTTTGGAGGACGTGGTTCGGGATTGTGGCGGCATGGGGAAATTTCAGTGGATTCTATTGGTCATCTTGTTCGGTACAAAGGTCACGGTGACCTGGAGCATGCTGATGATGACATTTGGTGGCGCTACGCCTGACTGGTGGTGTGACATATCGAATATGACGTCAGAACTTGTCGTTTCAACAGAAACAAATTTTTCTGCATTGCACTTCCTTAAGCAGTGCCAACCTCCGACTAATGTAACAGGTTCTTGTGTGTCCCACTTTTCTTCTGACATGAATACTCTTGTAAGCGAGGTAAGTTTACAAATCCAATTTTTACTAAATTCAAATTTCGTCTATTTCATATCAGAGAATAGTATTAAGAAGTACTAAAAGTTTCGCCTTACTGTTTGGCAGTAAACATGTTACTAATCTGTGGAATGTATATAATATATTAATTAAAGAGACCTTTTTGCCAGTGTTTCCCATCATTTTCCTATCCAAAATTTGCGATACCTCTGGTTATTTCTTTTGATCTATTCTTTAATCTGAAATTATTAATTATAGCCTAACCAGTTGCGATTATTCAGAGGTAGAACGATCGCTTCGTAACCGAGAGGTAATGAGTTCAAGCCCCGCTTGTGCCATGGTTGCTTTAAACCTAAAACATAAGCATAGGTAGCGATTGCTCCTTCGCATAACGCTCGGCATTTAAAAGTGAGAATTTAGAGTTTCGCGACAGACGTTAGCAGGTGAAAGAACCCTCTCTGCTACGGCCCTGAACGCCAAGTATAAATCTAACTTTGCAGTACTTCACTTACTTCTGGTGACGTCTCATTACGAGTGAAACATTCTTGATGGGACGTAAATCAAAGAAACAAACATGAAACTAGTATATAACATTATTCTGTGTCTTTGATTCTGTCGTTACTCAGCCAACCACGGAGACACCTTCTTGGTTGCATAATAGCGATACCTGAAAGTTGTAAAGTGTCGTCTGCTGTAAAGTGTCGCCTGCTGTAAAGTGTCGTCTGCTGTAAAGTGTCGTCTGCAAGCGCAACATGATTACCGATTAATTATTGGTACCAGAGCGTCTTATTCATCTTTCATATTCAGTTCGGATGACATTAATTCGCAGAAAACACTTTGTGAACAAGACATACAATGACACACGATTTGTTCAGCGTATGACTGCTTCATTTGGTTAAATACCCCGTTTATGATTATAGCAGCTATGTAAATTAAATTCAATCATAATTTAATGTTCATTATCGCACAGGACTGACCACGCATTGTATAAAATCCTGTTTAATATTAGTGATTCTTGTACAACTGTAGATCGAGTTTGACGTTCGTCTCGCTTGAAATACTTCCAGCTCTCCTGAAGTGAGAAATGGTACATGATATTTCTATCGTTTCTGTGAGAATCCTCTCTAATTTCAGTTTGAATTGGTGTGTGACAGGGACTGGATCACGTCAGTCATCACCACGATACAAATGGCGGGCTTACTCATCAGTTGTCCAATCGCTGGACAAATGGCGGACTCCTTGGGACGAAAACCAACGTTTTTCCTGTCGCTTCTCGTACTAGCCATTTGTAATGTGGTCGCAGCTCTGTCCGTTTCTTGGCAAATGTTTGCCACTCTCCGTTTTCTGATCGGGTGTGGCTGCGGAATGTATCTGACAACGTTTTACAGCTTCATGACAGAGTTTGTCCCTAAGAGGTGGCGCTCTATGACTACCGCCATTCCAGCTTGGGCGATTTTTGCCGCCTTTTATGGTCTGTGTTCTTGGTGGTTACATGACTGGAAATACGTTCATTATGCCACAGCGGTTGTGACGTCACCATTCCTGCTGGGATTTTTGTGAGTTTTACAAAACAGTAATACAATAAATCACCCTCTTAGTGAGGTGTTGGAGGATGGGTAATTCATTATATCCAATAAGATTAAAAATATATTTGAAAACTACAAGGAAAGAAAATAAATTTACTGTATGCGTGGATTCATTATAAGCGTGTTCGTTGTAAACATGTTTTACTGTAATATATTTAATTTATGTGAAAATATTCAATCCCATGTTTGATCTCAATAATGAGTTTCTGTTTGAGCTTTTCACTTGATTTTAAAACGGTTGCTGATTTATTTTGCTACAAAATTTACAAAATAACGTGAGAAAAACTCCAGAATTGGCACCCAAATGGCTTTTTTTTTAAGACTTGACAATCATATGTATCACCACCACCCTTGTTCGAAATATCTGGATCCGCCACTGTAAAATACAACAAATATTAGTTTTACTGGAATGTTTCCCAACTACTAATATTAGAATTCAAATTGGAATTAAACATAGCCTGCATTACATATCCTGATAGTTTTTAACGCGTTTTCCCAGTACATTTTGTTGTGTGATAAATCTCATTACAGCATCATACCAGAAAGTTTCAGATGGTTGATATC
Organism: Ostrea denselamellosa; assembly: GCA_024699665.1. NCBI lineage: Eukaryota > Metazoa > Mollusca > Bivalvia > Ostreida > Ostreidae > Ostrea > Ostrea denselamellosa. The sequence continues at coordinate 1,974,463 of JAMZEH010000074.1, read as the reverse complement.
AAACAAAAAGTTCACAGAGGCAGAGGAAGTCATAAAACATATAGCTAAAATAAACGGACGAGAAGTACCTAAAACATGCATGGAACGGTTATATGACGTCACTCAAAAACTGGAAAAGGGGAATACTACAGGAAAGATATACACCGTCAAAGATATATTTATAAACAGAGGACTCGCAAAGAAGTCGATCATAATATGGACAAGTTGGTATGTTTATGTCATTATTAAAAACAGACATCACTTCCGTCCTGCTTGTCTTGTATAATTTGTTTGAAATTTTTTGGTCCTTTCTTCATACTGGTTATCGTCCCGTGGAGATACGGGTTAGAATAGGTCTTCAGTATCCCTTGCTTTTTGTCGTAAGAAGCGATTAAATGGGATGGACCATAAAAACCGAGGACTCGTGTCACAGTAGGTGTGGCACGTTAAAGACCCCCCCCCCCCCCTGCTCAAAGACCGTAAGCGCCGAATATGAGCCTTACTTTTGCAACACTTCAGCTGCCATGGTGACCAGCCAACCAATCACAATGGTTATCATGAATTAAACTTTGTACTTTATATCCCTTTGAAAATTTTCCACTCGTATTGAGAAATCATCAGTTGTAGGTGAATTGCTACAAATGTTGACCATTGCATAGCACTCGTTGTAATGAGGGTCCTTCATCATGCCGATGCCTGTTGTAACACGTGATGTCGGTTTCTATAATCTAATCCGGTGACACGTGACCTCAATTTATTAAAGATCTGCGATTGGACGTCCAATGGATGAGCATTTCTTTGTTTGTTTTTTGAAAGACCAGTCACCATCTATTTTCACGTCCTAGATTGGAAGCAAAACAGTCGGATAGTATAATTTGAATTGTATCTGACAAATTTATTGTCTAACCCAAACATCGTGGATGATATAGCAATAATCAAAATTCTGAGTGAATTGTGTAGGCATAGAACAGGTGTATGAAGGAATAGAACAGGTAGACGCTCGTTATATTTAACAGACTGCGTATTAGTATTGGTGTTTTTGTGGTTGATTTCCTGAGGCAAAGTAATTCAGAAGGCGCACAGTGAAATGTACAGAAATCAGGATTTTTCCAAAAGATGCAATATTCAGGGCAATTCTACGTTACTCCATTTTCACGAATTTGACAGATGTATGTATATATCTAAATAAACATTAATATAAACAAAATTAGATATACAGAACTTAACCTCCATGAATTATGACCAGGTTAGCCTGCGGGTACGCGTACTACGCTATTTCCTTTGGGGTGGATCAGCTGTCAGGAAGTCTTTACCTCAACATGTTCCTGCTCAGTGCCGTAGAAATCCCCGTCACCCTGATGACGTGGTTTCTGAACAATTGGTAAATAATTTCCATTACATTTTACCTACTCTATTTTTTATACAAAATAAATTTCAAATTTGAAATCTCATAAGGGTATGAATTGCGACGTTTCAGGGCGACATACTTTTTTCAGGAAGCACTAGCGTGCGATATGAAGGATGTCGGCGTAAATATGAAATTCATTATTTTATACTTACATTTCACTTTTATTTCTGTCTGAATTTCCAACCGTTGAAATAAATTACCAACGTAAAACAAGCTTAAAACGAAGTGTCTGGGATGAACAATGTCGATTCGTTATAAATCTTAATTGATTATATACAATGCATTCATGAACTACTGGGAATTACAATTACTTCGCTATAAGCGTGAATTCGTTAGAAGCGTGTTCGTTATAACTGTGTTTTACTGTATGTTTATCAAGACTCATCAGCGCATTGTTCACAACTGCAACACATTCAGTCGGAAATTCCTATCATTACAGTTTGTAAAGATACCAAACGCAAATAATACTGAAAATGTAAATATTTTTTTCCTTATACGAAAGAGGAAATCAACTTAGACGTGAAACCTTTTTCACTAAGGTTCGAATTAAAAAAAAATCAAAGACTGGTGATACTTTTTTTTCCGTGGAGAGGGGTGATTGCATTTTGAAGGGATGGGGATGAGCAGGTTGTAGAGGGATGGGTATGGGTAAATTGAAGGAGGTGGGGCATGAGTAGGTTATAAGGGTGTGTGGAGGAATGGGGAATGATAAATTGTGGGGGTGGGACATGAGTATGTTGCAATTGTAGGGGTGGGGGAGGAGTTGGTTGTAGAGGGTGGGACATAAGTATGTTGCAATTGTAGGGGGTTGGGGAGGAGTTGGTTGTAGAGGGTGGGACATAAGTGGATTGTAGGGCATTAATCTTTTGTATTACTATTATTAGTTTTATACTGAATATCAATTTCATGTGAATTTTGTTCTTGTGTTGTAGCATTGGAAGACGTTGGACGTGTTTCGTGTTCTTCATCATCGGGGCAGTGGGAGGGTTCTCTGTGGGGACGGTGCAAGTTACTGGTTAAGTTACTTCTGAACTCCCAGAAAATAAAATGCTGAAAGCGTATGTTGCTAAATTCATGTTTCTTAATAATCTCAACACCACGTGTTCGGGCTTTGATACAACCTGGATTTGATAAAAAATTGTTTTATCTCTTTTGAGTGATGGTGAAAGAAATACCACGAAACAGTCTACCTCTAACGTGTCTAATGATAAATGACGATCATTATGTTGTGTCTATAAATGTTTTGGAATATAAAATGTACCCTTTTCATTCTGGAGATTTGGAAAATGACTGTCTCACTCTTAGGCAAATGAGAAATTTACAAAATACTGTATAAATTTTCCGTCTTTCTGTAAATATACCCTAGTTGTATTTTTTTTTCAGACGCATGAATTTAGCATTTTTATATCTTAAATTTTTAAAATTGATATGAAATATACAGAATGAAGATAAGACTTTATGTATGCTGTTAGAACGACATTCTGATAACCAAAATGTAAGAAAAAAAACAGTGATCAATCTCTCCATAAGTCCTGCACAAGTTGTACACTATCAAGCGCATACTCATTTATTTCATCCGTAGATCCACCCCAAGCCGGAGATATCACCAATATTGCCGCGCTGATTTCTAAAATGGGCGTTTCTGCAGGATGGGCGGCACTCATGATCTTCTCCACCGAGAGTTACCCAACAGTGGTAAGGTAAGGTACTAAATTTCAGAAGGATTCCAACCGTTTACAGTTCCGGTTGTCCCATAATACATCACACAGCATGCCACTTCCAATTATATTTTAATTCTTCGGTCGGTTCAGTTAAACATAAATTATTTGTACAATAAGACACAAATGCTTCTAAATAAGATGTCCTCGTTTAAGCGACATTATATTTTATTGAATATTATGCATATATAAAATCTGCAGATGTGCTATCAGGTTTCAATATTATTCTTTTTAGAGAAGTGGACAGGCATCAGCCTACAGCCACTTTTCGTAGGTCAAAGTACAAACCGTCGCCGGTTCCGGTATTTACACGTTTTGTGAACCACGAAAGCTTGCGAACAGAAATGGATGTCAATAGTTTAAATATATCCATTCTACAAATGATAAAAAGACATATGAAGCAACAGCACTAAAACAGAAATCCATGTAACAGTGTTAGGGCGTGAAACAGCAATGAAATCTCATCTGGCTAAAAGTTGCCCGAAATCAGCTCATACACCAGGGAACAAATATGAATCGTCAAGATCCAATACTGTCACGCTTTAAAAGTAATTGAATTCACACACACACACACACACACACACACGCGTTTTGCCGTAATTTTGATTAATATATTTCGTGTGTTCTGTTTCAGAAATATTGGTTACGGCTGGGCTAACTCTGCGGCGAGAATTGGGGCAATGGTAGCTCCTCAAATAGTTCGCGTGGTGAGTCACGCCACCTAGTATTAATATGATAGTATCAAGGTCAAAAACACAGAGGGGCTCATAGCTGCCCTTAGCAGTGACAGTTGTGAGATAATACGTTAATGAATTAATTCTTCTACATATTCATTTACAAAAAAAAAAAAAAAAAGCAAAAAAGTTTAAATAAATAAATAATGATAAAATAATAATAAATAAATAAAAAAAATAATAACAGGACAAATACGAATCTAATAAACTATTCAGTTTTATATGATATTAACAAATTTAATTATTTTCAGTGTTAAAATATTGATTTTGATGTCTCTTATTCCTCTTCAGAGCAAACGCGTGCCTGGTGTAATGTACTATGTCTGTGGAGCGTGCATGCTGATGAATGCTGTGTTCTCCGTCCTACTTCCGGAAACGAAGGGGAAACCATTGGAAGACGTTATTTATGAATCAAACACCACGGAAGGATCCGCTCCAAAGGAAAATATCCAAGTATTAACGAATCATATCAGGGAGAAAGAGGAGTATTGAAGACTTGTGTCTGAGGGAGTTATATGTTGTAAAAAGGAGAGAGAGAGAGAGAGAGAGAGAGAGAGAGAGAGAGAGAGAGAGAGAGAGAGAGAGAGAGAGAGAGAGAGAGAGAGATCTGGTAAAGAGCACACAGATTTCACGTTCCATTCTACTCCTCAGCATCTTTTTTCGATGCTTTCGGCCCTTTCATGCTATACCAAAAGCCTAATTCTCTTTGAACTGTTTAAACTAATACCACCACCCCACCCCACCGAAGAGTACACTGGGTGATCGTAAATAATGAATTTGGCTTCATTGAGGAACATACGATATAGTTTTTAAGACATATTTTGGACAATGACAAGAAAAATCCTTCAAAATAATAACAATAATAATAAACTCATTTTTGTATGTATAGAAATTCACGTAGTCTATAGTAAAGCAATGTTTTTAATAATCTGGAGTTTAAAGTTATGTTATTGTTTGTCATATGAGAACACAAAGGCTTGATGGCGTTATATGGCAGTCGCCGGATAGCTGAAAAATTGCTCAGGCGACTATAAATAAAAAACAAACAAACAAAACAAAAAGCGTTATATGGAAAAATCACATACCATCGTACACTAGTATTTGGTGAGGTATGTGATTTTTCAATATAATTATATATTACATTATGTGTATTCTTTCTGGAAACGTTAAGTGTTTGTAACTGGGGCATAAAATAAAGAACATTTCATGAGGTAGTTCAACCACTAATTTGTGTTTCGTCTTCCACGATTATGTAATATTTAGGAATGAGAAAACCAAATTTCCGGATGTGTAACCCGGAAGTTGTTTACACTTGGCTGAGCCAAGGCATAAATGTTAGGTGTGGCGTGATTGGCCAAAACCAAGAGTGAAATTATTGGAGCGAATAGAAATATTATTTAATATTAATAACTGGGTTGAGCAATTTTCGTAGAAAAGGGAGAAAGGACTAAGGGAATTACCGTGATAGAGGTACGCGCTTAATGTGAGTGATGTCAGTCATTATGGATCATTATATGATTGATTAATTGATTATTTATTGCTTTCCGCCACACTCAACAATTTTTCAGTTATCTGGTGGCGTCCAGTTTTTGTTGGTGGAGGAGAGAACCCAGATACAATGTACCTGGGAAGAGACCACCGACCTTCTGCAAGTAAACTGGCAAACTTGCTCACATAACGCCGCGGCCGAGATTCGAACGCGCGCCGACAGAGGTGAGAGGCTTTGTGATTTTGAGCCCCTATGCTCTAACCACTCGGCCACGGAGGCCCCTATGATTATTATATCTGGAAAGAAGTGCAAGTATGACCTGTAAAAGCAACGAAATATTATATATATTTATATATATATATATATATATATATATATATATATATATATATATAGTTTTTCTTTTTATTAGCGCCTGAAATAAGGGTTTTTGTCTAAATCAATGAGATGACCTTCTTTTTTGTAAAAGCAAAGGTTTGTATTGAGGTCTGTGGAAAATGAATTCGTACTGTCATGCTGCTGATATATTTGTAAGCATATATTACAATCAGTACAGAGAGTTTACCTTAATCCATATTCCGAACACTAGATCGGACATTTAGAGATAAGTGGTGACCTTGAACATTAAGCACAGCTGTCCCCATAAAATACATGTTTTAGTTAAAAAGGTGATCTTTTATATCAATATTTACATCGAATCCAATCTGGACGATAAAGAGTATACCAAACACGTTACAAAATTATCAACGTGAAAACAAAATGTGTTTGAAATGACTACACGCGACGTTTTCGAATGAAACCTACATTTTTGTACACGTATATTCTTGACCAATTTCATTCATTATGTTCAAGGCTTGTAAAACTAAATTGAAAAAATCCAAAATATTTGAACTACATTTTAACATATATATATATATATATATATTTGGTTTTGTTTTGTATTACGTTTTACAAGCCGTGAGCAAATATACATGTAGTTTCACTGTTAACCCAATTTATTATGACTACTCGACCGGGATATGCAACAATATATGTCAACAAGATCAACAGCAATGGTTAATAACCAACTGTCGGGGGGAGGTGGGGTGTTCAATTCACCGCAAAGAAAAACAAGTATACGTGACCGTCTACCTATAAAATGCAAAACGAAAAGAAAACCAAACAAAAGGAAATTTACTAAAACCAAACAAACAAAAACATGGAAACAAAACCACACATAATAAACAACAGATGGGAATTACCACGCGATTCTATGCATCCTCTTTGTATATTCTTAATTCTAACGTTAGTTTTACTATATGACATTTTGGATTTCATTTAATTATATTACCTTATAACATTTCAATTTAGATTTTTTCTAAATTGTAAATTTTATTTTAGTACATAACATGCTAATTCCATGTAATATTATTGTGTTTCAATTTTCTATTTGTTTCTTCTTGCTTCATTCTTACATCTTTGATTACAATATATGTGACACCCGTGGCCGAGTGGTTAGATCATCGGGCTCAAAATCACAAAGCCTCTCACCTCTGTCGGCGCGCGTTCGAATCTCGTCCGCGGCGTTATGTGAGCAAGTTTGCCAGTTTACTTGCGGAAGGTCGGTGGTCTCTTCCCAGGTACATTGTATCTGGGTTCTCTCCTCCACCAACAAAACCTGGACGCCACCAGATAACTGAAAAATTGTTGAGTGTGGCGGAAAGCAATAAATAATCTGAACACTTCACGTGTTAGTTTAGAAAGCATTGATTGGTCAATAGGGACATGGAAGGATTTCTGTCAGAATAATGATTTATAATTACTTATTTGAATAATACCATTTTTGAAAAATGAGTTTGGGTCCCTTAAGTGGTATTCAATAAATTTTCTACACAACACTTTTCCTATTATTCTAAATCACATAATGTAAAATTGCATTTAATAGTCTAAGTCAGCAGGAAGAAACCTTTGAATCCCGAATGATCTTCAAAACGCAGTTGAGAGCAAATCGGTGTATTCCAGTTGTTCAATATTGTCGGTATCGTTATGATTTTTATCATTTTATCGATACTTGCTTTTTAAAACACTTGATTAAAATGTGGAAAATGAGGTATGGTGTCTTTTAATTCCACATCACATTATTGCATTCGTTACATTTTAAAATTCTAACTTAGACTGTAAAATTTGACATTCTCAATTTTATCGAGATTCAATCTATTGTCCAGTTTTTATCTTTCTTGTTTCGCCAGGGGGCATTGCATTCGCTCTAACAACTGCTCCCCGGATACGAAACTAATTTCAACTGGACGACATCCCAGTCCATAATAAACAGACAACAAATATTTTACCGGTACGCGCGCATCAACTACCCCAGGGAAATAAAACACATCGTTTCATACATATTTCGGGAACGTTAACAAATGAAATGTTTCAAACGATACCGTTGAATTGTTATTTATTAGATAATAAATGAAATGTTGCAAATAATGTCGCTATACTGTCGTTTAATAGATAACAAATGGCCCACGGGACTTATAGGTAACCCGAGTATTAGTTATAAGTATCACTAGTCCCAAGGGCAATGAGATCTTGAAAAACACATCCTGTTATGAATTTGTAAATTCTAATATTCAGTAACATAAAAGATAAAAAAAAAACACCATAAAATCCTGCCGAAAAAGCCTGCATTGATGAAAAATTTAATATATGTACTATTAACAAGGTATGGTTAATTCGGATCCTTCTTTTAGTCAATACCCTGGGGATGCGAAAATCACAATTTTGGAACAAATTTCTCTGCTTTTCCTAAATATGCATTCCGTTTTAATGCTAGATGAGCAACATTAAAATCGTTCAAATGATAATGGCAATAATAGTTATAATTGTGGCCACCTCCAGGACCAAAACCCCTACCCCTGGGGTCACGAAAATTACAATTTTGGCAGGGACTACCTACTCCTTCTCCGTATCTACTTACACAGTTTCAATTTAGTATCAATAAATTGAAAAAGATATTGTTCAAATGTTTTACATATTCACACTATATATATTTGAAATATGGCCCCGCCATGGCGTTAGATTGATTGATTATATATTGTTTAACGTCCCACTCGAGAATATTTCACTCATATGGAGACGTCACCATTGCCGGTGAAGGGCTGCAAAATTTAGACCTATGCTCGGTGCTAAGGGCCTTTGAGCAGGGAGGGAACTTTATCGTGCCACACCTACTGTGACACGGGACCTCGGTTTTTGCGGTCTCATCCAAAGGACCGCCCTATTTAGTCGCCTCTTACGACAAGCAAGGGGTACTGAGGATCTATTCTAACAACTCGAATCCCCACGGGGCCCATGGCGTTAGAACCTCGATACCGTGGATTATGAAATTTACAATTTTGCTTGTTAAGTTACTCTTACACAAATGTGGGGGTTGTAGAAAAATTGTCAACGGCAGTTTTTATCCCATTCATACAAATCTTTGGGCTGCAGAAGTCCTGAAATTTACAATTATTTTTTTTTAAGTCTCCCGTGTCCAAAAGATGCTTTATACTTTTGGGGGAAATGGAATGGCATTTTGTTACTGCACGACGGACGGCGGCGGACCACTTCATTTGCAATAGGTCACCTGTCTTAGTGACTCAGGTGACCTAACAAATGTAATGTTACAAACGATATCGTTGTATATTAGATAACAAATGAAATATTACAAACGATATCGTTGCATATTAGATAACAAATGAAATATTACACACGATATCGTTGTATTGTTGTTTATTAGGTAACAAATGAAATGTTACAAACGATATCGTTGTATTGTCGTTTATTAGATAACAAATGAAATGTTACAAACGATATCGTTGTATTGTCGTTTATTAGATAACAAATGAAATGTTACAAACGATATCGTTGTTGTTTATTAGATAACAAATGAAATGTTACAAACGATATCGTTGTTGTTTATTAGATAACAAATGGAATGTTACAAATAATACAAAAAAGTATAAAATCTCGTTAGTACATTCAGAAACTTCTGTTTTCTATAAATCTTTGTATCATGTCGTAAGCTCGTTCTGGTTGATCATATGGTAAGATATGACCTGAATTTCTTACAACCACCTACAAAACAAATAATAATAATAATGAACCCGACATGTTTAATAACAGAATACAATTTACCCTACAGAATAACAGAATACTATCTACCCTACATGTTTAATAACAGCGTATAATACAATTTGTAGATAACCCGCCAAAATATATACATTCTTAACATCAATGGTCGTGGTAGCTACGTGGAAGTGGTAGAGTGTTCGCTTCATAACCGGGAGGTTGTGAGTTTGAGTGTCGCTCTTGTCATGGCCGTGTCAAACCTAAGACATAAACTTTGGTAGTGATATCCCCTTCGCTAAACACTAGGTATTTAAAAGCAAGAATCAGAGGATCATTCGGATATGACCTTAAAAACGGAGGTTCCGTGTCGCGGCAGGTGTTTTGAAGGTCAAATCAGAAAGACCCGTGACTTTCACCTCTTATGCCGGTGATGAAACTATCACTACGTTTGTTTACGTCATAATTCATTGATAAATTACAGGCAAGAAATGATAACTGAAAAAGTTCCAAATCTCCCAGTTTAAGCGCACTGATCCTTTAGACCTCTGCTTAGCGCTAATGGCCGTAACTAAAGTGTTTTATTGTATTTACGACAATCATCCAATCGCAGGTGATTACTAGAGGGTTCATAATTACCGGGGCATGACAACTACCGGTATATACTATAATGTTTTACCTTTATGATTAACCGATACTTTGATTTGATAATGACCGGTACTTTAATAAATCCAGGATAATTGTAATCAGAGTCCAAAAACCTGGATAATTACTCAAAACTTATTAATTACTATAACCATTATAATTACCGGAATCCTGATAATTATTTACAAGTTAATAATTACTTAGACCCTGACAATTATTACCTACTCAAAACTTGTTAATTACTATAACCATTATAATTACCGGAATCCTGATAATTATTTAAAAGTTAATAATTACTTTGACCCTGACAATTATTACCTACTCAAAACTTGTTAATTACTATAACCATTATAATTACCGGAATCCTGATAATTATTTAAAAGTTAATAATTACTTAGACCTTGACAATTATTACCTACTCAAAACTTGTTAATTACTATAACCATTATAATTACCGGAATCCTGATAATTATTCAAAAGTTAATAATTACTTAGACCCTGACAATTATTACCTTTATAATTACTTAAAACTTATCAGTTAATATAACCTTTATAATAAATTACCAGAACATTGATAATTACTAAAAACTTATTAATTACAGAGATCACTCTGATTTCTGAGATCTTGATAATTACTCGGACTTATTGATTATACTGGGACCTTTATAATTACTAGGACTTTGATACATGTAATTACCAGGACTTTGACAATTACCAGGGCTTTCATAATGACCTGGAATTTGATAATTACCAGGACTTTGGCAAATACCAGGACTCTGATAATTACCTGGACTTTGATAATTACCTGAACTTTGATAATTACCTGGAAAAAGTTTTTAACGATCCTGACGTAGCCTGCTACTTCTTTATCATCCGGGTTCACTCGCCAGATCAACCTGTCAACAGCCCGGTACACATCCTTCCCTGACCAATCAACGGTCAGCAGGAAGTACTCGGTCATTGGGACAGGGATAATGATGTCCAGCTGTCCGTTGTAGAACATCACCTGTTACAACAAACGGTTTAATCATTACATACACAGGTGGTCATCTTCACAACCAAGTCATGTGGGGACTCGGGTTAGAACAGGTTCTCAGTACACTCCCCCCCTTGCATGTTGTAATAGACGACTAAATGGGGGTGGTCCTTCGGATGAGACCTTGGGTCTTTGGGTCTCATGCGATGGACCGCCCCATTTAGTCGCCTCTGATGACAAGCAAGAGGTACTAATATAATAAAATATTTAACTCACTTTTACCATGCATGAATTACTTTTAAAACTCATTTCTATTATTGTTCTTTTAAGTTATGTGTATTTCGTTTTACATGTATCGGTCATATCCAAAAAAAAACAAAACAAAAAAAAACAAAAAACAACAACAAAAAACACATATGTATGTATGTGTACGTATGCAAGTGTATGTATATATGCGATGTGTGTGTGTGTGGTGTTTTAGTGTGCTATATTAGTCTTTTTTGTAGTTAGCGTAACTAAATAGAATTTGTGTTTTAAAATACCCCATTTAGTCCTTTTCTTAATTTCTCTATGTTGTATGTATGTTTGGCGATATATTAATTGTGTATGTTGTAAAGCGCTTAGAGTAATATTTATAATGTTAGATAATGCGCTATATAAATGCCTTGTAATAATAATAATAATACCATCCCAACACTTTCTATGCACTCAAGGATTAGACAAAAATATGTTCCAAATATTTCATCATACTATTGACCACAAGCCCTTACTATATATGAAACATCACTGGAAAAAAATTGAATTCAGAAGTAATATAAGCCTAGTTAAGGGTTAAATTAATGCACAAAAGAAAATTAGAACCCTCAAATTTACAGACTTTTAAAACCAAAATCAGTTGGAACGAAAACCATTATAATGTGTAAATTAACAGCCACAATCAGGATATAAAATGTCCTGGAATCCAAACAATAAAAATATCAAGACATAATTCAATACACAAGGTACGGTAGAACTACCCCATACCTTATAATTATCCATCAGGGTAGCGATCCAGGGCTTCACCGAATCCATGATGTCATTAATGATATGAATCTCTACGGCGGTTCCGCTGTTATACGTCAGATTGCCGACGTGTATGGCTGCCCTCACTTCCGGTTTGGCGAGGTATCCTCCATAATAATTAAACTCTTCTGGTTCCTGGTTACAGAAATAAAAAAAAAATTAAAATAAATTGCATCATCTTTCAATTTACAATATAATTCACGGTGTACAATGAAAGGTATACAGATGATTCCTTATGAACCAGATTCTTGAATTTCAGTATTTATAAAGTAGTCCCTAACATCATAAAAATAGTCAAGTCTTGATATACTCTTTCGTTGCTTTCGCATGTATATGAAATAAGCTTGATGCAAATTTACAACATATTTCATAACAATTTACAATATATTTCATAACAATTTTCAATATATTTCATAACAATTTTCAATATATTTCATAACAATTTTCAATTTTGTCACGACAGTAAATAGTATGCCTGTATAACTATAAAATGGGAAAATTGTTATTGAGAAAACAATAAAATAAATAAAGAACGGTGTGTGGGGGCGGGGGGGGGGGGGGGGGGGGGGAGCAGCAAAAATAATTAAAGATATCGCAACTGTTCTATTGTATGTAGTACAAAATGAATTATAACTATCGGTTTCATTACAAGTCTTCATAAAATCCCATCAGATTTTGTTATTTTCAGAGCATCGGAAATGTTAAAGCTATGCCCCATAACCAACGTGAACAGAAAATCTCCTATTGTTGACAGGAACGTAAGCAGAAATCGAGTCTATCAGAATTTGGACGATATATTAATGGAATGTCCTCAATATCAACATCTATTTTAATTAAAATTAATCATTGTCTTATGTTCTTTATATATTTTCAATTCATAAATAATACTAAAATGGATAGCAACTCTCCTTGAATTTGATTTAAATGAGCTTAAATTTTTTTTTTTATATAAAAAAAAACACCCCCCCCCCCCCCAAAAAAAAAACCCAAAAAAACAAAAACAAAAAACAAAAAAAAAACAATTTTGTAACTCCACAGTGATCTTTTTTTCTCTCTCATCTTTTCCCACGAAATGTATATCGTGTTGAAGATACACATATTCTTACATTTTTAAGAACATCACTTCTTTTAATTAATGTCACTAAGACCTTGGCAGTTTGTTGATGACCCAAAGCTGTCAAAGACGACAAATAAAAAAAACCCAATATTTGAAAGGGAACAAAAAATATATAGTGTGTCTTCGTATACTTAAAAGATCATATACTATTTGAAGAATATAATTGTTTTACTCTGAGTTTGTCTGTATCAAAAATAATCTAATACAGCTTCATTAACTGGCACTCTGAGAACGGCATACATAAAACAGCTATTTAAAAAAAAAACATATATATGAATTTCTAGAATTGTTCAAATCTCTATGTTAATTTTCCTTTAGTTCAAAAGTCTGCTCTCTTTCATTATCCCATTAATGTCAGCACATGTTTCAGAATAATTAAACTATAACACAGACAGCAGTCCGAAAACAGTTTTTGAAGCAAATAAACATAGAGAATTAAGCAAGTCAGGTGTATTTCAGTGACTTCAATATTTTACCTCTGTGAGCAAGAAGTTGTAGTAATTATGAATGTTAGTCACATTGAAAAAGTAGGGCGCGTTTGGAGTAAGGTCACCATTCAGAAGCGTGTCGAATATCTATAAATAGAAAACAGTGTCAATATTTATGATTCTAAGAACATCGTACTTACCTCTGTACGTAAAAAATTGTACAGATCATCAACCTTTGTTACGTTGTAGAAATAAGACTCGGAGCCGCCCAATATAAGCGCGTTAAAAATCTACAACGTGAAAAGAGAATTAAAACTGAGTACGTACAGTTTTGAGTGACATAACCTTTCAGCGTTTTCAAGTTTGTAAATTCATTTTGAAAATGTCAAAATGTTAAGTGAAATACTGGCACTTTTTTTAATGCAAGTTTGATCCACCACTAGATCTCTAGAAAGAAAGACAACTCCACTTGTTACCCAGAGGATCACTCATTATACGACCTTGCTCGTAAGAGATTGATTGATTGTATATTGTTTAACGTCCCGCTCGAGAATATTTCACTCATATGGAGACGTCACCATTGCCGGTGAACGGCTGCAAAATTTAGACCTATTCTCGGCGCTCAGGGCCTTTGAGCAGGGAGGGATCTTTTACGTGTAACACCTGCTGTGACACGGGACCTCGGTTTTCGCGGTCTCATCCGAAGAACCGCCCCATTTAGTCGCCTTTTACGACAAGCAAGGGGTACTGAGGATCTACTCTAACAACACGGATTCCCACGGGGCTGTTCGTAAGAGACACTAATACGATTTAACTCATATAGATCCTTGCGTGCTACAGATGTTGTGCCAGACTCACTAAGTGGGAATAGTGGAGTGTGTTCTTAATCAAGTTAACTTCTACTGAAACATGATATCTCATTTTTGTTATTATTATTTTTTATTTTTTTTTTGTTCCTTGCCAAACATGTCCATAATTTTCACTTCTAATGCCAAGGTCAATTTTAAGTCGCAGTGCGAGTCTGACAGTAGTGTACTTCCTTACTCGTGTTCGTCAAAACAAATTGTTAAATGAGCTACCATTTAACCACTAATGAATAACGTTGAATTGATTTTCCAATAAAACTCTTCTGACGGTATATTAATTTCATAAGAAGTGTTTTTGATTGAATCACTTACACCACAATACTTACATTGAAAGCTGACCGGAAATCTTTGTTTCTAATATATACAGTAGCTTTGTCTGTCATTTCCTGAAAATATGCTCTCTGCTTCTCATCCAGTAAACCAATGCTGTACATGAAAGGAGCATACTGACCCATCATCTAAAAGTAAAACAAAATAAAAAGAAGCATGTTTCTGAGAGATTTTTTAAATGGTTTATTTCCCAATTTATTTATTTTTTATTTAAATAGGGGCATTACCAGTTGTTGCTGAAGTGTTAACATACTGTACAACGGGTATTTTCTGTGGATGGAAATTTTTGCGATCCGATCCCTCAAATGTAGCAAATAATATTCTGCGTTTCGAATTTCTGCGGTTGTATTATATCTATCTATACATATATGTATCGATGTATATTTTGCGGTTGTAATTCTTGCCAATTTTTCATATCCGCAAAATTCCGCAAAAAATGAACATCCGCAGAAAATACCCGTTATACGGTATTATGACCCTTTGCATGGGATTTTTATGTTTGTTTGTTTATTTGTTTTACGTCCCGTCGAGAATTTTTCACTCATATTGAGACGTCACCAGCTGTAGGTGAAGTTCCACAAATTTAGACCTATGCTTAGCGCTCAGGGCCGTAGCAGTGAGGGTTCTTTAATGTGCCAACGCCTACCGTGACACGGGACCTCCGTTTTTAAGGTCATATCCGAAAGACCCGTGATTCTCACTTCTAAATGCCGAGCGTTTGGCGAAGGACCAATCACTACCTATTTTTCGTCTTAGGTTTGACGCGGCCATGGCACGAGCGGGGCTCGAACTCACGACCTCCCGGTTACGAAGCGAACGCTCTAACCACTGAGCTACCGCGACCGGTCTTTTTTCGTGTCAATGTTTATGGCAACATGGTATTATCCGAGAGACCATTGACTTGTGCTTCTAATGTCGACCACTCGACAAAGAACAGTTACTTCCCTTTGTTGAACGTCACAGACTGGACGCAGTTGATGCGGTGAAAACGTGGGACCTCCCCATTTGTGAAGAATTCTACCTCTAACTGTGATCCTGTTCTCCAGTGAGGTAAGTTCACACTTGATCTTGATAAATGATCTTAGTCTTTCACGTTTGTTTGTTCTTTCAGCACTTTTCACACATATTGAGACGTCAGTAGCTGTAGGTGAAGTACCACAAATTTTGACCTATGCTAAGCGCTTAGGGTCGTAGACGTGAGGATTCTTTAATGTGCCAACGCCTGCTGCGACACGGGACCTCCGTTTCGAAGGTCATATCTGAAAGATCTATGACACTCTCTATTTTATGCAGAGCGTTTGGCGAAGAAACAACCACTACCTATGTTTAAGTCTTAATCTTAATGAAGTCTTGATCTTGTATTGAAAGTTATCACCAACTATATATTGAAATAAAAACAAGGGAATTCCTAATATTTCTTAATATTACAGCCTTCCAAATACAACTATCTCATCTTTTGTAAATTGATAGGTTTATGTCATGCTATCTATAGATACTTACATTCTTCAGTACATTTACCAGTTGAAATGATAGCCATTTCCTCATTAATGTGAATGACATGCGTATGAATCTTCATACATATAGTACGACTATTTTAACAGCTGGGAATTCTCAAACAGAAATAAATAAATGAACTCGATTTCAAAATATGCTTCATGGCAGCATGCTTTTCATTGAGCACTAATGCTCTTCCTGAAGTATGTAGACGCAGTACGCGTCCTCAAGTACACATTTCAAAAATGAAATTTATTTCTTAAATAAATTCACAATATTCAAATTCAAGTTCATTGGGCATGTAGATCAGGTATCAATGTAGATCATATATCTAATTTCAAGATATGAAGTAATGAATGAAATGTAGGAATATGAGGTTATGAAAACAGAATCTGTACCGTTTCCGGGTCACATAGCCCATCTCCTATGGCCATTCCTTTGAAGTTGATTTTGGTTTTTGCTGTTGGGTTCTCTGTGTGAATCTTGTAGGATATAGCAGGGACATATTTACCAGCATAAGACTGTGAAATATAAATGTTGATCATCAAAGCTTGGAAAACAGTTCAGTAACTACAAAAACAGGGGGCATGCAGTGTATATACAATATAGTATATATGTGTGGTAGTGTTAGATACATGGCCTTCCTACTAGCTTGGGCTAGTGGGTTAAGCCTTTAGCTCGATCGGTAGAGCACTGGAATCTATATATATATATATATATATAGAGAGAGAGAGAGAGAGAGAGAGAGAGAGAGAGAGAGAGAGAGTACATATACAGTAAATAGTATCTACAGTAAACTATACGTTATAGTGTATATACTGTAAACTATACGTTATAGTGTATATACTGTAAACTATACGTTATAGTGTATATACTGTAAACTATACGTTATAGTGTATATACTGTAAACTATACGTTATAGTGTATATACTGTAAACTGTACGTTATAGTATATATACTGTAAACTATACGTTATAGTGTATATACTGTAAACTGTACATTATAGTATATATACTGTAAACTGTACGTTATAGTGTATATACTGTAAACTATACGTTATAGTGTATATACTGTAAATTATACGTTATAGTGTATATACTGTAAACTGTACGTTATAGTGTATATACTGTAAACTGTACGTTATAGTATATATACTGTAAACTATACGTTATAGTGTATATACTGTAAACTATACGTTATAGTATATATACTGTAAACTGTACGTTATAGTGTATATACTGTAAACTATACGTTATAGTGTATATACTGTAAACTATACGTTATGGTGTATATACTGTAAACTGTACGTTATAGTGTATATACTGTAAACTGTACGTTATAGTGTATATACTGTAAACTATATGTTACAGGGTTATATATTGTAAACTATACATTACAGTGTATATACTGTAAACTATATGTTACAGTGTATATAGTTTAAACTATACATTACAGTGTATATACAGTACATGCTTTTCAGCATGGCTGGGGAGACTTCTTGAAACAAAATCAGACTGAATTACGATACATTTCAGCAACATGTAATGATAAATGTAACTTTTCTATCTAACTATTTTGTAAACATGTGCGCATGTTCAATGTTCCTAATAAATGATTGCTCATGATATCGAAACCACTGTTTGGTTTAGTAATCAAAAGGTAATCATGATTATTTAGGAAAGTAATTGAAATTGAATCCCAAATCATTGTAATCATAATCATGAAATTTCAAAGAAATAATATTTCTGATATTCAGAGATTACCTCCCCTGTTGCGTAGAAATAATATTTCTGATATTAAAAGATTACCTCCCCTGTTGTGTAGAAATACTATTTCTGATATTAAAAGATTACCTCCCCTGTTGTGTAGAAATACTATTTCTGATATTAAAAGATTACCTCCCCTGTTGTGTAGAAATAATATTTCTGATATTACAAGATTACCTCCCCTGTTGTGTAGAAATAATATTTCTGATATTCAGAGATTACCTCCCCTGTTGCGTAGAAATAATATTTCTGATATTAAAAGATTACCTCCCCTGTTGTGTAGAAATACTATTTCTGATATTAAAAGATTACCTCCCCGGTTGTGTAGAAATAATATTTCTGATATTACAAGATTACCTCCCCTGTTGTGTAGAAATAATATTTCTGATATTAAAAGATTACCTCCCCTGTTGTGTAGAAATACTATTTCTGATATTAAAAGATTACCTCCCCTGTTGTGTAGAAATAATATTTCTGATATTACAAGATTACCTCCCCTGTTGTGTAGAAATAATATTTCTGATATTACAAGATTACCTCCCCTGTTGTGTAGAAATAATATTTCTGATATTAAAAGAATACCTCCCCTGTTGTGTAGAAATTACAAGATTACCTCCCCTGTTGTGTAGAAATAATATTTCTGATATTAAAAGATTACCTCCCCTGTCGTTTAGAAATAATATTTCTGGTATTAAGAGATTACCTCTCCTGTTGCGTAGAAATCATTTTTCTGGTATTGATGGAAGACTTGGAAGAATTGTGTAAGACAGCTGTAAAAAGACATGTCAAATGAAGATGATACACATTATGTGAAGTCTTGGAACTACAGTACACTATACGAAGCATGAAACAGATTTTAGAAACAATGTGTTGATCATTTTAACTGAATGATAATTAATTACACTTATTACCCTTATCTTTGGGTACAATAAAGCTGAGCAAAATACCCTAATGATAAAAATTATAAATAACAAGATATTTTAATTGTAAATCTCTGTAGTAATCACTTTTGTTCTTTATTACATTTTTTAAAAATATTGATAAAATTTGAAAAACTGCAGATTTCCATGAGATATCTGTCAATAAAGAAAAAGAAATGGTTGACACACTGTGTATGGTATTTGAAAGAGTTTAAATGTCACATCTGAGAACAGTAGACGTTGATACGAGCCCATAGGTCACATTTAGAGTTCCTATCGCAAGTTATTTTCCGAACCCTAATGGATCACAGGTCAATAGTGGTGCCTTAATTGATCGTGGGTAACTTTTGGAGTCCTAACTGATCATTGGTCACTTTGGGAGTCCTTAATGATCATGGGTCAATTTTGGATCCCTAACTGGTCACTTTTGGAGGCCTAACTGGTCACAGTCAGTATTGGGGGCCTAACTGGTCACAGTCAGTATTGGGGGCCTAACCGGTCACAGTCAGTATTGGAGGCTTAACTGGTCACAGTCAGTATTGGGGGCATAACTGATCACAGTCACGTTTGGGGGGCTAACTGATCACAGTCACTCTTGAGGGGGGGGGGGGGGGGGGGGGGGGGGGGGGGCTAATTGATCACAGTCAGTATTGGAGGCCTTACTTGATCCTTTCTCACACCGTGGACTACACTAACCTGTAGAGGTCCCTTGCTACGTCTACTTCATTCCTAGCGTAACCTTCATCTTTATCCGTGAAACTGAACCCCGTTCCAACCTGTATCAATAAAAACATAATGTACCTTTGTTGCCATATTCATGCATTCGGTGATTGGATTTCGCATATTACCACTTGTATTAACATGTCCATACTATACTATTCAAAAAAGTAGGGAATACCGTATTTTGTGATCAAAATGTTCACATCTGAGAACACATCTGTGACACAAAGGGATACGAAACCATGCTGTATAGTTCCTTAACAAGGAAGCATTTCCAAAGAAATTCATCGCCCAAACACATCAATCACATTCTCACGATCTGCACGGGATGCTACTGATGATCAAGGATGTTGTGCCACAAATTTGCATGCCTGTGATTTGGAAGGTTTGAGCCACT
Source organism: Ostrea denselamellosa (assembly GCA_024699665.1). Lineage (NCBI taxonomy): Eukaryota > Metazoa > Mollusca > Bivalvia > Ostreida > Ostreidae > Ostrea > Ostrea denselamellosa. Next base: position 1,954,328 of record JAMZEH010000074.1, on the reverse strand, counting down.
CTAAAGGAAGATTTTGAAGAGAAAGCATCAGATTATCAGTTGTTGAGGTCGTTAATTAAACAGAGACCATGCGCTGTCTAACACAGGATGAGAGGTTACGTGTCCTTGGCATGCTACAGGTTGGCACAAGACAGGTCGCTGTGGCAAGGGCAATAAATGTTTCCCAATCTGTTATCAGCAGATTATGGTCCAGACATCGTGCTATAGGGTCTGTTCAAGATAGACCACAATACGGACGACCATGGGCAAGAACTCAGACTCAGGACAGATTCATCCGCACTATTGCCTTGAGAGATCGTCTGGTAACAGCAAATTAGATAAGGTCGGCTTGGTAGCGAGTGCCCAGACCATCAGGAATCGCCAGCACACATTTCACTTACATGCCCGACATCCTCGTGTCATTTCCCTGTTTGAGGGATCGTCACATTAGGACCTGACTTCAATGGTGTCGTCACCATTAACGCTGGGATAATCGCCGATAGAACCACATAATGTTCTCTGATGAGTCAAGGTTCACTGCGACTTTCTGGACAAACGCAGGAAGGTTTGGCGCAGACGTAACGAACGTTTCCATGACGTTAACGTCATTAGACATGATCGGTATGGGGGTGGATTTGTAATGGTGTGGGAAGGCATCACTGTTGCCGGCAGAACAGACTTGCATGTTGTTGCTGGACATGTCACAAGGCAGTACTACCGTGACATCTTGGCACTCCATGTTGTGCCGTTTGCATGTCGTTATGGCCGCCATTTCATTTTTCAAGATGGCATTCCCAGATGTCATATGGCCAAGATCGTTACAGATTATCTCCAGCAGAAGAATATCACCACATTACCATGGCCCGCACTCAGTCCGGATATTTCCCCCCGAGAGAATTTATGGGACATGCTTGGACAGCGGCTACGTCAACGTCAACAACCTGCCAATGTCCAAGAACTTGCTGCGGCATTGCAACAGGGATGGAAAAACCTTTTCCAAAATGACCAGGAATCTCGTTAGGAGTATGCCACGCCAAATCGCAGCTTGTCTGACCAACCGAGGGTGTTTTACTTGCTAATGATTCTGTTTCACAATGGTGGTAAATTTGCTGTGTTGGTGTCGACCCTCATTCTGGAGAATCTGTCCTTTTCTGACTGTACACAGTGTTTAGAATACATTGACAAATGTTTCCTTAATGTTTCTCTGTCATGTGTTTCCTTCCTGACCTCATGATCTGCATTTTCATTGTCCTTGTAAATTCAATATCCCCTACTGTTTTTTAATAGTATATAAACCATCATACATTTTACATCACAATATAAACACCATATGTTTTATCATAAGAAAAATTTGTTTCAAAAATAAATTTTGTGTTCTTGAAATACCAGTGTAATTGTGATTCAGACAGTACTCACTTTTTGTAAACCTTTGTGTTTATCTCAGGACTGCGAACGATAGTATTGTTCCGCTGCCTACATTTCTGATCAGTTTTTAAAAGATGTCATATTTAAATGTATTTATATGTCAATATAGATATTTATATGAATTTTCATTTTTTTTTTTTTAAAAGTTGTTTTATTTGATAAACCAAAGAGAGATAACTCTATAATTTAGTTAAAATTACGTATTTCACTATAGAAATGAATACAAAAATAATTTTAAAACATCCCCTCTCCCATTTACAGGCATTATAAATTGTCATTTGACAAACTTATACCACAACTTTAATTGTTTCACGAAGAGCCATCTTTACAGACCAAAACACGGCACACAACGAAAATTGGCTTACTCTGAGATCAATTACAAATGAGCTAAACTAAGAAAATTGAAAATTAATGATATTTTACTCAATAGTATAATATAATTTGACAAATGAAATGGTTATTTATTAATATCAATAAGCATTTTACACTACACATATATAATGTTTCATAGCATGAATCAATTACTAATGAATTCTACTTTGCATTACAAAATATCTCATTAGCAAAATTGCAAAGGTTTTTAAAATATATGAGTTGAAAATGTAGGCAGGAATCCAGCGTTAGCGTGCGTATTTCTTTATGTGACAAATTTTCAGATGTATAGGTTTGCTAGAGTAAAATAAAATGAATTGATTTTACACCTAGCAAACATACTGAATATTCATCAGGTAAATCTGGCACCAAATACATTTAGTCAGTGTCAAGTTTCAATCACTTCATGCGACCTATCTAACGCACATATGCACTGCACCTTGATACAGTGAAACCTCTTTAATCTGACATGCAGTGAAAGACATATTGTTTTGAAATACACACGTTGTCAGATCACATATGTACAAGTCCGTGAAAAAAACAGAATTGACATCAGTACATGTATTGGGATTGGTTTCTCATTGAAATACCTTATAACGGATTTTTCTACGCTTGTCCAATTTTTTTGCGGAATTTTGCAGATAGGAAAAATCCGCAAAAATTACCTGTGTACTATCGCAAAAAATAAATTAATACATATAAGTATAAATCAGTATAATGCTACCGAAGAAATTGGAAGCTCAGAATATAATATTTGCTATCTTGCTGCCTTATAGGAATCAGATCCCAAAAATTTCCACCCAAAGAAAATATAAGGTAGATTATTCACAGGACGGATTATATAGGAAACAATTTATACAGGGATCAGTAGATAAAGGCGTCAGGTTATGAAGTTTTCAGATTATACAAATATCAGTAGAGGAAGGTGTCAGGTTATGAAGTTTTCAGATTATGCAGGTATCAGTAGATAAAGGTGTCAGGTTATGAAGTTTTCAGATAATACAAATATCAGTAGAGGAAGGTGTCAGGTTATGAAGTTTTCAGATTATACAAATATCAGTAGATAAAGGTGTCAGGTTATGAAGTTTTCAGATTATACAAATATCAGTAGATAAAGGTGTCAGGTTATGAAGTTTTCAGATTATACAAATATCAGTATATAAAGGTGTCAGGTTATGAAGATTTCAGATAATACAGGTAACAAATTCTACAAGGGTCAGATTATATAGGTGTTGGAGTATACAGCTTTTAAGTGTACTATGCCCAAAACTGTGGTACATTTGACCTTGACATTTGGCACTGAACTTTATCAGTCATCACATATTAAGTCTTATCTTGTATTATTCAAACATGATAATGATCTACGTAGAAAATAAACAGGATATTTGACAGACTGGCAAACAACAATATTATTCAAACATAGGAGCACTCAAAATATTGTTTGTGTCACATTAGTGACTGGGAAGATGGGCTCACAATAATTTTTCAATGAAACATAACGTCTTCTCATATACTATTTTACATTTCACTATGTGCCCCGTGTGGATCCGGGTTAGAATAGGTCCTCAGTACCCCTAGCTTGTCATAAGAGGCAACTAAATGGGGCAGTGCTTCAAATGAGACCGCAAAAACCAAAGCCCTGTGTCACAGCAGGTGTGGCACGATAAAGATCCCTCCCTGCTCAAAGGCCATAAGCGCCAAGCATAAGCTTAAATTTTGCAGCCCTTCACCAGCAATGGTGACATCACCATATGAATGAAAAATTTTCAAGTGGGACGTTAAACAATATATAATCAATCAATCAATCATTTCACTTTGTTTCTATTCATATTCAAAAAGTTTGTATAGTTAAACCTGTGTAAAGTGACACTTACATAATTAATTCATATTCACTTCCCCGTAGATTGCATCCCTAACTTTTTTTTTTTCAATTTTTTTTCAATCCGTTTTTCACTTTGCAATCCAAAAAACTATCTAAACTGACACACAATTGATTTTCAACTGTACGCTAGATTAACAAGGTTTCACTGTATTATAATGAAAGTGAAAGTAGAGGTATAATGTACAATGACGGAATATGTGCAAACTTACAGGGTTGTCGATGTATAGCATGGAGTACTTTGTGTTCCAGGTGACTTTTCGGTTGCTCACTAAAATGAACAATTATGAGTAACATAGAATTATTTTGTGAGTTTCCTAACACATAGCCCAGTTAGGCCTGAACAATATTTTACTTCAAACTTTATTGCACAAATATCTGAGCCGATAAGTAGTCTTGATATAAGTTATATATCTTGTTTATTAATTCTTAAGAAATATATAATTTTTTTAAAAGCTTTTTAAAATCTTATCACTGTATTTTTTTAAAGGAGCACTATCAGTGCCCATGGGAATTCCAACAGAGTTTTCGAAGACCTGCTCACCAAAGACTACATAAATATTCTCACTGAGGAACTCCAGCATCTCTTAATATCAATTAACATAGTAAATGAAGAATATTTTTCATGTGATAAATGTATTATTCATAAAAATCAGAGTGATGTTTAAGAAAGGAATATCTGGGGTTATAAACTATCCTCACAATTCATGTCTTTGTCCACCATGATTGGTCCATTCTCCACAAACAACCCGAACAGAGAGGATCCTCCGGGACCACCCTGTAACCACAGTACCACTGGCTGAGTCTCAGGATTGGTCTGAAATCAAACTAGTATCTGTCAGCTTCAATGAATTCAAATATCTTCAACGGCTATCACTCCTGGTCTAAAAGTGAATATTAATATTCTATAAACTTTGTAGTAGGTGTATAGTTTGAATAGTAATATCATCAATGATATCTTACAAATCAAGTCATTATGAACATGTGTTTCAGCCAATATCAGCTGAATATACACACTATATCTCATGAAATGCTGGACATGGCAGCTTAACATGCTGTCAGTTTGCAATGGGCTCCAGTGCTTCAAATGCAACCAGAGTACCACAAAGCCGACCTTTCTCTCCTAACTCTAATATTCATACATATCAAACCTAATACAGTTCACATCCCTCACACTTCATTTTATCACCCCCTCCTCACCTGAGCAGGAAAAAACCAGAAGAACATGTTGCTGTTCATGGTCTTGTTGACGGTGAAAAATCCAGCATAGCTTTCTACATTTGTTCCCTTCAGGGGCCCCACTCTACTGAGTTTTTGGGCTGAAAACAAACCAAATTATAAACACAGTAATGCTTTGAGCATTGGACTTTATATGATGATTGTTTCAATATTTCTTTTGGAGCTAAGTAACATTGTATAAATTGAAACTGTAAAGGTATCCAATAGTATTCTTTCTTTCTTCACATAAATTCAGGTATCAAATTCAAAACAGATAATATCATAGTGGAAATTTTTTTTAATAAAAACAACAGAATATTATGATTGACTGATTGATTAAATACTGTTTAACGTCCTGCTCGAGAATCTTTCACTCATATGGAGACGTCACCATTGCCAGTGAAGGGCTGCAAATTTAGGCCTATGCTTGGCACTTATGGCCTTTGAGCAGGGAGGGATGTTTTACGCGCCACACCTGCTGTGACACGGGACCTCGGTTTTTGCGGTCTCATCTGAAGGACCATCCCATTTAGTCGCCTCTTACGACAAGCAAGGGGTACTGAGGATGTATTCTAACAACCCACATCCCCACGGGGTCAGAATATTATGAAGATACGATGTGTTTAGAAGCATCTATTTAACAGCCATCACACTCTTATCATATAACGCCAAAATTAGATTTTTTTCTTAGATTTTCATCTATGCCAAATGTTCAGTGTCTTGCAATTGCATATACCCAGGGCTAGAAATAATTATTTTTATTCACTGGTCATATGGGCTATCAACTTAGAATTTTACTGATTAATTGGTAACTTTTACCTTCCCTTCGAACCAGTAGAAATGAAAACAACTATTTCACTGCTCATATGTATCTTATATAGGATAGTACATGCAAATATGACATTGTGTCAATAGTATTTTGTATTTCTTACATTTACATATTTAAATAGAAGTCGTTTTCAATACACTTTATTGTTTTCCTCACTGACTGTAGGTCCGCTCTGTCCCATTCAAGAATTCAAAGTTTCACTAAATGCACCTCCTACACAGAAGATCGCTTATCCCAAAATTGGCGTATTATACTCCAAATATAAAAAATGAGTTACTTTTTGAGAAAACTCTACAATACATGCAAATGACTTAAATTTGAAATGGAAATGAAATTATATCATGATAAAAAATATTTGTTTGAGTCTTCAAAATTTCTTTCAGTGAGATGAGCAAAGACAAACAAAGAGAATCCAATTCTAACATTTACCTATATCATACTGCCCCTTTTCTACATATGGGGTCAGAAACAGAGGCTTTCCTGGGTCAATGCCATTCTGTAACATAGCTGGATATTTGTCTGGAAACATTCCCCGTAGAGCCCCTCTAGCTTCGATCATCTGTATCCCACACAGGATGATAACAGACAGGCTCAAGAAGTAGGATAGCATCATAGCTGAAAATAACTAAACACATGATTATGTGAATGGAAGGACGATAATGAGGCAGACTAGACCAGCATTCCTTAAACCATAATATATGATGACAACCTAATGAAAATATGAGTAACAGTTGATGTGGTAATCATGAGAGCTCAGTTGGCAGAGCACTTGACTAGAGATTCGGGACCTGCTTTAGTCCCAGTCTGACCAGTTGTATTTCCTTCCTTCCTGTTACATCTGATGGTACTAATCAGTAGAACTAACCAGTGAGAGTGTTTGCCAGTGGATGAAGATTCTGGGATGTAAAGACATTAAAGTGGGTGGAAGAATGTGGTGGTCAGACAGATATTTCGCTGAGATCCCAAAAAATTTCTCTTGACGAGATTCACCCTTGACAATATTTTCCGAAAATGGGGGTGGGGGGTGGGCGGTTAAACCTATAATTAAGACAGATCAAACATTCAATAGTTAAAGCTGAAGATGCATAAAAATGTGTATTTTTGACCAATCTCTGGGGTGGACTCCTGAGATTACACTTAATTAATTCTTAATTAGTGTCTGGATCTGCACTGGATTGTTGGGTTCAATCGCTGGTACCAGACACCTCAGTTAGTAAAGGACCGTACCTGACTAGATATTCAGGGGGTCCGGGTTTAAAGACATGTCTGGCCCGTCAAATTTGGTGGTATTTATAAAATATGAATATAAATGTGAATAACAGAGAAAATTCGAAATCACAACAAACGACTATCGTCCCACTCTTCCGTACAATATTTACCTGGATGAGACAGTTATAGTTCCTGTTGACTGTGGGTTATGATGTCATAACCATAAACTCAACGATCAGTTAGAATTTCCACGGTATACTATACTCACTGTTACTGGCAGTATTTCCGCAAAACTAGATGAGCATCACATGACACTCACGTGTTTAGAAAATTTGTTAATTCGTTCGTGGACATTTTTGTCTCGTGTTGGATTGATCATGCAATAAAATATTTGAAGGAATGTGTTCTTTTCATTGATTTGTTTTGTTGTTTTGCTCTCTCTCTCTCTCTCTCTCTCTCTCTCTCTCTCTCTCTCTCTCTCTCTCTCTCTCTCAGTTACAGAGAGATGCATACATGATTAAAGAAGAGTTTGTGTAACAGAGTGTAACACAAGGTGATGTGTATGTGTGTCATAGGACATATAACATTAGATAATAATGAGCGTTGTTCTTTAGTGTGTTCAATGCAAATAAATGATTAGTGAATACATATTTCTCAAACACGTTTTCATAATATTGAATACTACTAGGTTTCGTCGGGGAAAAAAAAACAAAAACAAAAACAAAAAACCAAAGTCCGATACAGTTAAACACAGTTAAAGTTCTCTCGCTCCTTGACAGGGTGATGTTCAATGAATTGAAACCTTTCTGCAAAATATTCAATATTCTCAGTGTCCGTGACATCAGAATGTATTTTTGTGAACTTTGTGACTATGTGGTAAATAATTTACTATTTCAATAGATCTGAGCTTTTCACACTTTAATAGTAAATACTCTTCACCCACAATCTTATATCAGATGTTCACTTGTATGCATGTTGTATGTAAATGTATGTTATGTAACATGCACATCTGTATATGTACCCTGTGTAGCCCCCCCCCCCCCCCCCCCCCCCTCCTTGACCTTTCATTTGCAAGAAAATTATCATATATTTCTCACTGTGTCCACTATGAGTTGATGTGAAGAACTTTTATTCTTCTTTACCATGAATGTTAAATTTCAAATCCAAAACTATCGACAATTACAGATCAGGGGCGGATCTAGGAGGGGAGGGTTTACAAGGTTTCCCTTTGGATAAACAGTATTGTTATTTTTCGTAATTTGTGGCTCTTCGATCTTTCTTTCTGGGCTAAAAAGATACAAACTTCGACCGCAAACAATCCCACCCACCCCTGATTTTTTTTTATATCCGCCCTGCAAATTCATGGACCCTGAGAAGGTGCCTTGCCATCAACAAGACACATATAAGTTCAAAAGTATAATTGAAGGAGAAAATACCAAAAAATTAAAATAAACTTTGATATGATGCATACGTTTATAAAGAAAATTATTTCATTTTTTTAATATAAATTCTCCCCCAAAGTAAGTATATTTGCTTGAGATAAATTTGATATCCAGTGATATCTTGGCCTGAAATGTTATTCTTTTGATTTTTTTTCTCACCCATTAGTGTTGTTTCAGTGGATTTGCCATCCAGTAGTGATATTACAGTGATTTTGTCATCAAGTAATGGTATTATTGACAACAGACATTTAATGTGATTTGTAGTGGTATTCCCAATGCGAATTACAGATGGTTTTCGCAATTTTATTGAATGCTGATTCACCACAATTTGTGGACAGTAGATGTATGTCATTTATAATCCCGAAATTATTTTCTTTAAGTGCATATCATTGATTATAATTTATTTCAATAAAGTTTGATTACAGATAAATAAATTCCAATATTTAATTATTGTAAGGATTATTGGGGGATTAATCTCTTTTGAAATACACGTACTCCACGTGGGTAGTGATGAAACAAGAAGAAAGCAAATATCTTACTTTATCAAACTATAAAGACATCGATCACGTGCAAACTACTTGTAAACATCACGTGTATATACTCAGGTAATCTAGAGTAAACACTGACCTATATTTTACAGCTGACTCCTACTGTCATTATAGAAAAAGTTCAGGACCCAGGCATAAAAGTTAGATAAGTTGAACAAAAACAGTTAACGTCTAATTAACGCTACATAAATAAGAGAGCTAATGATTATCTTAATTAAAAGAGTTCATTTTTTTTAAGTACTGGTGCAAATGTACTTGTTAATCAGCTGGGTATGTTAACCTACTTATAGTGGTAATTTGCAAATACAACCTGTCATTAGGTTGAACCAATCTGACGTGTTTCGTACCTACTGTTAGTACCCCTTTACATACCGATTCTGACTGCGGATTACGCCGTTTAGCTGTTCAAGATATACGGCTCGCAGTGGGTGTGTTTAGCACACAGTAAATATTGTTATAAGGGATAAACTTTTAATAAATAACTACCTATGATAGAATATACAATGCAGAGTAAAACACAGACACATATATGATAGACACAGTGTAAAAGAATTATAATTAAATTGATAACATTTATTACAATATACAGTAAAAACAAACAATGACATTAGTTAAAATAGTGCGAACTAACGTCTACAACGAAATCCAAAATGCACAGTTCACACGGGTAACATTGATAAGAAACACATTTATAACACTAGTGCATGTATGTAAGTTAGAGTTCATTACGTGGTATGGAAAATACAGGAAAGCACGGTTATAACAAGCTTTCAGCCCAGCGACCCCCCCCCTCCAAATATAAAAACCAAACAAACAAACAAAAAGAAAAAGGAAAAAAACAGAAAAACAAAACAAACAAATAAAACAAAACAAAAAAATCTTTGTAATAAAACTTTGTTATATCCGATGAAAATTTTGTTATTTGCCTTTTTCCTCAATACCCGTGGGGCCCGTGTTAGAATAAATCCTCAGTACCCTTTCTTGTAAAAGGTGATTAAATAGGACGGTCCTTCGGGCGAGACTACAAAAACTGAGATTCCGTCTTACAGCAGGTGTGGCACGGTAGAGATCCCTCCCAGATCAAAGACCGTAAGCGCCGAGCATAGGCCTAAATTTTTCAGCTCTTCATCAGCAATGATGACGTCTTCATAATACAACCAACTAAACGACCTTTCTCCTCACATCAAAGAATAAATATCACTTCGCAATAAGAATGAATTTGTTATAAGCGTGTTCGTTATAAGGATGTTTTACTGTACGTAGATTGATTGATTGATTATATATTGTTTAACGTTCCGCTCGAGAATTTTTCATTCATATGGAGACGTGTGATCTTTCCCTGCTCAAAGGCCGTAAGCGCCGAGCATAGGCCTAAATTTTGCAGCCCTTTACCGGCAATGGTGACGTCTCCATATGACTGAAAAATTTTCTCAAGTGGGGGTTAAAATAATACGCAATCAATCATTCTATCAATGTAACTATTATTATTGAGGATAATAATAAACGGACTCCGTTATAAAAGAGCAACATTACATAATGCAGCAACATTACGTAATGCAGCAACATTACATAATGCAGCAACATTACATAATACAGCAACATTACATAATGCAGCAACATTACATAATACAGCAACATTACATAATGCAGCAACATTACATAATACAGCAACATTACATAATGCAGCAACATTACATAATACAGCAACATTACATAATACAGCAACATTACATAATACAGCAACATTACATAATGCAGTAACATTACATAATACAGCAACATTACATAATGCAGCAACATTACATAATGCAGTAACATTACATAATGCAGCAACATTACATAATACAGCAACATTACATAATGCAGCAACATTACATAATACAGCAACATTACATAATGCAGCAACATTACATAATACAGCAACATTACATAATGCATAATGCAGCAACATTACATAATACAGCAACATTACATAATGCAGCAACATTTACACATTTATAAACTGTAGCAACATTTACAAACTGTAGCAACAATACGTGATGGAAAGTTTCAATATTAAATTATTTTGTAGCCCTGTCGAAATCATCATTTTAGAATTTCTGTTTTCGAAAGGCCCGTTTTTCATTTGCCAAATGCATACGTATAAAACTTATTATTTCAACTGATTTTGTACTATCGGAAAGTTGTGAGATGTATTTGCGGAATGGAGAAAATACTACTAATACCAAACATTTTTTCTAAAATAAATACACATAGAAGAATTATATTATGTACTTTTCATCAAAATAAAGCAAAGATTGCTTTAAAAAAAATTAAAGGGCCAATTCGGGACCATACCATGTATTTTATGTCCTATGTTTTTTCTATCGCAGACAAATCTAGCCAAGTTGTGAACCCTCGTTTTGAGGATCTATGTTCGTATTTTTTGAACTGAACTCGGTCTTTTGTTTATCCATCCTTAACTTATAATTTTGACGTAAATATAATTCCAATGTTTATATAATTTAGTCTAGGATTTCCGTTCGTGGTCGCATTAGCTAAATAGCTCTGTTACAGGAGGTCGTAGCTTCGAGCCCACCCTGTTCGCCATGGCCGTGCCAACCCTTCTACGTATAAATAGACAGTGACTGCTCCCTTGCCAAACGCCCGACATTAGAAATAAAAGTCTCCTCAAAAACCAACGTTTCGTCTTAAGACAGATGTTGGCATAACCAAAACAATCGCCATTGCTACAGCCCAGAGTGACAGTCGTGACGTGTCAACTAAAGCTGGTGACGTCTGTATATTAATGGTAAATTCTCATAGGGTCGTAAACCACATACAAATATAATTCCATTATTCATATTGCTTCTTCTGTCATGAAACTGCAAATAATATCAACCGTTTGCGGTTGTGCTGTGGTTAGAGCATTCTCTTTGTAACCAGAATTTCGTCAGTTCGAGCGCTCCGCTCATGCCTTGGACGCGTGGAATGCTCTATCGCCAAACGCTCAGAATTTCGTCAGTTCGAGCGCTCCGCTCATGCCTTGGACGCGTGGAATGCTCTATCGCCAAACGCTCGGAATTTAGAAGTGAAAGTCTCTAGCCTTTCGGATATGACCTTTAGAAATAGAGCACCGCTAAACTGGTACATGATACGCCGACATACGTTACTGACCCAAAATATCTAAGTCCAAGGACATAACTCCTTCAAACATTTTAAAACAGCATCCCCTTGTAATATGCACATCTGCACATTGTGATCTTTCTTTGTACCAAGTTTAATTAAAATTCCCAAGGGTTTAGGAGGAGTTGCGAAATCAAAGGGAGGGGAACAGACAGACGACAACGATATAGCATAATATGCCGGCATTTTATAAAAAGGAGTTATTGGTATTATGCTATACATAGGTCTAATTTGTGGTACTTCATCTGCAACCGGTGACGTCTCGTTATGAGTCAGAGCGAAAATTTTCTCCAAAAGACGTAAAACAAACAGACAAATACCGTATAGCGGGTGTTTGTTAGCGGGTGTATAATTTGGCGTTTTGCCAGGAGGAATTCTTTTTTATTTTTGGCAGACACAGATTTTCAAAACATTTCACACAGTACCTGGTATTTTCCTCCTTAATGGGAGTGTTCCATGTATTTAGAGATGTAAAGAAACACAATTCAAGAAATTATAATGATTTTGTAATATCTTGAGTAACTCTGATATCATCAGTAGTGTTTTAGTTTGGCATCAATTTTCGTTAAGATAGACAAGGGAAATTCATCTTCAAAATGAGTTTTCAGTACATTTGTAATGCCTGCCTCACTAAAGCCACCGCGAGTGATCAAAGTTATCTTTCTTGCGTTCAGTATTCTACTTAAGGGTACACACTTAGTGATTAACATTTAACGGACTACTATCAAACCACTAAAGTAAGCGAAGATTAACATATCGCCAAACAATAAAACCTGCTACACGTCCCTTTAAGCTTTAGACTCCGTATCATGAGAAGATTGGGCCGCAGTTGAAGATTACAATGAATCATAAGACAACAGGTACAATATTACTTACCACTGGAATGATAGTACTTCCAGGCTGATTCAGCTGGTGAGATGTCTGCAAGATCACACGACGTACGAAGACGGCAACTCTGGATTTGTGGGCTGAAGCCATAACAAGTACAGTCATTTCTACACATGGCGGAACACACGGAAAGGGAGTCGGCATGAACTTCCGCTAGCAAATGACCAGTCAACATTTTCTGATCAGAAATCGCATTGATGGAACAAAGCCGTGTCAGAGGGTCCACTGGTTTCAGAAAGACCATCATCAGCAAAATGAAATCCATGTCAGATGAAAACGTCGTCTCTGAACGTCCGCCAGTAGAATTTCGGTTTACCATGTTGCACTATGACGTTGTAACTTAATATATAAGTAAGATTGACTAAGGCCATATTCAAAAACGAAATTGTTTCGCCCATCCGATGAGATTCCCTCTTTGAAGAACATTTTTATAGCAGTTTATTTAAGATGTTTCTTTTCTATTGCAAGTTAATTTGAATTTATATTTATGTGTCGTGATAAACTTCCTTAACGTTATTTGCGCATTAAAAATCTCTATTTTACATTTTATTATTATTATTATCATTATTATTATTATCATTATTATTTACGCTTTTTTCTCTTAACAAAATGTACTGTAGAAGCAACATGGGCTGGGAAATAAAAGAAACAATACTTATTTCTAGGCCTAGAAAAAAATCTTTTGGTCGATATCATAAATACTGCATTTCCTTTATCTAAGATATATCTAATTATTAACACGAATGGATTGCAGCTAATGAATAAATAAAGACGATACATTTTCGGATCGTTCAGAGTGTCCTAGTTTTCTTTGTATCTACCTTGATGAATTCTCAGGTGTTTAGAAATAGAAGAAATGATTTTAAGTGGGAAGAAAAATAAATACACCTTTATATAAATGTGTTCTCTTGTAGATCCTCTATAAATTCGCAGAGCATTGTAACTATTGGACAAAATGAATCCATACTACATCCCCCCCCCCCCCCCCGATTAACAAAAAGGGAGTCAGTCTTACCATTTGGGGGTGGAAGGTATTAACTCCCATCTTTAGGGGTATAAAAGGTACAAATTTGTTTCGCAACTTCCACCGCCTTCAAAATATTCCCAAAGGTCAAGGTCATACTAATCTTCATTGTTGAATATTTTGAGAACCTTAGCTTGATAAATATTAAACTTTGTATACAAGAAGCAAATTTTGAGGTTAAAAAAAGCCAAACTTTTCTGCACATCAGAAAATATTGTTCATTCAATAGTTTGAAAACCTTTTGCAGGATATGATTTTTAATACTTGAAAAGTTGTACATCATCATTTATTTTATTGACTTATCAACAGGGGATGCTTATTCCCACTAGACACCTGATGCCACCTCTGATATATCCAGGGATCCGTGTTTGCCCTACTCTGAATAAGAGCTATTAGATTGATCAATGTTCGTTATCTTCACCTTTTCATGGAATATCAAGGAACACGTCATTTCCATTTGTATATCGGGGCCTCCGTGGCCGAGTGGTTAAAGCATTGCGCTCAAAATCACAAGGCCTCTCACCTCTAGTCGGCGCGGGTTCGAATCCCGCTCGCGGCGATATATGTGCGAAAGTTTGCCAGTTTACTTTCGGAAGGTCGGTGGTCTCTTCCCGGGTACATTGTATCTGGTTTCTCTCCTCCACCTACAAAAACTGGATGCCACCAGATAACTGAAAAATTGTTGAGTGTGGCGGAAAACAAACATTCAATACAATCCCTTCGTATATCAATGTTTATTACAGAATGGTTTCATGCTGGACAAACATTTTATTGGGCAAAGAAAATAAAATTGTGAATACCTTGTATAAATATACATGTAGTCAATCTTTTTTGTGAAAATATCACTAATTCATAAATCGGATACATGCAAATATTTTAGATTCGTGTGGATATCAAGGAAACAACAGGGAAATATATCAGAGATGTTGTAAAATGAGAACATAAAAGTGGTTCTGTGAAGTGTTAAATTCATCAAAGGGCGAGATATTAAGAATTTTCTTCTCAAAAATATTTGAATATTCCTTTGAGAGTTAAAAAACAATAGTAAAATTCCGACCAACAAATCATCATTTACCAATGAAAACTCAGTCGCCGGATAGCTGAAAAATTGCTCAGGCGACTATAAATAAAAAAACAAAACAAAAAAAAACAAACCAATAAAAACTGGAGAATGGCCGGGCTTTTCTTTTAATGACGTGGGTGTCTAAGTTAGAAAAGGTCTTCAAAGTCACTTCTTTGTCGAAATCCACACAAAATCCGAGGCCCCGTGTCACATAAGTTGTGGCTAGCTAGATATTAGGCCTAATTTTGCAGCACTTCACCGGCAATGGTACGAGTAAAAAATTCTCAAGCTAGAGGTTATACAAAATACAACCAACCAATCATCATTACTTCTGATATTTATACCAGAAAGCTCTCTTCAGAACGGTCGCGGTAGCTCAATGACAGCGTTGGCTTCGTCGCCTGGAGTTAGTAAGTTCGAGCCCCGTTCATGCCTAAGACGTAAAGATAGGTAAAAATTGCTCCTTCGCCAAGGGCTTGCCATTTAGAAGTGAGAATCACAGGTCTCGTGTTGCAGCAAACGTTGGCACGGTAAAGATCCGTGACTGCTACAGCCCTGAGCGCTAAGCATAGGTCTAAATTTGTGGTGCGTCACTCACAGCTGGTGACGTATCAAATATGAGTGAAAGTTTTTCGACGACACGTAAAACAAAGAAAAAAACTTATAATATTTATTGCATTTAATGTACCATTGTATTCACTTGGCTTGCTCTAATATACTGAACTTCAACTGATGAGATCATTGCGATACATAATTACTGAATGACGCTTAGTCTGTCTCTTTGATATAAATCTGCATTCATTATAAAACATATATATTAGATGTTACAGGGGTTGCAACAGTCTCGTTTATACTCAGGATTTCGCAAATTCTAGGGTCGTTAAAATGATTTACTTTGCCAATACAACTTGTTACTGGGTGCAATCTGTCATATTTCATACGAATTGTTAGGCTGTTCTTGCCATACTGATTCTGACTAAGGATTACTCCGTTTACTTAATCAAGATATAGGGCTCATAGCGGGTATGACCGGGGATGCTTGCTTCTCCTAGGCACCGGGTATATCCAGGGTCCTTGTTTGCCCAACTCTCTAATTTGTATTCCATGTAGGATTTATGACATTCATCACTGCTCGTTATCTTTGCCTTTTCATGTTGTTTAAATCGTATGCAGGCAACTAAAATGGGTTAATGTTACAGGGGTTTCAATAGTCTCATTTAAAATCAGCATTTTGCAAATTCTGTGGTCGTTATGATGATTTAATTTACCTGTCAATACGTTTTTTGTACACAATGATTTTGACTGCAGATTACTCGATTTAGCTAAATAAGATGTAAAGCTCAGGGCAGATGTGACCAGTCAACAGGCGATGCTTACTCCTCCTGGACACTATTCTCACGTATGGTGTACCCAGTTCTTTTAGAGTTGTTGTATATCTGGATAACAGACAACATTTGCCCAGTGGGGATCCAGGTTGTTAGAATAGATCATCAATACCCCTGGCTTGTCGTAAAAGGCCACTAAATGGGGTGGTCCTTCGGATGAGACCGCAAAAACCTAGGTCCCGTTTCACAAGAGGTGTGGCACGTAAAAGATTCCTCTCTGTTCAAAGGACATAAGCGCCGAGCATAGGTCTAAATTTGCAGCCTTTCACCGGCAATGGTGACGTCTCGATATGTGTGAAAGATTCTTGAGCGGGACGTTAAACAATATTTAATCAATCAATCAACAGCATTCAAAACAGTAGCAAATAAGATCTTTATAATGACCATAAAATTTCCGAAATGCCTACTTTAAACGAGAATATTGATCCTTGTAATGTAGTTATACATTATATCAGTAATGTATTTATACACATATCAATAATATAGTTATACACTTTCTAAAAATGCAATTATTCCAGTGCTGTTCCGTTTATTGTATGTGCGCAGTCAACTGTGATGAAAGGAAATTTCAGTATGGTGACGTAATATAAATTGAGAAAATGGAATTGCGTATTTAATACAGATTCACATCTATAGATAGTGTGTTCTACCCCTTCACATATTCTTTGGAAAATGTCAAAATGTTTTTCATCTACAATGTAAACAGCTCAATCATCCATATTCCTCCACAAAACTCCCCCTCATTTCTTTTACAGGGCATTTTGCACTCGCTGTCATCATGGGGGGTTCTATATTTGATCTCCTTGCCACAGAAACATTCATATCCATACTGAAAAATAGGAATGACAGACACATGTTGTAATCCGGGATAGGCTTACAGGCCACAACACTGGCCTGAATCTCAAAATTACAGTACTTTAATCAGCAATACCGGAATTGATTCAATTCACTACAACACACGATCTATGCCTGAATGGGGTTAAAATGATATCAATACTTAAATACTAAAAGTTAACTAAAACATGCTTCCTTCTAGAAAACTCAAAGATCAATTGATTCACAATATTTCTAAAGTGAAGTAGGAAACGAATGCTTGATATAGAATGCAATGTAAAAGAGGAATATTATATATCAAATGTGATGTAGGAGAAGAATGTTGAATATCTAATTTGATTTAGGAGACGAATGTTGGATATCAAATGTGATACAAGAAAAGAATATTGGATATCAAATGTGATACAAGAAAAGAATGTTGGATATCAAATGTGATACAAGAAAAGAATGTTGGATATCAAATGTGATACAAGAAAAGAATGTTGGATATCAAATGTGTTTGTTGGATGTATATTGTTTAACATCCCACTCAAGAATTTTTCACTCATACAAAGACGTCACCAATGCCCGGGAAGGTCTGCAAAATTTTGGTATATCTTCGGTGCTTGAGGCCTTTGAGCAGAGAGGGGTTTTTATCGTGCCACACCTGCTGTAACACGGGGTCGCTGTCTCATCCGAAGAAACACTCCCATTTGTTGCCTCTTATAACAAGCAAAGGGTTCTGAAGGACCTATCCTAACTCTCCATGCTCAAAGGTTGTACGAGCCGAGCATAGGCCTAAATTTTACAGCCCTTCTCCTGCAACGGTGACGTCTTCAAATGAATGAAAAATTCTGAAACGGGACGTTAAACAATATACAACCAACCAACCATTAACGTCATTACAAACGCACCTAGTTAATTGACTACATGCTTTAATATGCGCTATTTGATTGGTCGATACGAATGGTAGCAAATCTATGTTTTGTCAAGAAGGAAATTCAGAAAGAACCTCCCAACGTTAACATTAAGAGGCGGTATCCACCAAAAACGTTCGTTAAGACCAATCATTAAGTAATAATCTACATTCTATTGATACCTACTTCTAAACCATAGAATCTAAATTCGCCATTTGCAGAACATAACGTTTTACAATGACTTCTTCCATTTGGTATTGGATTATAAGGTCCCGATTCAAGCACACGGTCGGATTTGTCTTCAAAGCAGCCCAATCGCTTTCCTGTTTGATGACACATAAAAATCACTACACTTGCTGTTTTAGTATTGCAGTACTTGTTAGATATGAACACAGTGAGATCAATCCCAAATATTTATTAGAGTATGTCGGCTATTGAAAACGACGGTCCAAACTTTGAATAATATCTGGATCAATTGTGAGTTTCATGAAATTTCATTTGTTCATTACTGGCCGCGCAAGAGCGCGATTTAATCTATTATTAATCATTGATTATTTATTGCTTTCCGCCACACTCAACAATTTTTCAGTTATCTGGTGGCGTCCAGTTTTTGTAGGTGGAGGAGAGAACCCAGATACAATGTACCCGGGAAGAGACCACCGACCTTCCGCAAGTAAACTGGCATACTTGCTCACATAACGCCGCGGCCGAGATTCGAACACGCGCCGACTAGAGGTGAGAGGCCTTGTGATTTTGAGCCCGATGCTCTAACCACTCGGCCACGGAGGCCCCCGATTTGTTCTAATACGAGTTTTCGAAGTAAGTGCGTTTCTGCGGAATTAACGTCTTCGTTTCTGCGGGATGAATGTGAATGTATTTTGTTTCAAATGTTACCGAAAAAATGTAATGCGTTCTTAAATGAGGATTGAAGTTATAGTTAATATTTGCCTTCGAGTTGTATAATTTCTAGACATGAGTTAAAACACGCGTATTAACAAACACTAGCGTTGTCAATTTCAACTGGGTTTTTTTTTTTTTTGTATTTAATTTATTCTATTTACTACTTTATGTTTAGTTACTCACTCGTGAAACACAAAGTGGGTGTTAAGTGTTTTGTGGATTGACGACTATTTTGCGGATTCACAGAACTACAAGTGAAATGAAAAAGGGAGCTGAGTCCAAACAAATTATGCCAAAACTACTAACATACATGTACTATATATATATATATATATATATATATATATATATATATATATATGCATGCCTTTCAAAATCATTATCCTTCTGCGAAAATTGTTTCAATTAACTAAATTTGCTTACTATAACATTGAAAATATCTTAATTAAAATATGACGTCGCAATATTAACTCTTTGTCCTTAAAGGATGTACAAAATGCATAGCGTCGGTGAAAAATAAAGTTGAATTATTTTCTCTCATTTTAGCAACCTGATATCTTTTACGCATGTCTTAAGTGGATTTCTTGTCTCTCGTGTTGAAGGAAATAAATGATAAACATAAATTGTTGATAAACATCCAGTGAGGTCTAAGTCTATGACACTTCACTGCCAACGTTTCCAAAAGGGACTTAAACAAATTAACAAGCAAATCCAAACAAAATGAGTATGGATTGCAAAATTTGAAACAGAATGCCAGGCCATCTGATGTGCAGCACGTATTTCGAATGGATATTTATTATTGTTAAAAAAAATCGTCTCACCTTCGCAAGACAACTCCGATATCCACTCTCCATTTTCTTGACAAACAAATCGTCCGGACCCCCTCTGCTGGTACTCGTTGGTACATTTCAGATGTAACGCCATTGCAATCCCGATTCCGCCCCAGTCACTTCCATTATCCATCATACGTGTTTTGTTGTAGGGTAAACCACAATCTGAGAGGAGGGGATATTCAATACTATTATAATAAGATAAACCAATGGATACACACATTTGCTTATGATGTGATATGTTAAATGTTTATGCATGCCAAGGTGATATGTATACTTGTGATGTGTGATATGTATAAATGTTAAATTTATATATATATATATATAATGATGAGTGAAATGCTTACTGTAAATGTCAATTCATCAATTAATCTTCTTATTCTGAATAAATACCTGGAAACTAAACATAAGTCTTGAAGAAACGAACATCGTATTTTTTTCTAATTCCAAAAATAAAATACAACCAACCAAACATAAATTAAAAAAAAAAATATTATAATAGACTAACCTGTACAAGAGTTTGAGCTTTTAACTCAACTTTATGACAAACGGGACGATTTCAATTTCTGCCATCGTCAACTTCCATTATCTATGTGGCAATATTCCATCATTACCTGCATATGGTGTTTATTTCTCCCAACTAATTCGATATCGATACGTAAGAGTTTGTTCTGCATATGATCAGTTTTTAAATCGAAACAGGCTGCTGACAAAGAAGATGATGTTACAGGGGTTTGTACAGTCTCGTCGAAAGTTAACCATTGGCAAATTTTATGGTCGTTATATCGATCTATTTGCCAGTACAACTTTCCATTAGGTCAAATGCTGTCTGACTGCGGATTGCTCCATTTGCCTAATCGGGATGTAGGACTCACGGTGGGTGTGACTCGGTCGACCGGGGATGCTTACTACTCCTGGGCACCTGATCCCACCTCTGGTATATCCAGGATTCCGTGTTTGCCCATCTCTCTGATTTGTATTTGTTATAGGAATTAAAAAATTGAATTCTGTTAGCTGTCTTAGCCTTTCATATGTATCCCTCGTAACAAGACATTTATTTTGGTATAATTTTTTTTATCTTATGACTTGAGCCTTCGAATTGGACCACTTTTGAAAATCTTTAACCTTGGACATAAATTTTGAAAATTTAGTGATAGGACTATTCCTTGTGACAGTACCTTTCTGTGTGTATCAGGATTACTTTGCTCTCATACAAGGGCATTGGTGTTCTACAAACGCATTCTGTTTTGTTATAGAAATAAAGATCTGTTATAAATAAATGGATCAAGAATATTTTACACAGTGTATAACTTTGCATTTCCATAAAATATGACTTCTACAATTTTATTAGTAAACACAGTTTTGTGAGAAAACTGCGCATGCATTTCATAGGCATTTAGCCAACATACAAAGGTTAGAACACCAAGATTTTTATGTAAAAACGTAGATCATAGACCATCTACATTTCATTTTTTGCCGAAGCCGTCAAATTTGATGCCATATTGGTAATTGAGTCGCGTAATATGTAATCATAAAACGGGTTCGTTTCTTGTTTTCAAATGAGAAAAGTTCATTAATCTTATAAATACTATATATACTTTAAGGAATCCAAGATGGAGAGCTGGGTAAACGCGAATCCCTTGGTATATCAGAGGTGGGAATAGGTGCCTAGAAGGAGTAAGCATCCCCTATACACGGTCACATCCATTGTGAGATCTATATCTTGATCAGGTAAACGGAGTAATCTGTAGTAAAACGAAGTGCGATGAACAATCTAACATTTGGTATAAAACACATCAGACAGCATTTGATACAATGACAGGTTGTATTGGTAAACTTGATCGTTATAACGACCATAGAATTGCGAAATGCGGACTTAAAATGAGATTGTTGAAACCCCTGTAACATCAATGTATTCATCAGTTGTTTACCTCAATGTAAAAACTGATCATATGTAGAACAAGCTCTTGCGTATCGAATCAGATGAGAGAAATAATCACCATATGCAGGTGATGGAATATATCTTTGCGTCAGGTTTTGAAATGAATTAAGGTCTATTGCTATGTTTTACACAGATCAAATACTATCATATTATCAATTAAATATCTACTTAATTTTATTTACTAAACTCGTGCCCATGTCCCTTTAGAAATGATAATCAGATATTCAAGTTCGTGTAATTCCCTACTGTTATCTGCGTGTTTGAAAAAGCCTAAATGACCCATTTTTAAACTCTAGATATTCAATGAAAAATCTTGGTACGAGTTGTGCAGATGTGTTACGATGTCTTACACACGTCATATGATTCGAACGAAAGAACATGAAAGTAAACTGTGTATTTTGAATTAATTCTGTCTGATACATGTGTTACCATTAAGGCTCCCTTCACGAGTTGTAGACCTTCTTTGAAATAGAAATCAACAGAATAAAACATGCACAATAAAATAGTTTAGTTAAGCATATTTGTTCTCGATGTGAAAGGACCTCGAGACGCACATTGTATTACAAGTAAGTCGACGCGGATTCGATTCTCGCTCGCGCCGATATATGTGAGAAAGTTTGGCAGTTTACTTTCGGAAGATAACTCCATTTGCACCCTCTTCCTTTCCTGTCTCGAGTGAATGTAGTTACTCCTCTTTGCTTATACATGTCTTATATATATTTATTGTTTTACGTCCCGTCGAAAATTTTTCACACATATTGAGACGTCACCAGCTGTAGAATTTAGACCTATACTTAGTTCTCAGGGCTGTAGCAAATAACGTTTCTTTAACGTGCCAATGTCTGCAACGAATGCTCTGTTTTTAAGGTCATATCCGAAAGACCCGTGATTCTCATTTCTAAACAGTTTACTGCAACTAGTTGCGTTAAGTTTGCCACAAGTATATTATTCGTATGCAAATTTTTCCTCTGGCGCACTGTTCTGGCACACTTGCCGCACACTCTTGCTGCACCCTTCTGGCACATGGTTTGCGACAAATGTGCAGCAAGTATATATTTCGTATGGAAGTTTTTTCTCTAGCAAACAGTTTGCAGCAAACTTGCGGCAAACACTTGCTGCACACTTTAGACACGGTCTGCTAGAAATTAACGGATTCTATACTCTCTCAAAAAAGAAACGCAACATAGAAAATAATAGCATTTACTTCACATATTTCAATAATCATTTATCAAATAAATAAGATAGATAGAAACATGAAACGTGGCACAATTATTGTCCAACGTTCACTTATGTCAAAAATGGACCCCGTTATCACATAACGATCAGTTATCACAGTTCGAGAGTCAATATCTGTTGTGTCCCCCATTAGCCTGTAACACAGCTGTAATTCGTCTCGGCATGGACGCGATTGAAGTTCTCACACGGGCTTGTGGTATTGTCTGCCATTCCTGCTGGGGTGCCTGCTCAAGTTGACGAAGGTTTTGCGGCGCTGGTTGACGTTGGCGCACACGACGGTCCAATTCATCCCACAGATGCTCTATCGGATTCAGATCCGGAGAACGGGCCGGCCAACGCATCACATTAACGTTCTGTTGGTCTAAAAATTCAGTAGTGATGCGTGCCGTGTGCGGACGGGCATTATCGTGCTGAAACACCTCCCTTCTGACGTTCATAGCTGGCAATAAGTGCGGCCTCAGAATCTCGTCACGATACCGAACAGCGTTTAAGTTGCCTGGAATGTGCACGAGCTGTGTATTTCTGGCGTAGGAGATAGCTGCCCACATCATTACACTACCTCCACCGAAATTGTCCACTTCAACGACACAATTCTGCGCGAAACGTTCATTTCGGCGTCTATAGACCCTGATGCGACCATCTCTTTTCTCCAACTGAAACCGCGACTCATCGCTAAACCACACTCTTCTCCAGTTTTGTAAGTTCCAAATACGAACCGTATTACACCATCTGACCCTTGCTTGGCGGTGTCGATTCCTCAAAGTGGCTCCAACGTACGGTCGTCTGGCGCGCAATCCATGAGCACGGAGTCGATTTCGTACCGTCTGTACGGAAATTCTGCGTAAACCAGGGATGCGATTAGGTGTTAATGTAGCAGCAAAGGTCCTGTTCCGTAGATGGAGAAACCGGATGTATCGATCCTGTGCGGCATTGGTGACCCGTGGTCGGCCAGAACGAGGGCGGTCATCAGTAGTACCCTGCTGCTGGTATCGTTGCCAGAGACGGGAAATCGTGCTGCGATGGACGTTGTAACCTCTAGCAACAACATTCTGGGATTCACCGGCCAGGATTCGTCCGATAGCGATATTCCGGGTAGCAGCGTCTAACCTCGGCATAGTGTCACCTCGTCAGGATTTAATTTAACGACTGCGCTTATGAAAAGAAATACCGAGTTTTTATACCCAAAGTACCCGCTTTGGAATTACCCATGATTTACACGTGAAAGTCGTGCGGGTTTGTGTACACGATGTACCGATGGCATGTCACGCCAATTGTCCTAAGCCGCTCATGGTTGAATGCATTTAAATGAACTCAGTGTCAATTCTTCAATTGGGATTTAAATTTATTGAATCATATATTTTTTATATTCAAACACATTTATTTTTATCAAAAAAACAACTTTTTAAAATATTTATCCCATGTTGCGTTTCTTTTTTGAGAGAGTATACATAGAGTGTAATTATAAAAGCACAGAATTAATGCAATTATATATAATATCAGGAACAATGACATAACAAGTAATCTTTCACAGTGTATAACTTATGTAAAAATACAAAAGTAGTAAGGGGGGTAGTCTGCGGGCACTTTACGGGCACCACCACTCCTAGGGCCGTCTGAGGGCACCACTCCTAGGGCCGTCTGAGGGCACCACTCCTAGGGCCGTCTAAAGAGGTCACCCATCTTATCAAAGCCGTCTGGGGACATCAGAAGTAGTAAGGGGGATAACATGCAGTCATACAGTCAAGAGATGACGTCATGGGGTTTTCCAGACCCCACCCACATAGGTCATAATTCAGGTCACAGTCAAGGGGGCAGTACACAGTCAAGAGGGTAGTATACAGTCAAGAGGGTAGTATACAGTCAATGGAGGTGGCTACACTCATGGACATCATGGGTTTTCCCATTTAGAGTCGAGGGGGAGTTGCACCCAGTATTATACTATGAAAGTAACAACATTGGGTGTTTAAGAGCAGTGCGAGGTGAAAACCAAATTAAGATCATTGATACTACGTCCACAGTATCAGTAAAGACCACCGGCCTCCGATTGATAAACTGAAAAATTTTCTCACAGTCCGAGCAGGATTCGAATCGATGCTGGCTGATAGTGAAAGAGGTCGTCTTATGAGACCGACGCCCTAACCACTCAACCACGGAGGCACCTATAGAATTGTTCAGTTGATACAACTGTTTAGAGACACGCGCATTAGATCTGAGTTATCTAGGTGACACCAAGTACAGGTATATCCATTCACCACATATGCAAAAGAATTTGTACGTAATTCATTTATTATTCCAATTAAAGCAAAGAGACTCGGTTAATGTTATCAACTGATAAGGAGTTACTGTGATGTGTAATTCATTCAATTCATTCAATACTCATCATCATCAAATACATTAGCCTTCTGTGCTTTATATTATAGAAAATCTGCCTGGAGATGCTTTGTGGGGGAAACCCAGTGATTTTGGTGACCCAATTCAAAAAGATAATTTTAAAATGGCTATGTATAATATGTGAATGCATTTATCTTAAACACATCATAAATAAGATTTGAAAGGTTTTATGGAAAATGTTTTGAAATTAAAACAGAAAAGATGATTATGTGTTCACTGCAATAAACAACATTTTATGTGGAAAGGAAACTGTGGGAAAATAAGCATCCACATGATCAAAGAAAGTAGAAATTTACTATGGAATGTTGTTGACAGCATTAAACTTACAACAGTATTCTGTTAGAAGGACAAATAACCAAAATCTATCTAACGAATAATTGTACATGTAAATACATCACTTCATGTCTGATTTTTTTTTCAATCCGTGAAAAAAGAATAGTTTTCATTAGTTGCCAACATGTTGAATATAAAAGATGACAATCAAAGATGGATCATCAGTGTATTCCAGTATGTGAAACTACACGGATTACTTAAAAGAGCTGCACTACACTCCCGGTAAACCGGGGGCATTTGCGGGTCCCGAAAAATTGTATCAAGTCGTCAAAAAGGAAGGCAAATACAAGATTGGCAGACAAAGAATAAGACAATTTTTAAACAACGAAGACTCTTATAGTCTGTATAAACCTATTCGTAAGACATTTCCGCGCTCAAAAGTGATAGTGAACACAATTGATTCTATGTGGGATGGTGACTTAGCCGATGTCAGTAACATTGCATCCCATAACGACGGTTACAAATTTTTATTAGTGCTAATAGACATTTTCAGTCGATACCTATTTATAGTTCCGTTAAAAAATAAAAGTCATCAAAAGATCATCGACGGTTTAAAATCGGTTTTCCAGAAAGGGTAGTGAATTCAAAAATCGTTGGGTAAAAACATTTCTGAAAAGACAAGGAATTAACGTCATATACACTCAAAATGAAACCAAAGCAAACTATGCAGAGAGAGTGATTCGTACCATGAAAAACCTTAGGTATCGCTATTTCATGAAAAACAAAACTTATCGTTTTGTGAATGTGTTACAAGATTTGGTGAATAGTTACAACGATAGACCCCACAGGTCTTTAGGCGGAAATGCTCCAGTCACTGTCAACCAGGAAAATGCTGATGAAATCAGACTTGATGCTTATCTGTCGGGTAATCCAAAATCGGACATGACAGAAAATAATGGTAGCCTGCTTAAGTCAAAGAAAACAACAACAAAAAAGATTGAAACCTTTTTTCAAGTTAAAAGTTGGGGATACTGTCAGAATATCACAGCTTAAACACCCATTTCAAAGAGACTATCAACAGAAATGGACAGAAGAATTTTTCAAAGTGAGTAAAATATACAAAAGGGGTCAAATACCTGTATACAAAGTACAAGATTTAGCAGACGACCCAATAGAAGGCACTTTCTACGAATCAGAGCTTCAAAAAGTTGTCAAAACAGAGGATGTTGCTTATAGGGTGGAAAAAATACTTAAAAAGAGACGTCGTGGAAAAAACAAAGAAGTGTTCGTAAAATGGGAAGGATGGCCAAAAAAGTTCAATTCATGGATTCCCGAAACCTCTCTGGAGATGCAATAAAAGTCACCCTTTTTCCTGAAAGATGTGTACATTCAAGATGAGCGTTCGGATGGTGTTGACGTCTACGGACAGCTCTGATTATTTTGACAGTAAACCAAATTGTTTTCGAGTTCAGTTGAATAAACAGGTTCAATTCGACGGATATTGGACTGTGGCTCTGACAGAATTTTCCTCGGAAAGCTGGAGTAAGTCCAAGAACAAATCAGAGTTGTTTGTGTGTTGTGATATTTGTGAAGAAACTCTTATTGGTGGAAAAGAAGCACAACTCCTAAGACGCGTATACCTTGGGGAGAAACCGGGAAATATTACTTACACACTGCCGTATAACATTCCAGTAAAAATCGGTCCATTGCAGCAGATTGGTATATATATAACAGATAGAGACGGGAACTTAGTGTCATTCTTAGACGGACCGGTAACAGTAACACTTCATTTCAAGAAGTTTCCATTTGTTCTGTAATAATGAATAGTCAGACATACGTCAGTGATCCCAAAATATGGGAAGCGTTTTACAAGAACATGGCAGAGAAAAAGGTCAACCCTTATATATACAAACCTAAACAAATTGGGAGAGGCGTGAAAAGTTATAAGTCTTACGTCATTCCATTGAGACCCCATTCACAATTAGAATCAATACAAAAAACCAGCACCCAAATGACCCCAGTAGCTGCCGTGGAGAAAAGAGCCAAGGTTGAACATGCCAAGGATTTAAATGAAGGCGTACCATTCGTCAAGGTACAGGGTAGTATAAAAAGACCACGTTCTCAATCTTTTGCCATTCCTTCAAAGAAATTGAAGCCAACAACATATCAAAATCCGAAGAACAAGTCATCTAAGCCTGCAAAACAACCTAAAAAGTCAGGAAAAAGGAAGCAGAAGTCATTTAAGAAACAGCGAGGAGTACCAGACAAGAAAAGGCAATCAAGAACCAAAACACAAGAGTTTAAGATTGATAGCTACAAAACATCTTTAAACAGTAGAAATGGCCTTTTTAAGCAGTGATAATAATGACATAGCTCTTTTTGCGTCTCCAACTAATCAGGTAGCGGTCGAAAAAGTGTACTTTACAGAAGCAAGACCAATTTCTAGCATAGGAATGTCCGATACACCCATCGAAATCGTAGTGTCAGGTTCGGGAGCAGAATACATTGATTTTAAAAGAAGTAAATTGTACGTAAAGGCCCGAATTTTGAAAGCAGATGGAAAGGCTCTGGCCAGTAATGAAAAAACGGGTATCGTGAATTTACCACTTCAAAGTATGTTTTCCCAGATGGATGTCTACTTAAACAACAAACTAGTCTCTTTCAATACGAACAACTATCCGTGGAAGGCTTATTTCAAGACAATTTTATTTAGCAGGAAAGACGAACTCGGTTCACAGAAGCAATCGGAACTGTTCTTTAAAGACGAGGGAAATCTAGGCGATGCCAATGCCTACAATGGGGGCAATGTCGGACTGGTCCTGCGGTATGGATACACCCAACAAAGTGCAGTCTTTGAGTTGGAAGGAAACCTGATGGAAGACATCTTTGATATAGATAAATATCTGATAAACGGAGTAGACATTTACATCAAACTCTTCAGATCCAGTGCTCCTTTTGTCATCATGTCAGCAGAATCTACGCCGGCTTTCAAATTAGAGTTGCTGGACGTCGTGTACAAAGTAGCCAAGGTGCGAGTAGATCCTGGCGTTCTACTGAACCATAGCAAACAGATAGAAGCAACCCCTGTAAAATATACCATTATGCGAAATGAATTGAAAATGAATACCATTCCTAAAGGATCCACAGAGTTTTACTAGGACAACATTTTCCCCCAAGCTGTCCCTGATCGCATCGTGGTGGCCTTAGTGGACCAGAAAGCCGTCAATGGGGATTACACGTCCAATCCCTTCAACTTTGAACATATGGGATTAACTGACGTTGGGATATACGTTAACGGAGAAAGTGTACCCGGTAGACCATTAAAGACAGACTTCTCAGCTGGACTCTATTCAGCAGCTTATGCTCGTTTATTTGAAGCCTCTGGAAAATGGAACATTGATGCCGGACTGATTATCAGTCGTAATAATTTTGGAAATGTCTATTCTCTATTTGTTTTTACCGTCGATCCTTGTGGATTTGGAGAAGAGTATTTAAACCTGATTCGTCGAGGAAACACCAGACTGAAACTGAAATTCAAACAAGCAACAGTCAAAGCCGCTAATGCTATAGTATTTGCAACGTTTTCATCTCTACTAGAAGTCGACAAATCACGTGACATCAACTACATTCAACCATGAATTCAACACAATTGCTAGATATGGTAAACCTGGACCCCTGCTTAAGACGCTATGTGAAAGGAGTATTTGCTAGTAATACTTTGCCTCAAATTGTTACACAGTATCCGAGTGCCTTCATCGTCAATACGCAACCTTTACCAATGCCCGGAGAACATTGCGTGACAATAATCATTCACAGTCCATCCCAAGCAGAGTTTTTTGACAGCCTTGGAAAATCACCGACTGATTACAATCTAGACATTCAAACCTTTCTGAAGAAGAACAGTGTACGATGTAATTTCAAATCTATAATACTTCAACCCCGTGATTCCGATTTGTGTGGACTTTATGTCTTGGTATTTTTGATTTTGAGATTGTGTTTCAAAAACTCTATAAATCATACATATGCTTTATTTTCAAAAGATATTAAATCCAATGATAATTTTGTAAAACGTTTTATATATGATTATTCTTTGTATCATTAAAATAAATCATGAAACATATGTAGAGACGGCAGTGGGTTTTTTTTTAAATGCATAATTGTATGAAATTTTATCTTATGGGGAAAAGTGCTGAAAAGACACAAGGACAGAAGTCAAACGAGGTGCTGGTCAAATGGCGGAATATCCCCTCCCAATTAATTCATTTGTAATTTAGGGTTGATTACAAGATATATAAGACGATAAAGAAAACGTTTATTCAATCTATCAAAAACAGTCATGCGGTCAACATCGTGCTCTGTTTGCCAGCGAACATTTTCCAGATATGATAACAAGAGGAGGCATGAACGTATTGCTCATGGCAAAAACCAACCATATTCACAGATCACTGAAGCAATTCCTCCTCCTCCTCCTCAGGAATTGCCTCCTCCTCCTACTCCTTCTTCTCCTCAGAAATTGCCTCCACCTCCTCCAATACACTTACCTGAAGATGATCAGTTTAGATTCATCCATCCCTTTACAATGGTTGTTGCTGGACCAACAATGTCAGGAAAATCCACTTGGATCAAGAAAGTATTAATTCTCAAAGATCAAATTATAAGCCCTATACCAGAGAGAATCTTGTGGATTTATAAGCGATGGCAACCCCTGTATGATGAACTGAAGCATTGGATTCCTGGAATTATATTCATTCAAGGTATCACAGAGGATATTAAGTCAGATACAGTTATCAACCCAAGGGAAAGAACTCTTTTGGTCATTGACGACATGATGAAGGATGCCACCCAGGACAAAGAAATATGTGAATTGTTTACAGAGGGTGCACATCATCGCAACCTAAGTGTGATCTGTATCATGCAGAATTTATTCAATAAAGGAAAAGAAAATCGAACAATGAGTTTAAACAGTCAGTACATAGTTCTGTTTAAAAATCCCAGAGATCGACAATAGATCGGAGTCCTAGCACGGCAAATGTACCCGGGAAACGCCAAGAAACTTCTAGACGCTTATGAAAAAGCGGCATCAGTTCCATACGTAGCACTGGTGTTAGATTTAAAGCAAACGACACAAGAGTCAAAACAATTTCAGACAGATATATTCAAATCCTATATCAGAGCGCGAGAAAATTTTGATCGTCACTCGACTGCCGAGCATCAAACAGAAGGGACGTCTTTAGATTATTTGTCAGATAGTAATACTGTTCACACTGACAATCGAGAGGAGATGACTCACCAGAAACCATATCAGGATCAACATGAAAAAATTATGTCGCATTATCAGACGAAATCAGGGGAACCTCCTGAAAATCTTAAAACCTATTCTTGGCCATCAATCACAGTTCGACAAAAAGCTTGATCAACTCATGGAGGAAAATCCTAAACTTTCAAAATCAGAAGCTCGAGATGACGTAAGCGAAATGATGTTATCCAAGGACAGAAACTTGCTTCTTAAGAAGTACAAAAGGATCCTGGTAATTTTTGCGCAATTGAATAAGAGCAAACTCCACGGCGACATCACAAAGGAAGTATCAACCCTCATGGAGAAAAAAGATATAGATCTGGGAAGAGCAGTTTCCCGTGTTCTTAATAAATATAGACAAGAGTTTGACCAACTGTTGGAGGCCGATGATAGCTTTTACCAGGACAATACCGAGGAAGAAGCTGGCGACGAAAAAACGAAAGAATAAATGTTCTTCTTTAAGTTCAATTTTTTTTCATACAATCGACATTTTATATAAAATTTAAGATAATGTAATTATTAATTGTATTAAAAAAAACAAAGTCAATAAATTTGTGTGACAAAATAACGTGTGTCTTGGTGTATATACATTTACATTATTTATGGTCTTAAACAGGAATATCAAATGATGTGATTTCATAATGACCACCAACGTGTATATGGTAGAGTTTAAGTGTACTGTTTATCATCGTAGGGAGTTATCGTTGTTTCAAACAGAGATACAGAAAACAAAGTCAATGGAATGATGAAATGAGCAATGATCGAAAAGGGTTTGCTTCTTAACCTAATAAGAGTTTGTCCGTTACAAATGGTTTGATTACTCCAGTTGTTTTCTTCTCTATATGTCCTGTTACAACAAACTGTACATCTTAGTCTGAGACCAATCAATATTTCAGTCGGTCTCCGTCCTTCATTTACATTCACTATCAAACCCAGGTCGGCCGCCGCAGCCCCCTCCCCCCCCCCTCCCAGTTTAGGGGGAAGGGGCAAATGTTAGACAACTAGTTCTTACCATAGAATTCATAAATGGTTCCGTTTCCATTATACCTTATTTAAAAGAAATGTAATGAAAGATGATTGGTCAATTGTTTTCAACATGTACCTAATGTCATTATGTGTAGAATTGGAACTGAACACAATTTATGGGAGAATAAAGATAAAATGAACAAAACGTTAACTTTAAAGATAAGACCATATGACATTAAAGACTGAACATTGTTAGTTTTTCTAACAGAATACTGTTGTAAGTTTAATGCTGTCAACAACATTCCATAGTAAATTTCTACTTTCTTTGATCACGTGGATGCTTATTTTCCCACAGTTTCCTTTCCACATAAAATGTTGTTTATTCCAGTGTACACATAATCATCCTTTCTGTTTCAATTTCAAAACATTTTCCATAAAACCTTTCAAATCTTATTTATGATGTGTTTAAGATAAATGCATTCACATATTATACATAGCCATTTTAAAATTATCTTTTTGAATTGGGTCACCAAAATCACTGGGTTTCCCCCACAAAACATCTCCAGGCAGATTTTCTATAATATAAAGCACAGAAGGCTAATGTATTTGATGATGATGAGTATTGAATGAATTGAATGAATTACACATCACAGTAACTCCTTATCAGTTGATAACATTAACCGAGTCTCTTTGCTTTAATTGGAATAATAAATGAATTACGTACAAATTCTTTTGCATATGTGGTGAATGGATATACCTGTACTTGGTGTCACCTAGATAACTCAGATCTAATGCGCGTGTCTCTAAACAGTTGTATCAACTGAACAATTCTATAGGTGCCTCCGTGGTTGAGTGGTTAGGGCGTCGGTCTCATAAGACGACCTCTTTCACTATCAGCCAGCATCGATTCGAATCCTGCTCGGACTGTGAGAAAATTTTTCAGTTTATCAATCGGAGGCCGGTGGTCTTTACTGATACTGTGGACGTAGTATCAATGATCTTAATTTGGTTTTCACCTCGCACTGCTCTTAAACACCCAATGTTGTTACTTTCATAGTATATTACTGGGTGCAACTCCCCCTCGACTCTAAATGGGAAAACCCATGATGTCCATGAGTGTAGCCACCTCCATTGACTGTATACTACCCTCTTGACTATGTACTGCCCCCTTGACTGTGACCTGAATTATGACCTATGTGGGTGGGGTCTGGAAAACCCCATGACGTCATCTCTTGACTGTATGACTGTATGTTATCCCCCTTACTACTTCTGATGTCCCCAGACGGCTTTGATAAGATGGGTGACCTCTTTAGACGGCCCTAGGAGTGGTGCCCTCAGACGGCCCTAGGAGTGGCGGTGCCCGTAAAGTGCCCGCAGACTACCCCCCTTACTACTTACAAATAAAAAAGGTAAAATACAATAAAAAAACCCAACATAGTGTAAGAGTAAAAGAAACTTCAAAAGACTGCTAGTTTACATTATATGTGGCATTGTGAAATGTTACGAAATTCTCAGTGAAGTCTCATCCTGGCCACGAGAGTGCATTTTATTTGAAAGATAAATCTTAACCCGTATAACTAACAAGTGCTATACAGATAAAATTATAATTGTGTATCCACACAACTATACGACTAATAAGGGTTGGTATGTTCTAATGTATATATCATATTAAAAAATATGAATATCAATTGCAGAATAAGAATATGTGCATCAATAATAAAACAGCTAGGTGTCAGCAAGATTTGTTGATAAAAATGACATACAGGTATACTCAAAATACACACACGTAAACTATGCAATTTTCCTCGGAAGTTCAACTCTGGAGACATTCTGACAATTTACATGGAATTTAAAGTCAATACTGCGAAGGGCATATATTCTGACAATACAGCCTTAAGAACACTTATTAGGAAGAACACTGGAAATCTTCACACAACTTTATCTTAGATGAAAAGTTCTATGACTCAGCCTCTTTGTTGTCTGCACCTTAGAATCAAAATCATAATTAATTCTGTAACCTTCTTTTAATCTTCCACTTGTTCGGTACAAGGTCACATATTGTCCACAACTCTACTGTCCCATCCATATATAATGATACGCTGTAAATAGTTTTTTGGTACAGAGTGCCTCTATACTCGCAAATACATGTAGCCATCTCATCATATTCAGTTGAAAAGTGTGCATAAATTCAAGTGTCATTCTTTTTTTCACACTAACTAACACTTATTACTTTCATTTGAGAACTATGATATTAACCCAAGTCTGGATGTTGGAACTCTCAGAATCTGAGACTGGCAAGTGGAAGAGAGAATGGCAAGTTGGAGAGAACCTGGCATATCATATAACGTCTGTATCAGTCTATCATTAAAGTATATTCTGAAAAAGATATAAAATTGCAAATAATTGCGAGATACATATACCCATGTTTGTACGATGCTTGACATAGGATGAATAAAATGCAATGCAAGTTTTCTAAATAGAAATTTTTGTGGTCCAAATCATAAGCATTTTAATTTAAAAAGAAACTAAACCTTTTGTTCAAAGATCATTGTGTAGTCAAAATAATTACAAACGCTAAAAAGGAAAACATCAAATGTCAAACGGTTTCTCGGAGAAACTTTAAAGATATTGACAAGTCAACTTTTGCAAAGGATTTAGGTAAAATCTCAATCGAATGTGAAGACGTGAATGTATTTGTTGAACAATTGGAATCTACAATCGGTTCAATTCTGGATAGGCTCGCTCCTATTAAGGAAAAACAAAAATCATACGAGCACCTAAACCGTGGTTTACTGAAAATATATTGCGTCTGAAACGTTCTTCGCGTAAAGCGGAAAGAGTCTGGAGGAAATACAAACAACCTCATCAGCATGAAGCGTTGAAAACGGCGCGGAACGCATACAATCATGAACTTAACCTAGAGAAAAAGAAAACTCTTAATGAAAAAGTCTTTAATTGTAAGGGCAATACTAAAGAACTTTATCAGCTAGTGGCCGAACTTACTGGTGCGAAGTCCGACAACCCGATGCCCAGTGAAAATAGCGATAGTGTGCTCGCGGAGAATTTCGCAGATTATTTCATGAACAAAATTGACAAAATTAGGCAATCTTTAAGTGACTTCAGCCATTTTGAACCTCTTGTTAAGGATGTACCATCATTCGATTCTTTTCAAGAATTATCTGTCAAGGAAATTAAAGAACTGATAGGTGAATTACGAACGACATCCTGTGAATTAGATATTTTACCAACCAGTGTTCTGAAATCATTCTCACAAGAGATGCTACCAACTATAACTGATCTAGTGAATCTATCGCTAACGCAAGGCATTTTCCCTTCAAAATGGAAACAAACGATTACTAGATCTCTGTTAAAGAAGATAGGTCTTGAACTAGAATATGCGAATTATAGACCAGTTAGTAACTTGCCGTTTTTATCAAAATTTATAGAAAAAGCAGCGCTCTACAGACTAAATCAACATGTGATTGATTTTGATCTTCTTCCAAAACAGGGGCCTCCGTGGCCGAGTGGTTAGAGCATCGGTCTCAAAATCACAAAACCTCTCACTTCTGTCGGCACGTGTTCGAATCTCGACCGCGGCGTTATGTGAGCAAGTTTGCCAGTTTACTTACGGAAGGTCGGTGGTCTCTTCCCAGGTACATTGTATCTGGGTTCTCTCCTCCAAAAAAAAAAACTAGACGCCACCAGATAACTGAGCAATAAATAATCAATCAATCAATTTTCCAAAACACCAGTCTGCATATCGTCGCGTCCATTCGTACACGATTTGCTGAATTCAGTGGAAAAACAGGAAGTCACGGCCCTCATAGCAATCGATCTCAGCGCCGCGTGCGATACAGTGGATCACCAAATACTCATTGATGTGCTCAGAAAGCAATATGGTATCACTGATTCGGCTTTGACTTGAGTTGATTCATACCTACGGTCACGTAGTTGCCGAGTGAGCGTTAATTCTGCGTCATCATCTCCTCGTCAATTGCAGTGTAGTGTTGTGCAGGGGAGCTGTTTAGGTCCATGGTTGTATCTTACATATGCAGGGACTTTATTCGACATTATTCCCCCGTCAATCGCGGTCTATGGATTTGCAGATGATCATATTGCAAATAATAGGTTTAGACCTACGTCTATTCACAACGAAATCGAAGCAATTAAAGAACTGGAAAACTGTGCAGGCATCATTAATGACTGGATGAATTCAAATAAACTGAAAATGAACACATCAAAAACAGAATTCATAATATTTGGCAGTAGGAAGCAACTGGACAGATGCAACACGAAACTTATAAACATAATGGCGACAAAATTAAATCGGAACATTGTATACGATATTTAGGAGCATATTTAGATGAAACTCTAAATTTTAAGGAACAGATCAAAAGAAAATGCCGCACAGCAATGATCAATTTTCTCAGAATTAAAAGTATACGTAAATATTTGACAAAAGAGGCAACAGAAATGTTGGTTTTATCATTAGTTATTTCTCATTTGGACTACTGCAATGTGATTTTATATGGAATAGCACGTATTCAAAACATGAGCGCGAAATTTGTATTGAATCGTAAGAAATTTGATAGTTCTAGGGAAGCTCTCTATGACTTACATTGGTTACCCATCAAATCCAGAATCTACTTCTAGAGATAAAACAGTCGAAATCACTGAACAGTTTTAAGGCGAAATTGAAGACTCATTTATTTAGAAACTTTTAATATACAATTAAAAAAAAACATTTTAGTATCGTACTAGACATTGATTCAGTTTGGTAGAATGTATGTACTTGTATGTTTTATGTACTTATTACACTTACCTATCATATGCTTCTAATATTACCTTTTATGCATATCATCTCTTTTACTGTTTTATTGCACAACGCCAGTGAATACATGTATGTAAAATTAGGCGTTTTAATTAAATAAATTAGTTTCAGTTTCAAAAAACCATTTACTTAATAAACCATTCAATTTTACTAAAATGTAGAAAGTAGAAAAAAGCGGAAGTATTAAGTAATTAGGTGGGGTTTTTTTTTTTGTTTGTTTTTGTTTTCTTCTAAGTACTTATATGCCTATGGTCTGGTCCATTGTGAAAAACTCTATTAACACAATAGTGTAAATAGAAAGAGTCTAATCGCATACATTTAAGGGAATTAAAAATAAATTAATTGAAAAGAGTAGAATGAACCATGTTGACCTACATTTCTACTCCCGTTCTTATTGGCGCGGAGGTATTTCAATTTTACATGCGTCACAAATGAACTGCGACATCTATCAGCGAGTTAATAACCCAATATACTGCACGCAATATTTGCCTCAACTGAAAAAGTAAAACTGTTCCGAAATTTGGCAAGTATGGTCTTTGAACTAATAATGAGTGAATTGTTTTTTCATTATACCTGTCTAATTTTTTTGTGCTTCTACAATAACATAAAATAAACACATTTTCTCATTGTTGAATCTTAATTATCTTAAGTTAATAATATCCCGGTTTACATTTAAAAACCTTTTGTCGCAATTTTAAATTGTATCACCATTAAGCAGTCATACGTTGCATTTCTACAAATACCGCGGTATCGTTGTAACAACGTTTTCAAATGTATCATTGTATACATCACAGACCCCACAAGACGCAAAGATTCCTGTTGTTTATTTATATGAATGTCAACAACAATATAATATACAAGGTATTTTATGAAACTTTAACGATTGACTGAAATCAGGCGCAGAGATCAAAACGAATCAAACTCGTTAAGATACTGTCTGTTAGCAACATGACGCAACGACAATGAGCAAGGGCCCGTTTCGTTTTGAACACTCTATCGAGAATTTTATAAGATACACAGTAAATTGCTTACCTGAGGCTGGAACACAAAATGGATTCTCTTTTCAGAGTATCTTCTGTTCATTTTTACGGTATTGCCTTATGGCGTCTTGGTTTTCGGGTTTGTTTGGCTTTTCTTTTCCCCGCGCTTTCATTCTGGATTATCCCAACGCTAGTTTATACGCTGAGTCGGAGTATATACAAACGTCGGGATGATCCAGAATACCGCTCTTTAAAAAAGTATATAGTGAATCACACGCACGATGGTTTTAATTAGGAATCCGTTCTCGATTTACGGTGCATAGAACCAAACTCCCGTGAAGACCTGTTCTGGTGCACAGCTAAGATTTTTGCAACTTACTATCGATGAACATTCCACAAACCGGAGAAAAAAAGGATAAAATGCTGATATGAAAATTATATGATAAGGTGAATTGCCACTCATTCTCCTTTGGTATTTCAACTCACAAACTCACTCAGCACCAGCTTAATATTATTTACAAAATAGAAATAAAAATATGATTATGGACATATTATTGAAACATTAGGACACCAAGAGTAAATATTAAGAAAACGTACTGTGTAATCATATGTAATATCTTATTTTAGAAGGAAATTTAAGAGGAAAGGGGTGAATAAAAGTTAAAATATATTTGAATTATCTGAGCATGCCAAGTGTCCATTTTAAGCACGTTCACTCTCAGATTGATATTTTGTAACATACTCAAATAATACCCACTGAAAAATCATCCTTTTTACATTTACAAATTTAGATAATTTTGATTGGTTCTTAATAAGTTCTATATATTTAAAATATTATTGAATTCATAGAAATAAATAAGCAAAATAAATAGATTTCGTAAAAAATCTTCATTGAATTGAAATATCATTCGAGGGGCATCTCCTGAACATATCAAGGATTAAACTTTTGTAAATCGATCTTTTATAAATTCAATTGAGATATTTTAAAGAATTGATTAATCTAGAAGAGTTTGATTTCTTTTCCCAAAAACTGTTCAAGAACAGATTAAAGGAAACTATGATGGACTTAACAGTCTGTTGGAATAACTGTTTTTAAATATTCAAGAATAAGTGTATGAACATTTCGTGCACCGTTTCAAATAATTATAAGATTTTACGAAAACGTTTTGGTGAACTTCTTGCACACTGTTTTTATTTGAGATACTAAAGAAAAAGTTCTGATATACTTCTGGCACACAGTTTTAATTCTAAATCTTAAGGAAAAGTTGTGGCGCACTTCTGGCACACTGTCCCACTGGAGCACACTGTGTGCCCCTAGCGGCACTAACTGCATACTTCTGACAAACAGTTATGGCGCACTGATTTGTTTACCGCAAACTTGCAGCACATTTTCAGCAAACTTTGCATTTTGTTAAGGGACTGTTAATGGTTTAATTGAGGTTTTCAGAGGTTGAACCGGAAACAAGAGTTTAGGGATTTGATCAGTACGTGGATAAGCTTGTAGGTGCTCTGTACATTTAACTCGGTATACTTGTATTGGTTCTCATCCGGTTGCAATAGATGCATATACTCGTGTCAAAACGTCTTACCAGACAATATGCACTTGGATTTTCCAAATGGTTGGTGAACACATTTTTCATTGATGGCACACTTCGGCACTGAGCAGGAGCCCGCTAAATCCTGGAGATAAGAATAAAGGAGTTTTCCCAAACATAGTAAAATCTTTTTTACAATGGGCTGACATTAGAGCTCACCGAACTAATATTTATAGTTAATGTTATAATATACATTTGCCAAGATCCTATTGACCACAACCATGTGTTGAAATGTATTCTATTTCTCGATAAATGCAATGACCTATCAACGTGACGTAAAAAATCAAAACTTATAAACTTACCCTGTCCCAATCCTTTATATCACTGTAGGTCCATCCAGATGCCTTATCATACACAGTTTGTGCACCAGATTCATTTTCATAGTTAATCAGGCAGAGGTGTGTTCCTTGATGATAGTTGAATGATTTACACCTCGTAGTTCTGATGCATTCCTCCACGCAGTCCAGAAGGCTGTAGTTTACTAAAGATTGTATCATTTGTTTTCTTAACCTATATCCATATTGTAATCTGGCAAAACCATTTTCCAAGTTTGCTGTAAACGACCACGTTACAGTGCAAACCATTGTAAAGTTGTGTAGATACCAACAAAGTCTCATGTCTTCTGTTCTTGATGCATTGTCTGTTGGGAGAAAAAAATAGTTTCATATTATATTTGTCAGAGAATCGAACCCGGGACATCCAGGTTGTAAAGCGAATGACATAACCACAAGACTGTCACAACCTGTCAATCATATTAACAATGACATTCTATACAGTACAAAAGTCTACATGAAAGACACCACCGAAGTTACGACATAGGAGAACCAGTTTTTCTACCAGTTATTGCATTATCAGTCGTGAAGTTCCCTTCTGTAATGTCTATCAAAAATATTGATGTATATTCAAACATGTTTATCTAATATATCATAACCTGTTTATCTCATATACCACCCTGCTTATCTGATATATCATACTCTGTTTATCTTATATATCATGCCCTGTTTACCTGATATATCATATCATGTTTATCTCATGAAAAGGCAAACAGTATTCAATCTCGTAATTCCTATAGAAAATACAAATCAGAGAGATGGGTAAACACGGACCCCTGGTCATACCAGAGGTGTGATTAAGTGCCTAGGAGAAGTAAGTATTCCCTGTCGACCGGTCACACCCGCCGTAAGCCCTACATTCCGATCGGGTAAATGGAGCAATCCGTATCATATATCACCTTGTTTATCTGATATATAATACCTTGTTTACCTGATATATGAAGTGCTGTTTATCTGATATATCATAAACTGTCTATATGATATATCGTACCCTGTTTATCTTATTTATTATACCTTGTTTATCTGATAGCCTGCTTATCCAATATATATTACCCTCTTTCTCTACTATATCATATCCTGTTTATCTCATATATGACCCAGTTTATCTGATATATCATACCCTGTTTATTTGATATATCATGTTTATCTGATATAGCATAGCCTGTGACATATCATATATTCCTGTTTATCTGATATATCATACTCGTGTTATTTGATATATCATACACTTGTATATGTATATCTGATATATTACTCTCTTATGTCAACATTTTGATTTCTGTCACTTATATATTAATATTCTCATGTATGCTATTTTTAAAGGCCCGTTTCATCATTATCTGAATTTTAATTTTTTAAGGGAATAATGAGATTGGTTATTGTTGTATTTAGGTTTTTAACATTTACTTGGCTTAGCATCGTTCATGGTTTATGATTGATTAAATATTGTTTAACGTCCCGCTCGAGAATCTTTCACTCATATGGAGACGTCACCATTGCCGGTGAAGGACTGCAAATTTAGGCGTATGCTCGGCGCTTATGGCCTTTGAGCAGGGAGGGATCTTTTACGTACCACACCTGCTGTGACACGGGACCTCGGTTTTTGCGGTCTTATCTGATGGACCACCCCATTTAGTCGCCTCTTACGACAAGCAAGGGGTACTGAGGACCTGTTCCAACAACCCGGATCCCCTCGGGATTCGTTCATGGTCATGGATGACATCACAATATGGGGATTGAATGTACAAAAGCACAACAGTCCGCTAAAAATAGCTGCAGATGCAGTACAAATGGTCAACCTGACCTGACGTTAAATA
Source organism: Ostrea denselamellosa (assembly GCA_024699665.1). Lineage (NCBI taxonomy): Eukaryota > Metazoa > Mollusca > Bivalvia > Ostreida > Ostreidae > Ostrea > Ostrea denselamellosa. Next base: position 1,912,783 of record JAMZEH010000074.1, on the reverse strand, counting down.
GGTCAGAATGCGTTTTTGCTGTCCTAGAACTCACATTTCTAGGAGATGTTATTTCCGACAAAGGAATCGAAAGTCAGCACTATCCAAAACTTCATAAAACCTTGCTCAAAAGAAGATGTCTAACCAGAGACTCGTATGCGTGGGGAACTACCAAGGAAGATTTATCCTAGACCTTTCTACAAAAACATCTTATTTGTGATGCCTGCTTGGGAAGAAAAACGAATTGTAATGAGAAATGAAGAAAAAATCCTTTTCAGAACTCAAAAAGGTGCTTATATCAATGCCAGTTCTTCAGTTCTCTGACTCCCAACACGGTAATCAGTGGTCGGGGTAGCTCAGTGGTAGAGAGTTCTCTTCGTAAGGGAAGGTCGTGAGTTCGAGACCCGCTCGTACCATGGCCGCGTCAAACTTAAGACGTAAACATAGGCAGTGATTACTGCTTTGCCAAATATTCGACATTTAAAAGTGAGAATCATAGATCAGTCGGATGTAACCTTAAAAACGGAGGTCCTATGTCGCGACAGACATTAAAGAACCCTCACTGATACGGCCCTGAGCGTAAAGCGTAGGTCTAATTCTGTGGTACCTTCACTTACAGCTGCTGACGTCTCCATATGAGTGAAAATCTCTAAATGAGGCGCAAAACAATCAATCAATCAATCCAACATGAAAATCAAAGTCTCGTTAAATGCATCCCAAACTGGACTAGGAGCAGTACTCCTTCCGAAAATGGCCACCAGTAGCCTATTACTTCAGCTGAACAAAACTGTGTACAGATTGAAAGGAAGTGTTGCCTTTGACCTTTGCATGTATCTCACACATGAAACTTTAGCTTTTGATGCACAAAAGCCCAAAAGAGTCTGGATACATCATGAATACATAGCTTGTTTCCAGTTCAATCTTTTTTTTAAAATGTATAACTGCTGAAAATTCAAAACGTTATTTTGTTAAACACCACTCTGATTCTACGCACAAATACTCTGAAGGTGAGATTTAAAGCCTGCTGGAGTTTCTCATCTTCGTAGTCTTTCGTGCTCCAATAGTCTTTTAAAATTCCAATGGGCACGAATTGTGCTCCGGTGTTAGCTGATCTGATTTTATATTCTTATGAGGTAGAATTTATTCAAAAGCTTCTATATGAGAATAAAAAAATCTCTAGCTGTGGCTTTCAACTCGATATTTAGATATACCGAAGACGTTTTGTAAATTAACAATAATCATTTTCATTCATATGTCAATTTGATATATCCCAGAGAACTCGAACAAAATGACACCACAAATTTCTATATCTGTCTCTTACTTAGATATTTTATTGAAATGGATGCTAACGGCAACTAACATTTCAACTTAATGACAATTAGGATGACTTTAGCTTCTTTAATGTGAACTTCCCAACACCCCTTGTATTAACACATCGTCACTGACACGTCAGTCTCACTGGAGCTATTATACAATCTCCTTAACACTTAATCAACGTTAGTGACACATATGCACAGAGGATCCACGCTGAAGCAGAAACTCTTAAAACCCACAAATCAACGATCAATCGAACCATTTACTGCTTGCTTATTTAGCCTCTAACTTCACCATTAAGTGAGATCTTTTACACATCCATAGTTTTTTGTCACCTTTTTTATTAATTAAACAATACATAACAAACGCAAAACAATTATACAGATGTGGAACAAAAGATCAAAAATTTGTAGTGATTGATTTTCACAATACAAAGAAATGAATAAAATGTATGTTCCTTTATTATTTATGAATAGTAATAATGATAATAGTAATATTGGTATTAATTATAAGGCTCATCTATGCAAGAGGATACACACAAATACCAATAGTCCATAAAGGTATTTCTTGATCAGTCACCTGAGGGACTGGTCCCTCAGAGGGTGGAATTAGGTACTCTCTAAATTTTACTAACATCTTTTTGGAAAGAAATAGAGAATGCTTTGTATTTCCAGCAACAGATAATATAAAATACACGCTTTGAAGTTGATGAATAATCCATCAGATGTTTCATCAATATTTTTAAGTCAACAATACATTTTACAATTGCATATTTTTTAGGCAACAAAGTAAATTGAACAGGACAGTAGTTTCATTTCTGACAGAGAAATCCAAAGAACAACGTGTTTTCATTTTAGTTGAAAACTCTGAAATTATCACTATCTTCTATGCAATTTGTACATTTTCTCAATCAAAATTTAAGTGTTCTGAATTCTAACGTTCATCGCTACACATTTTGTGCATTCGGATCGACTTTTCGTTAATTTTACTAATGTAATAATTATTGATGATATATTATTTAACATTTTGAAGATAAATTCTACAATTTTTAGTTCCCTTCCGGCTTTGCCAGTCACTCTGTCCGCCCGTCTGTCTGTCTGTCATTCCGTGGATGTTTTTCGGACTTTTCTCCGCATTGAATGAATATATTTTGTTGATTATTTTTCGTTATCCGCCACACTCAACAAGTTTCCAGTTATCTGGGCTTCGGGGCCACCAACATTCAAAAATCTCAAACTCTAACTCACGTTTTTCCCCTCAGCAGAGATTTTGCTAAAATACCGTGCCACCAAACTTTCTCAGAGTTGCCTCACGCGAATTGAAATTTGTGAAAAAAACTCAACGTGTTTTCATTGTCACAAGGGTCTTTATTTTCACCAGTTATCGTCACGCTGTCAGTCACTGCACGATGAATGAGAAATAGGATACAGTTATTTGACGTAAATCTAAAAGTATCATACGAAATACATATAATATCTGAAGTATTTTATATTAAGGCTATATATTACGCTAGTTATGATTTTTTGGGAGGTGGGGGGGGGGGGGGGGGGGGGGGGGTGCATGTACCTTCATCACCCAAAGCAATCATTTTATTGATCACATGAGTACACGGACAGGTGCGCTACTAAAATCCGGATCAAACTAGTTTGCAACAAACATGTATTTATTGTCAAGGATGAAACCAATGTCAATATCAAAAGAAATATAAGAAAAAAGATTCAGTGAATGTAAATATTGCATGTTTTTTGTAAAGGATATTTAATTTGTGACTGCTCTATATGTGTGAGTTTGCGAGTCTGTGATGGGGAATTTGACGGGAGACGTAAGTAAGGGTGTGAAAAGTCATAATTAAGTATTAAAGCTATTTCTAGAACGATAAAGTCGGCCATTCGTGGTCAGAAAATGAATGCATAGTATATATATACGTGTATATATATATATATATATATATATATATATATATATATATATATATCCCATATCCCATCCTTAGTCAGAGGTGTATAATTAGAGGGGGTGAGGACTGGGCTGGATATCTAGCTCACAAATGAAAAAAGAAAAAAGTGAGGTGGAGCAAGATGACCTCTCCTTTCCAGGGGTGCACCTTTGGTCTCTCTTTTGGAATAATGCCTATAGATCCACCTTCCTATGCTACCCTTTGTGCCCACAAAAACCGCTATGGGTGAGACCGAGTCCTCGGTGGTATAACTCAGCCAGGCGGACTAAGCCTTCAACCCTGGTTGCAAATCTTCCTAGGAGAAGGAAATCTTTAATTTTAAAACTCGGGGAGATGGAGCTAGAGAGCGTCCACAAGCAATCCATGTAGGACAAGGGAAAGTCTAATGTAACAGAGAAGTGCTAAGGAGTGCAGTACGGACTTGGAGCGTTACAGACCCTGGGTCCAGCGTCGCCCGACCATTCAGCAACCATAACCCGGTCATTGGAATATGGCTCCAATGCCTTGTGGATACTTTGGGAGAAGGAAAGGCTGAGGAGTGAGACCTACAGAGTGGAGTCTCTAAGACAGTCAGATCGACTACTAGTCCCTCTTCTGGCAACCCCTTCCCGCCGTAAAATGTCTGAAATATTGCCATCTCGGCGTAAAACCCCACTCAATCAATCAATCATAAATCTGGAAACCCCTGTAGCATAACCGGCTTTATATGTAATACTTTCCCTAGGATTTCGTCAGAGCGGGAGAGTGGGGGACCCTGTCGTAAGGGCAGCAGAGGTCTCTATACACAATGGGGACGTTAAACAATATACAATGAATCAATCAATCAAACTCAACTGGATGCCCGGAGCTTGAATTCCTTAGCTCAACAAGCAGATCATCAATTACGCAACAGGTAAAAATAGAAAACTAAGACCCTAGCTCTTCAGATGCCAAGCTGGGATGTTAGAACCATGGGAACAGGACTGATAGATGATCGACGTGTCACTGATGACGTTCGGAAAAGAGCGGTAATCGATCATGAGCTGCAAGGACGGAACATCCACATATCAACCTTGCAGGAAACGCGACTCCTACAGAGTGAATCTCTGTGGCAGGAACACCATACCTTCTTTTGGCAAGGAAAAGACACTGAGGAAGTGAGAGAACTGGGTGTTGGATTTGCAGTATGTCGTCGTATGATTGAACCCCCAACAGACGGTACAGAGAGAATTCTTACATTGCGCCTCACATCAATACGGAACCCCGTGAACCTTTTTCCAGCTAAGCCCCAGTCTCTTCCGAAATAAAGGATCAGTTCTACGATTTATTGGACACTGCCATAAGTAACCTCCCAACGCAGAGCATACCTACCTTCTCGATGAATTTAACGCTCTAGTATTTACAGACCGAGAATCATGGCCAAACGTTTTGGGGCACCACGACATAGGAAAGATGAATGAAAATAGTCAGAGGTTTCTTGAATTCTGCTGTTTTCTACCACAAATGATAATAAAAAAAGTTTATATACCTTATTTGTTCTGCCAATGAAATAGTAAATCACACTACTACTACAAAAATTCCTGCTTCAAAATGAAAGCTGATATTGCTTTAACATTTGTCTTTAGTCAATGCCACATTCTCATCCTTACGTGTACTCAAAAATTTGCGAACGGATACATATACCATACCACAAATGAGTTCTGGCATTTATAAGATTGAATATGAAACACTTACCAATTATAAATTATGTAATTTCCTTCATAAACACCAGCTTGTACAACACTGGGCTGCCCGTCTGCCGCAAAGCAAGCGCATTGAAAAAAAAAAAAAACAGTTAGAAAACCCGATGCTATTTTACGCCCCATTGCTCCTTAGTGGATTTAAATGAAACAATATTACTGTCTCATCGATCGCCAGGTATTGCACAAGATATCTACTACATACCTTAAGCAATCAATAGAGTATGTGTGTATCGTTCTCTTTCATCAATAAATAGCGGGGGCCTCCGTGGCCGAGTGGTTAGAGCATCGGGCTCAAAATCACAAAGCCTCTCACCTCTGTCGTGTTCGAATCTCGGCCGCGGCGTTATGTGAGCAAGTTTGCCAGTTTACTTGCGGAAGGTCGGTGGTCTCTTCCCGGGTACATTGTATCTGGGTTCTCTCCTCCACCAACAAAAACTGGACGCCACCAGATAACTGAAAAATTGTTGAGTGTGGCGGAAAGCAATAACTCAATAAATAGTAATCAGTTTTCAATTACTTAACGTTTACGAGTTTACTATACCAAGCTTAGATTTCTTGAGAAAATAGAATAATTTCTTTTTTAAAAAAAATAAACAATCCATGAAAGCTCGAAAGCTCAATGAGGTCCTTTGATGCACTGATGTTGGCGCTAATGGGACCATTATGTTGGAGGAAACCTGAAGGAATTAAACCCACGTGTCCGAACGGGCGACCATCATACCCTTTCACATAAATCTACTGCCGACCAAGGGAATCGAACTCGATTCGCAGTGTTGAGACACGAGGAAGGGCGCTACCACTTCGCTATACCCAAACTCTTCTCACATATTGGCGGATAGCTACCACTCAATATATGGCCGTAACTTTGATCATACACTGTTCGTCGGTCAATTTAATGTAGACATTCACTACACGAAAAGAGTTTGGTTCAAAAAGTTTCACCTTTTTTTTTTTACTAAGAGAAGTCATAAATTTAAAATACGTCTGAACTATAAATTAGATGATAGAGATTTACAATTAAAGAGTTGGCTTTCATTGTTGATATTTAAGTGGAATACGGCATGAACATGGTGTACATGAAATATTATCAATCATAGCATGTAACCCAGAACTCGGTATTAAACGGTTATTGAACAAGGGTTACTGAATATTGGCACAAGTTGCGTGAAATATTCATGGAGTTCAATAACTCCTTTACTGTATAGGAAATCATATTTTAGTTGATGATTTATTCATTTTCTCGTAACGTTTAGAAACTGGGGTAATTGTAGCATTGACAGGAACGCAGGCATTGTTACAGCTCAAGTTGTAACAATGAAGTGTTTCGAAGCCTATAATTGATTATATTATCTGGCTTGGATTTCTAGAAAAAAAAATCTCAAACTTAATTTTGAGTTTACTTTTCTATGAGAGGTCGAACATTTGAGCAAAATCGCAGACTTAATTTCGAGTTTCTCGAGTATAATCAAGGTTGAAATATTTAAAAAATTAATAGATAAAACATCGAAACTGGCTAATAGTTTCACCACCACCATCTTCTTCTTCCTGTACAAGTTTAACTTTAAGCGATATAGTTAGTTACGCTTCGAACAAGGTTAAAAAAATGAAGGTATTTATAGTTTAAAAAAAAAACCCAGGCTTGTGCTTCTAGAAAGCACTGGTGATTAGCTGGGATATGGTGTAGTCATCCAGCTAACGTTTGAAGGACTCTAGCGATGGAGGCTCAGGCAACTTCCGCTGCTAGTTTATTCCAGTTTCCTGCTGTCGTTTAAAAAGAAGAAATGTCTGTACGCTCCTTTTCCAATGTGGGGTAGGCAAAATATGTGGCTGCCTCGCGTCCTTGCATCGCTGCATATCAGGTGCGCACCAGTTGGTACTACGACCAAGACAAGCTGGATCTTATATAGCAAAATAAGACTGATATTTAGCCTCCTGGTCTGTGAAGGCTCCCTGTGAAGATCTTGTATCATCTTTGTAACACTACCTGGATGACGATCGTTGTAGTTTCTGTTGACAAATTTTGCTGCCCTTCTCTGAACTTTCTCCAGCTGTTGTACATGCTTGTTGTTCTTTGGGTCCCATGCTGCACAGGCATATTCAAGTGTTGGGCGAATGAAACCCTCGTGGGCGGCGATCCTCGCTGGTTTCCTACATTCGCTCATATTCCTTTTGACAAAGACTAATGTTTTGTTTGCCTCGGATGTCATACTGTTGATGTGATGGTCCCATCGCAGGTATTTTCTTATGTGAACTCCTAGATATTTACTAGAATCCACCACATTTAACAAATAGCCTTAAATGTTGTAGCCCCCTTTGTAGGCCTCTTCTTTTTGGTATATTGGATAAACACATATTGATCCGGATGGAACGCTACCTGTCATTCTCCTCCCACTTGACCAATGATTCCAGGTTCCTCTGCAGCGCTTACGTATCTGATGTACTGCTGACTGGGCTGTAGAGGAGTCTGCAAATAATATTGTCCTCTCTGGTAAATCATTGATGTAAAGGAGGAATAACAGAGGTCCTAGCACCGCCCCTTGTGGCACCCCGGATAGCACTGATTGACGCGGTGGATAATTTGTCTCCTTCCAAGAGAACTTACTGGGATCTACTGGTGAGGAAGCCCCATATCCATTGGAGAAGGCTACCCCTGATGCCATAACAACAGATTTTGTGTGCCAGGCGATGATAAGAAACTTTATCCAATGCCTTGGAAAAGTCAAGTAAGACGAACGTTATTTAACTTTGATGGTACATGGTTCTCAAGGGTGCTGATAATGAGGTTTTTGAAGTCCAGCCATGATTGGATTATGTTGCTGTTGATTAGTAGTTTTGAATTCAGCTCCTCGAGGCTAGCAATTATGCCTTGACTTTTGGCCCTTTTCCACAAGATTTTTCCCCCTGGGTTTACATGAGTTGGTGAAATTAGGGTGTCCGTCAGTATGACATCATGGTCCCCTGGTCCAGGGGGGGGGGGGGGGGGGTTACACCTCTCTATCAGTGAAGAATTGGAGACCAAAACTAGATTAATTGTTTTGTCGTCCTAGGTCGGGAAATCAACTAACTGATCCAGAGCCTAATCCTGCATATTGCAATACTGGTCGGTTACCTTTGATGGTATAGACCTAGTAGTGTAGGCGAGAGACGGCCACTGAAGATCAGGAAGATTGAAGTCACCTTCAAGAATGAATATGAACTTCATACGCTGGTTTCTGATTTCTGTGACATCACGGATCATAAGCCACCGAAATATTTGTTGGTATTTCCACCGCAAAAATAGAGAAATTCAACTTTAGGCTGTAAGCGCTGCATTTAGAACATTGCTCGGTCATTTCCGTTCTCGATATGACGTACTGTAAACTTGATTACATTGTCATGTAAAGAATGCATGCGGTGGGGGGGGGGGGGGGTGTCATTGTAGTTATATTATCAGAAAATGTAGAAAGATAAAAAAAAAAAAGAAAAAAAAAAGAACATTATTTGAAGACCGTGACAAGAACATATTCATCGAGATCCAGTGGTTGTAGTGTTTGCTTCAAGAAAGAAAAGTCGTGCGTTTGAGTCCGGCTCGTGACTTTTGGCGGCGTAGGGATTGTTATTGTCGAGATGGGTTTCGTTAAAGCAAATTCAATCAAAATCAATGTAATTTTATTTAAATATTCTATGACCTTGTTTCTAATATTACGAACGTTCAAATGAATGTCAAGGACATTGACTAAAATAGCTCCGACATTGATCTCAATATTGCTACAAACAAGTAGAACGAAATTAAAATAAAATAGTAAAATAAAATTAAAAAACTGGATGGAAAACTTAACTGCATCTTAATTTTACCAATAATGCCTGAATACAAACTTATTGTGTAATAAAATGAACGAGATGCATATGTGTAACTGATGTACCCGTAAGACAGCAAAGTCATTCTGGTACCCGAGGAAAGGTCATGCCACAAACAGTACACATGTGAAATATGAACGCTCCAGCACTAAACATTCGATAGTTATGGCCAAAGTAAAGGTTTCTAAAGCCAAACAGATGGATCAAAAACTAAATGTCCCCGAATTTCCGATTTCCGAGGTAGGAAGGGGGGGGGGGGATAGGGAATTTGATTTAAAAAAATTATTCAGCACGGTGTTGTTAGATAGTATTGCCCATCATCTAGGTTGAATTGTGTGTGAACAAGAAACACAAAATAAGACATCAGTAGGAAACCAAGTACTAATGACTGGATAATGTTTTAAAAGCAAGTCCCATTAAACAATAAAACAAATAGATAGAAGGATCGATGTTTAAATGCTGCTGAGGGTAACATCACTGAAATATATATATATATATATATATATATATATATATATAGAGAGAGAGAGAGAGAGAGAGAGAGAGAGAGAGAGAGAGAGAGAGAGAGAGATGTACACGTGTAGGTGAGTTTACAGGTAGGTGTGGTCAACGGGAGATTAATGGAATACATCTTGCCAGACTACGGTGACAGGTATCTTTTAATTAACATTATATAACATCCGCCACATCTGTTTCTTACTTAGATATTCTATTCAAAATAGATATCAACGACAAACTAACAACTCAACTTTATGACAAACGGGATGACTTTAGCTTCACCATCGTCAAGTTTTCATTTGTATACAGCAATATTCCATTACCACCTGCATGTGGTGTTTATACTTCTCAACCGATTCCATACGCAAGAGCTTGTTTAGCATATGATTAGTTTTTAAATCAAGGCAGGCTACTGACAAACAAGTTAATATTACTGGGGTTTCAACAGTCTCATTTAATGTCCGCAATTCGCGAATTCTGTGGTCTTATTACGATCTATTTAGCCAATGCAACCTGTCATTGGATCAAATGTTGTTTGAAGTGTCTCAAATGAATTGTTAGATCATTCTTGGCACACTGATTCTGACTGCGGATTACTCCATTTGTCTGGTCAGGATATAGGACTCATGGCGGGTCGACAGGGGATGCTTATTCCTTTTGGGCACCTCATCCCACCTCCGGTATATCCAGGGGTTCGTGTTTGCTCAACTGTCTGGTTTGCATTTTCTATAGGAATTATGAGATTGATCACTGTTCGCCGTCTTCGCCTTTTCATTGAACCACATGTCCAAAAGGACCCACTCAGCTTTTTTGTAGATAATTTGAACTTCTGCCTCCTTTGTCATGTAACACGGTTTGTGCCACTTGTGAACCAGGCTTGTTTTAAGCTTGTTGTTCCGACAACTGTTTCTGCAGATGTATACCAGTTTGTCGCAATATGTGGCAAGGAAATCGGTGAGGGAGACTTATCTTGTTTCACAGTTTTTTGGGGTTTTTTTTTTTTGCTAACGGCAGCTTTTAACCAATCGAAATCTACGTCAGAACTTTAGAGTCTAACTATAATCTGACATGGGCCTGAGTTTTGGTTGTTCGGATTTCAGTCTAATATTTCGTCAGCTTGAAGAGAATTTCGCTTGAATGGTATTAGGTGGAAACTTTTTGAGTTACAGATTACACAAAGTATGCACTCATAAGCGTGACGAACGGACGAACAATTAAATGGATGAACGACAAACGGACGGAGTGGAGCGGCTACTAGACCTCCTGTCACCTTCGATGACGCAGGTAAAAAAATATTATACCCAAATGTTTGGATTAATTTACATTTTCAATAATATTCCCATTAGTCACTGAGCCTCTTTCGAAAATACTATAGAATTTTTATTATATCAACTTCACCGTTAAGTTTCTGTTAAGCACAAATTATTGATTGATTGTTTATTTGTTTTACGTACCGTCGAGAATTTTTCACTCATATTGAGACGCCACAAGCTGTAGGTGAAGTAGTACAAATTTAGACCTATGCTTAGCGCTCATGGCGGTAGCAGTGTCAACGCCTACCGTGACACGGGACCTCCGTTTGTAAGGTCATATCCGAAAGACCCGTGATTCCCACTTCTAAATGCCGAACTACCTATTTTCACGTCTTACGTTTGACACGGCCATGGCACGAGCGGGGTTCGAACTCACGACCTCCCGGTTACGAGGCGAACGCTCTAACCACTGAGCTACTGCGACCGGTAAAGTACAAATTATATATATAATCAAGGGCCAGCATGTATATATATGTGTGTGTGTGTGTGTGTGTGTGTATGTGTGTGTGTGTGTGTGTGTGTATGTGTTGTGTGTGTGTGTGTGTGTGTGCAATGTATTTTATAAATCATTGTCAATTTCAATCACAATAACTATATTTACAAGAGTTGATTTTGAGCGCAATGAGTAGTAACATTTTCATATAGTAGCATATTAAAGAAAAGCGATGGAAACTGTTTCGGATCTTTGTACATGTATTTGTCTTATTTAGTAATATTTAATATTTCAAATTAAATCTGGCTCAGATTTGCTAGTTTCGACATCAACCTCTAAAATCATTCTCACTAACATTTGTCTTGAATATCTATAAAAATGGTTCTATCCATTCTAATATATATTGACTGACTACATATAAAAGAAATCATTTTTATTACCCTTTAAAACAAATTAAAAACGGTCCGTGTCTTGACGGTCCGACATAACAATCAGAGGGTGGTCAGAATTGAGTATGCTGGTTGTTTGTATGTGGAATTGAATATGCGTGTTATTATTATCTTATTCATTTATAAAGCACCAAATTAAAATAGTTTCTATGCGCTGTACAATGTTTGGGCTAATAATTAATGATATTGCGCCAATAAAATACATGCCAGAGCTATGGTAAAATATTACGTCAAATGAATGATTAAACAGTGAAAGACTTGCAGAAAACAGTAAGAAGATGACAAAGTAGATAACGCTGATTTAAGTAGAGACACATGCTGCGTCAGACTTCGGTTTGCCAGATATTTTACATGAAGTCTCTGGTATTGCACTGAAGTTCACAGGACATATTCGCGCCTGAACAAGAGTGTTTTAAGGTTTTCGAGGAATGTATATATATTGTTTTGACATCATATCATTATCACCTGCGTTTTGTTGTAATGTTCGGAGAATACACAGAGCGGCAAGTCATAAATATTCAAAATAACTAAATAAGAGATCCTTGAGCCTCTGTCCTAGGACGCTGAAATATCTTTTAAGCATAAGTTAAAATCTGAATATATTACGATGAAATGATTTGAGAAGTTTATCATTCCAAAATAAAACTGGTATTCTTATTCAGTTTTGCTCCACCTGTGGCGGTAGCTCAGTGGTTACAGCGTTCACTTCAGTGACCGGGAGATCATTGAGTTACAATCCCGCTCGTGTCATGGTCGAGTCACACTCAAGACGTAAATATAGGTAGTGATTGCTCCTTCGCCAAGTGCTTGGCATTTAGAAGTGAGAATCACGGGTCTTTGGGATATGACCTTAAAAACGGAGGTCCCGTGTCGCGGTGGGCGTTGGCACGTTAAAGAACCCTCACTGCTACGGCCCCGAGCGCTAAGCATAGGTCTAAATTTGTGGTACTTCACCTACAGCTGGTTACGTCTCAATATAAGCGAAAAGTTTTCGACGGGATGTAAAACAACCAACCAAATCAAACTTCTAGTGTCTGCAAATCAAGAGTTCTAGTTGAAGAATAATGAATATGTTAAAAGTGGCTGAAATTCTGACTCAAGTCCGAGTTTGTTACATGATCCCGGGGTCTGTTTTTTTTTTTTCCCTCGGTGTTTTACTTGTAATGATTCTAAACCTCTCCCTCCTCAAAGTATGTCAATAAGGGAACATTTTATCTTCTGTTTTTCTGGGATATTCCGCCTAGATCGGGAAAGCCGGAATCGTATATAAATCGGGAGAATCCCGTCTAAATCGGGAATCGTCCTTAAAATTAACATCATGCTTAAAATCGGGAAAATCCCGCCTAAATTTGGAATCATGAATAAAATTGGGAAAATCCCGCCTAAATTGGGAATCATGAATAAAATTGGGAAAATCCCGCCTAAACCGGGAAAGATGATATGTAGGCACATCGTGTACATTGAAATAAAAATGAAATCACTATCAGACTGTTAATGATAGCAGTAGGTCACTGCGTTTATTAGGACATTAGACATTTGAACAGCATTTAACAAGACATCAAATGTTGCTTTGCATTGTGAAATAATAATAATTCACGTGACTTAACACCAGTGGACTCTATGCGAGTTATTATGCATGTACAGAGTGTTAATTACATGAAACTGGTCCACTGATTTTCACGTATTCCCTACAAAAGTTGAGACAAGTCAATGAAGTGTGAAAATGGGCCCTTCATGATGATAATTAATTTCAAAATATTTCAAAATATAATTAACGTTGTATGCAGTATTATCATTGATGAATTAACCAATCAATGAAATGAAAATTAAAGTTTTACAGATTATGGTGTGATAGAGACATTCGTGAGAGGAGTCCAGATCCGTGATGTACTCTCTCCCTCCCCCCTTCTTATGAAGGCACTTATTTACATGTCATACACTGTACATATTAATAATATGAAGTTCTTTTCATAAAAAAAAAAAAAATTATCGGTCACAAGCATCTGCTTTACATAACATTCAGTGATTAGAAAACTCGGCTTCAATACAGACTACATGGGGGGAAAAAAGAAGAAAAAAAATAAAATAAAATCCTCATAGCAAAAAAGCACTGCACATTGAGTAAGCCATCTCATTTCTCAGCTAACATCAATGAAAGACAAGCGGGAATGAAATCAAGTCACCAAACCCACAAAAAAAACAACAACAACAAAAAAACAAACAAACAAACAAACTTAAACTGTTTGAAAATTCAGAGATATAAAATAGAGATGTATAATGAATAGAGATGTATAATGAAATACGATAAACAGGTAGACGAGATCACAAACCCAACATAATAACCAGTGCATGGTGGCACACTTCACGTCCTGAGAATTCGTGGTCAATTTGTCAATATTGCCATTTACTCGTAGTTACACATACCACTACTGTGTTAATGTGGAAGAAATTCATCATTTTAACAATTTGAGGCAGTGAAAAAATCTCGTGGACAATAAGTTTTGAAGTTGTAATATGAAATTCAAAACAGAAAAGGAAAACTTTCTCACTAATAATTCTAGAAACATTTAAATGACTGAAATGACGTATAATTTTCTTGTAAATTTCCATTTTCAGTGACCGGATTCCTCGAGTCCACCATTAGACAGCGACAAGGTTCTCAGTTTATGTGTAACTGATGTAAAAAGATTATTTGTTAATTAAACACAACATAAACAATTACATAAATTTCACAACCCAGTATTTGAAATCAAGAACTATCTTCATAGACAAATCAGTGTATAAATGCAAAAAAATATGGAATAAATATTTTTAAAAAGTTGTCTAGTAGCATTTATATAAATATAATATTGTTCATATTTTCAACAACAACAAAATTATGCATGAACACAATCGAAGAGGAATGTTAGACCCAACAACCAAGGAAAAACCAACGTCAGTAACATATACATGTGTATTTATAAAAGACAACATCATGACCCAAGTGGTGTTGAAAGCAACCTCCAATGGGTCCACCACCCAAAATATTGGATCATCATTTGAGAGATCACAAGTATAATGTTTCTAATTTGTTTCTATGGTGGTTATAGAAAATTTTTATATTTGTTGGGACTGAAAACTTATGCTACATATTTATTTAAATTGGATCCACCAAATAAAATCTTAGTTCCACCACCCCACTGACATCACTGTACATCATGTGATGGTATATGGTTTATGTTTTGGCAAGTGAAGATAAAGATCAGTGATCAATCTCATAAATCCTCGGTCAGAATACAAAATAGACAATATGGTGGACACGACCCACCCACCCCATACCGGAGCCTTAGATGATAAAGATGAACTTCTCTATGAACCTGCCACAGGTGATAATTGTAAGTGTGAAGCTTGTTCATGTAAAACCAGCTGCACCTGGCTCAAGAAGTGCCAACAACTACATGAAATGTGAAATCTACATCTTAAAACACTGTTGACGCACCAGTGAGATTCAGACATATCTCCTACTGCATAAAATGTTGATAAATTCAATCAATATTTAGTGCGAAGGTCTTCACAGACATTCAAGTTACTATGTTGTAGGGATCAGATTAATTGATACATAAATTTACATCAGCTGAAAGATTGACTCTCATTCATAAATTTTTATCTATACACCTACCACCCTCCCCTCTCTCATCCCTCAAAAAAAAAAAATTAAAAGAAAAAAAATCAACAGTTAACAGATTGTTCTATTGGTTTGTAGAAAAAAAATGTTTAACACAACCCAAAGGTCCGTATACTCTCTATACGGCTCTCATTCATAAATTTTCAACTATACACCTACCACACTCCCCCCTCTCTCTTGCAAAAAAAAAAAAAAAAAAAAAGAAGGAACACTGAGAACAAAAAAATAATAAATTACATCAACAGTTAACAAGTTGTTCTATTGGCTTGTAGAAAAAAAATTATCAACACAACCCAAAGGTTTGTATACTCTCCAAACTAGATGTACACAGATTGTAATGTTAAACACAAAATTATTACAAAAACAAAATAATGTGGTTCAATCGGCTTCTAGGAAGCACTTATCAAACATTGGATGAAATAGTTTTTGGCAGTTTGCTTATTTGGAAAATCTACACAAATGAAATCTGAGATACAAAACATAGTCCCACGGAATGCATGCAGTGATCACAGACAATATGGAAAGATAGTCCAATTTTCACCAAACTTGGCACTTTGTTTGAGGATTCATGGGAGTATTGGGTGCACACTCGAATGCTCGTGCAAAATCTCCTGAGTTCGAAACCACACCTATTGTCCTGTACAAAAATAAGTTACATTTGTAGAGTTCATCATTTGATATACCTCTTTCTTCAACTTTAAGGTATTCAATGTGTATTGCAAAAAAACAAAAAAACAAAAAACAAAAAAAATTTTTAAAGTTTTTTTTTCTTTCTTTCTTTGTACATGGCTTAACATAAGTTATCTTTCCTTTTTATGTTGACTAGCATGAATTACTTTTTCATTCTCATGTACTAGTTTATATAGAATAAGCAATGGAATTTTTATTCTTTTAAAAAAAAGCTTCACATTGCTTACTATTAAGTGCATACGCTCTGCTAGGCTACTAATTACCTGTTTGTTCAACAAAATACACTGATCTCCACTATATTCAAAATTTTGAGAGCATTTTAAAATATCTAGGAAAAGAATGGGTAAATAATTGTGAATTGGCTCTAACCTGAATTTGCCTATAGTGTGTTCGTCTGTCAGGATGGCCTGCTTTGTGTATTGTGGAGTGTAATATGAGCACCATAGCTAAAAAAAACAAATGTGTCAATCATAATCTGTTGGACCAACCAAATGACGTCACAAAATTCAATAAAAACAGATATCTAAGAAGCACTTTACAAAAGCTCTTAATAAAAGAAGAGTGGAGTTCTAAATACATTTCTGCTGCTTATATTATGGTTCCAGTTCATACCTGACCAAATCCCACAAAGAACAGCTGTTCTTGGGTCAAGGACAGTCCTGGAAGGTCCTTGACCTCTGTTGACCCCTGTGACCTTTCCCAATGTTTGTAAGCATGGTATGCTGTCTTTAGACCTCCGTTGTCAGCTATGTTTTCTCCAAGAACACGTTCTCCTTTTAACTACAGTGCACAATGTGAAACATCAGAATACACAGCTACGTGTTTGCCAAATTAAATACACATAACTTTACCAGACCTGCCTACACAAACCAGATGCCATCAGTATACTCTCTCAGTAAGATTGGACTCTTATGCAGAAGATTTTTCTATTTTCAATGCAGAAAAATTTAAAACATGTAAATAAAGGATTTTTTATACAGTGTGGCACACTCATCTTTACAAGTAGTTTTATTTGGTTCAAATGTTATCAAAATGTAAAAACAATGTCAATCATTGAGTGGACTAAGTAAAATCCTTATTGAGTGGACTATTTCACATCCTCATTGAGTGGACTATTTAACATTCTCATTGAGTGGACTATTTCACATTCTCATTGAGTGGACTATTTAACATCCTCATTGAGTGGACTATTTAACATCCTCATTGAGTGGACTATTTAACATCCTCATTGAGTGGACTATTTAACATTCTCATTGAGTGGACTATTTCACATTCTCATTGAGTGGACTATTTAACATCCTCATTGAGTGGACTATTTAACATTCTCATTGAGTGGACTATTTAACATCCTCATTGAGTGGACTATTTAACATCCTCATTGAGTGGACTATTTAACATTCTCATTGAGTGGACTATTTAACATTCTCATTGAGTGGACTATTTCACATTCTCATTGAGTGGACTATTTAACATTCTCATTGAGTGGACTATTTAACATTCTCATTGAGTGGACTATTTAACATTCTCATTGAGTGGACTATTTAACATCCTCATTGAGTGGACTATTTCACATCCTCATTGAGTGGACTATTTCACATCCTCATTGAGTGGACTATTTCACATCCTCATTGAGTGGACTATTTAACATTCTCATTGAGTGGACTATTTAACATCCTCATTGAGTGGACTATTTCACATTCTCATTGAGTGGACTATTTAACATTCTCATTGAGTGGACTATTTAACATTCTCATTGAGTGGACTATTTAACATCCTCATTGAGTGGACTATTTAACATTCTCATTGAGTGGACTATTTAACATCCTCATTGAGTGGACTATTTAACATTCTCATTGAGTGGACTATTTAACATTCTCATTGAGTGGACTATTTCACATCCTCATTGAGTGGACTATTTCCAGTTCTTATAGAGTGTCTTACATGAGTATTTTCTGCTGTATATGAAGAGTACTGTTTGACCATGCATGACGTTGCCTTCTTAAAGCTGGATGCTGATTGGTTACTCCACCAGTTATTCAGATTTCCATATTTATCATAATGGCGACCTGTAAGATGATTGAGTTAGCATCAATGGCATTACAGAACAGAAGAGCCATTCACAATATGCATGTAAACTTCTTGACCTTTGACTTCAAAATCTATCAATATCAATCATTTGAAAGTCAGATCAGGAATTATGGAATTCACTGTATTCTTCTACCTATAATAAATTTTTAAATCAAGGCAGGCCACTGACACATAAGTTGATGATAGAGAGATTTCGACATTTCACTCAGTCTTTGGTCATCATAATGATCTTGTTTGTCATGCCATTTTTTTGATGACAGATTACTCCAATCAAGGATCTAGGGCTCTTGGTGGGTTCAGCTGTCACTTTGGGGATACGCTTACTCCCCCTAAGCCCTTGACCCCACCTCTGGGGTTTGCCAGGGGTCCATGTTTGCCCCACTTTAAATTTTGCATTCTTTATAGAATTTTGAAGTTAATCCATATCCATTATCTTCACTTGTTCATGGTACATTGACCCACGGACCTTTTGACTCAGTTCCTCATAAACAACTAAAATATATCTCTACCATTGTTATCAAAGCCATGTGTCATTTCGTGGCCAATGATCATCCCTGTTGTTCCAAAGTTGAAAGACCTGAAAAAAAAAATAATAATAAATATAAATGAAACTCACAACAAAATGTTTTGTGATATCAAGTTTATCATTCAGTACGTGTAAAAATGTACCAAAGCAAGGGATGGGAAACTGCAGTTTCAAGTTCATCAATCAAAATCAAAATTTCACTGATCTGCAAGTTGCTGGTCAGAAAAAATAAATTTAACGTTTTCTTTCTTCCCTCAAAATTGCCAAACACTGTTCATAAAATGAACAAAGCATGGCTTACATAGGAAAAGTGGGAGAGAAGAACGGTCGCTGAAGAATGGCGGCAGGGAAGACGATCTGGTTATAGGCCTGGGAATAATATGCATTTGTCTCCACTGGCACCATGTGCCACCTGCAAAGAAAGGTAACTCTGTCAGAGAAAATCTACACCTGTACGACAAGGAATCCCATTTTATTACATACAATATTGGGATTCTTTCTGTGTGTTAAACAGCAGAGGGACAAAGAGGTAGCAGATACGATATTCACTGCACTACGAGCACGTTTTTAACATGTTTTTGGTTTGCACAGTCTATAATCGGTCATGTTACATGCCTGGTTTAAGGGGTATCCACATGCAATGTTAAAACACGGTTCTTCTACCACTCTATCATTCCGATACTTAAGATTTCTTTATAATAATACAATATTTGTTCATCAAATATTTATAATACAGATATTCAAGATTTGTCTATTTACAATTATTAAATATCTTCATGTATAATCCTGATACTTAATATTTCTTTATAACAAAAAATTATTAATCAAATATCTATAATCCTGATATTTTAAGACTCCTCTATAATAATAAAAATTTATTTATTAATCAAATATCTATCATCCTGAAACTTAATATTTCTCCTTAATAAAATGTATTTATTAATCAAATATCTATCATCCTGATATAAAGATTTCTCTATCATAAAAAAAATATTTATTCATATATCTATAAATTGATATTTTAAAATTTCTCTACAATAATAAAATATTTATTGATCAAATACCTACAATCCTGATATTTCTCCACAATAAAAATATACTTATTAATCAAATACAATGTATCTATAATCCTGACCTATCAACTTATCATCCCAGCACTTGAAACTTTCTAAACTGTACCACGTAAATTTCTCCATCATCCTAGCACCTCTATGTCTTGATAAGCAATATAAATGCTTGATCAGCCTAACACCTTCATCTTTTGATCAACACCTTTACCTCTCTAGTATCCAACACCTTTACCTCTCTATCATCTTAACATCTTAACCTTTCTATCATCCTAATGCCTTAACCTTTCTATCATCCTAATGCCTTAACCTTTCTATCATCCTAATGCCTTAACCTTTCTATCATCCTAATGCCTTAACCTTTCTATCATCCTAATGCCTTAACCTTTCTATCATCCTAATGCCTTAACCTTTCTATCATCCTATCACTGTAAACTCTGTCATTGATAGCACTTTAACCTTTCTATCATCAAAACACCATAACTTCTCAATTTTCCTAATATCTTAACTTCTCTACCATCTTAAAGCCTAAAAGCCTAACCTGATGTGTGCTCCCCCCCCCCCCCCCCCCCCAGAAATTCAATATTACAGCTATTACTTTCAGTATCATTGAATCTTTCTTCATTAAAATTAAGGAAATTGGACAAAACACACATACTCCTGTCTGTCAGGAATGGTGCCTATCTTGTTCAGATTTCTCTGCACGGAATGTCTGAGGCTGTGTAGATGACTCTGGAAAAATTCTCCTTCTACAAGTGTCACCTGCCAAAAGACACATTCAATCTATGATCCCCATTTCAAAAACATCCTTTAATACAGAGATAAGCTGGATATGAAAGCCTTATCACACACAAAGCAGGGGGTAAGAAATCGCCGGGTTCCATCCCTTTGTGTGTTGTATAGATAATGAGGTGAAAGTCAGCAACAGATTTACAGTTTTAATATTCAAAATATGTAGAAAGAGATCTTAGTAATACTGAGTGAATTATTGATTAGAACAATTACTTTTGTCAAACTATTGAATGTTTTATCATAAAACTTTGAACAGTCATTTTTGTCTTGTTTGTTTCAGAAATCAGAGGGGAAAAAAAACCTGAAAAATGGATATGTACAATGTTTTATATTGTGATTTTTATTATCAATTTTAAAATCAAATTCAATGATGGTTGGTTGTTTATTGTTCAACTGCAAAGAAAAAAAAATAAATTCCCTCCCTCCTGGGTCTAACCCACACCCCCTCCCTCCCCTGGTGGCAATTCCAAACAAACATTTTTTTTCAGGATGGTTTTATGTACATCAAATACTCTAAACCAATGCAACCAGTTTAAATTGAGTACAAAATATAATCTGTTGCATTTCTTATTATAATTAATGAAATTTATCATGAATTTCACGTTGCAGTATATGTGGTAGAGCATTCACTTCATAACTGGCAGGTTGTGAGTTCAAACCCTGTTCGTGCCATGGCCGTATCAAACCCAAGATGTAAACATGCATAGTGATTGCTCCTTCACCAAACACTCAGCATTTAGAAGTGAGAATCACGGGTCTTTCGGATATGACCTTAAAAACGAATATCCCTAACGTGGTAGGTGTTGACATGTTAAAGAACCCTCACTGCTACGGCCCTGAGCGCTAAGCATAGGTCAAAATTTGTGGTACTTCACCTACAGCTGGCGACGTCTCAAAATGAGTGAAAAATTCTCGACGAGACATAGAACAAACAACAACCATCCAATCAATAATTTTCAGGAAAAACCTTTGTTCCCGATTTCTGGATCATTTATGCTGTATTAAAGCAGTCCTCACATTTTCGTAGTATTTGTCCAGTTCCGTGGTGTCCAAGATCCAGTCTGGATATCCGATCATTTGGACAATCTTGCGAACTTTTTCCATGGCAATCTTTCGGGTCTCTTCATCCATCCACGATACCATTGGCATCCCCTGAATAAATGCATCTTCAATCTCTTTTACTATATTTAGAACCTACAGAAAAAAAAATCACATTTTTATAAATCATTTCAACGTTACACTCACTTAAAATGCAAATATGAATTTACGGTGTTTTGTGCAAAACTGTTAGATGATCACTCATATGGAAAATATACGCCAAACTGAGCACAATGCCATCCTAATAACGAATGCTTGAGAGTTTCTCTACATGCATCAGCCGTGCACGTCTCAATCGCGTAGGGTCAATATTTTCTTTGAAACAGACTACTTAAAAAACACACCAAAAAAAATACTGCATTCTGTTAACGGCATTGACAGATAATGTTGGAGGGGTTGCCTTTGTTGTTATTGGCTCTCTCATGAGGAAAAATGTGCTGAATTTATTTGTTCCAGTATGATTATGGTTTTGCTAATTTGTAAAGTTGAAATCTGTTTTCAAACGTAAAACAAAAACCGATATGGATGGACAGTATCTTCATACAAAAGACCTAAAGTGAAACCTTAGAGGTCCCCAGCTTTGTTTAAAATGCCTAGTCAAAATAAGCATTTATGGATTACCTACCTTGGATTTGCTCTCTTTGGCAAAATACTCTTGGATGTAGAGGGCGCTAGATGCAAATCCAAATGCTCCTTTGACTTTGTTGATACACCTCTGCCACCGTGGGTCAACGGCCTTAATCCCACTCTCCACCTTACTGAGCAGGAGGCTGGCGTCTATAAAACTCGATGGGAAATAACCCACCTGTGAGTTTACTGCATTCCACACGACGTAATTAGCGAGTGTGCTGGCAAATAAAATTTTTTTTTTTAACTACTGTATAATTGTGGTTATTGTGATGGTATGGACTGAAACCATAAACCCTCCACAAAAAAGAAAAGCAAAACTAATTGAAAATGAAAGCTCAAACAACTATAAAATTAAGTTACAAGTTGCTTTTTTGTTGTTTTAGTGAGATGTTAGAAGTGGTAATATTTTGTTGTTTTAGTGAGATGTTAGAAGTGGTACATTTTTGTTGTTTTAGTGAGATGTTAGAAGTGGTACATTTTTGTTGTTTTAGTGAGATTTTAAAGGTGGTATCTTTTTGTTGTTTTAATGAGATGTTAGAAGTGGTAACGTTTTGTTGTTTTAGTGAGATGTTAGAAGTGGTAACGTTTTGTTGTTTTAGTGAGATGTCAGATGTGGTATAGTTTTGTTGTTTTAGTGAGATGTTAGAAGTGGTACCTTTTTGTTGTTTTTGTAAGAACTCCTCCTAGATGTCTGAAATAGTTGGGTGTGTAAACAAGTACAGAGAGATGACTAAGGTCTCTCCCAAATAAAGCTTTCAGGTACCGAGAAATGTCCACCTGCCAAAAATAAAAATAAAAATAAATTACGTCTGCTACTTTAATGTGTGCAAATGCAAAGTTGTTAAGTTTTTCTGGTCTCCATGGTTTTGAAAGATCTTGCTGCTATGCCAGGCATTATGTCATTGTACAATTGAATCAATTAGAAAATTAATTCACCCATGACAACTTGAAATATATGCCCTCGCCACTAGAAAACAGAATCAAGTATCTCCGTCGTGAGTTTATCCGAGATGAACCAATAAATAACAACTACACTTAAACTTCAGTGTCTTGAACATCAATATCTCAATAGCCATGTATCTCAATAGCCATATATCTCAAAAACCATGTATCTCAAAAACCATGTATCTCAAAAACCAATGGATATGTCCAAGTCCCATCTACATTTTCTTTATATATTTTACCTTTAATTTCTCCAACCCTAAGATATCTTACAAAAATGTTTCTCAGCCCCCATCAGGGTCATGATAACAAGGTTCAACTGTAAATGAAGAAAAGACCATCATAAAAAAAAAAAAAGACTTACAGATGACCCAATCAGCTTTTGGAATTCTGAGACCGCCATTTTATGGTATGTTTTGGCTGGATTTAGCAACTCTTCCTTTGGAACGTGAATCTACAAAAACATAATTCAACTGATAGAATATTCACTAAACACTCTGTACAAAAGCATAGTTCAACTTGATAGAATATTCACTAAACACAGTGTACAAAAGCATAGTTCAATTTGATAGAATATTCACTAAACACTGTGTACAAAAGCATAGTTCAACTTGATAGAATATTCACTAAACACTGTGTACAAAAGCATAGTTTAAATTGATAGAATATTCACTAAACACTGTTCATACTACACTCATCAGTTTGTACAGTGGCTAAGCACTGTACCATACAATATTTATCAGGACTTCAAAGGGCATGGACATAATTTGAACTAAAAATTTTCAAAATTCAAATTTTATTTTCCCATTTTTAATGTTTACAATGCTTAACTAAGATATTTCTAATGTTCAGCAAAAATTTGAATGTCAGTTGATGAGGAACATCAGAGATGTAGAGCTCACAATTTTTTGTTCTGTAAACAAGGCTTGTGCCATGTTTTTGTTTACCAAAAGAAATACCTTAGTTAACACTATTAAACAATAAAAATGAAAAAATAGAATCTGAAAATTGTCCACGCCCCTTTAACCCACAGACTTTTGACATAGATATTAATCTGTGGAACAAATGTTTGTTTGTTTGTACAGATATTTTGTTGTGAATGGATAATGAAGCCAGGCCTTACATAAGCTAACTGGGTCTCCAAGTTGTAGATATCAGAAATCCCTGCCCCTACAGTGGAGTTGTCTCCCCCTAACAACTCCCCAAGCTTGGTCCCAAACTCCAGGAATCCAGCTTTTATAGTTCGGTAATTTGAGTGGTTGGTGAAATATTCTTCTCTGGAGGCCAACGATAAACCACTCTGGCTGAACTGTAAAGACACATATGTAGGTATAAATTGTTTGTTTATTTGTCTTTTTAATGGCTGTTGTTTTTTGAACATATGTACATGTAGGTACAAAAGTTTTTTTTCTGTTTATTTTTGGTTTAAAAAAATGTACAATAAAACATAATACCAAGACTATGTTCTTCTTGATTACTAACTCTGATATCTTGTTATTTATGAAAAAAAATGAGTTCTTCCCCTTTCAAAGACATGTTGCTGTGCCTAAAAATCAAGACTTGATTTGCATAACTAATAGTCATAAAAGTGTTTTTACATATTTTTATAGACACAAGAGTGTCTGGAAACAAAGAGAAAGATTACAAGGATTATTAATGTTTTAAAAATACAAAAAAAAAAAACACAAAAAAAAACCAAAACAAAAAAAACCAAAAAAACCCAAAGAAATGTGAGTGAAAGTGAAAGTACAGTCAGGGTCAATGAAGAGTGAATGCAAACACAGGGTTAACTAAAACTGAAAGTAGACACTTGTTCAAAAAACACTGAGTCAAATAAGAGTGAAAGTAAACACAGGGTCATATAAGAGTGAAGGTAAACAATGGACTAAGTGAAAGAAAAAAAGTACCACATATACTGTAAGAATGGAAGTAGAAATATGTTCAAAAAACACATGGTCATATAAGACTGAAAATAAACCCAGGTGAAGTGAAAGTGTTTCTCCATGTTTTCCTGTACATATTTTCCAGAGAGGATCACTTCAATGGTCTTTTACCCCGTGGGGATCCGATTGTTAAATAGCTTGTCGTAAGAGGCGACTAAATGGGGCGATCCTTCGGATGAGACTGCAAAAACTGAGGGCCCGTGTCACAGCAGGTGTGGTACTTTAAAGATCCCTCCCTGCTCAAAGGCCATAAGTGCCGAGCATAGGCCTAAATTTGGCAATGGTGACGTCTCCATATGAGTGAAAGATTCTCAAGCGGGACGTTAAACAATATATAATCAATCAATCATATGAAGAATTTGATTTGAATATCTTCGATCCACTCCTGAATGGGTACTTGACACAAAAAAGAACATGGTGTATCAGATTCAGGATCAGATCAAGGACCTTGTTTTAATCCCATTGCTAGTTAGATAAGTTCAAAAGGTCAATTATTCAAATTTTAAACTTCATTTTACGATGATTTACAAACAAGTTCCATAAATTAATGCTTCTTGTCAGCTTGTATATTTTTACAAAAAGTTCACAGACTCATTAATGTGCAATGCATCTTGTTGGTTGGTTGTATATTGTTTAACATCCTGCTCGAGAATTTTTTACTCAAAAAGAGACATCACCATTGCCAGTGAAGGGCTGCAAAATTTAGGCTAATGCTCGGCGCTTTTGGTCTTTGAGCAGGGAGGGATCTTTATTGTGCCACACCTGCTGTGACTGGGGCCTCCGTTTTTGTGGTCTCATCTAAAGTGCCCCATTTAGTCGCCTTTTATGACAAGCAAGGGGTACTGAGGACCTATTCTAGCCTGGGTCCTTACGGGATTGATGAAACTGGAATTTCTGGAGGAAATTTTTATGTTTGAGTAGATGACCATAATACCCTCTCACACACAACTCTGCTGATCCCGAGAATCAAACTCTGGTTAGAGTGGTGAGAAGTGAATTACACTACTCATACCTCAATATTTCTTATTATTACACTACTCATACCTCAATATTTCTTATTATTACACTGCCCAGACCTCAATATTTCCTATTATTACACTACTCATACCTCAATATTTCTTATTATTACACTACTCATACCTCAATATTTCTTATTATTACACTACTCATACCTCAATATTTCTTATTATTACACTGCCCAGACCTCAATATTTCTTATTATTACACTGCCCAGATCTCAATATTTCTTATTATTACACTGCCCAGATCTCAATATTTCTTATTATTACACTGCCCAGACCTCAATATTTCTTATTATTTACCTGAATTATATATTGACTGCTGTTCTTATCATCTACCGACACAGTCATGTCAAACAAAGCATCAAATCCCTTAATGTGATTGGTTGTTAATGCCGTGAGGAAGTCCCATGATGCATCTGACCATGTCACACCATGTGCCGAGGTCAAAGGCCAAGAATGCAGGTCATGTATGAACTGAAAGAAAACCTTGAAAGGTTTAACATTTCACAGTTTTATCATTTTGTGCAGTCTTGCATGAGTAGACTTTTTTGCTACTTTGCTCACCTCCACTCCACAACTATATGTATTAGTTTTCTTTATATATAATCTTCTGAGAGTATCCTCTCCCTTAATTTTATGGTGCTTGCACCGACAAGATTTTTTCACTAACCTTTATCACTGGAGCCACTCCCTGACTTTCTATCCTATCCTCATTCATACACAGCTTATAATAGTTCTTTGCTTTCTCTATCGCTGTGGAGTGATTATTCATAAAAGTTGAACCACTCGTCTCCAGAATCTAAACAGCAGGCCAGGAAAATAACAGAAATTAGATGTTACAACACTGGTAAATTCAAGTAAGCTTTAAAATTAGGAGCAGTGATGAATCTCATAAATGCTATAAAGAATACAAAATAGAGAGTGAGGCAAACAGTGACCCCTGAAAACACCAGAAGTGGGATCAGGTGCTTAGGAGGAGTAAGCATCCCCTGTTGACCAACTACACCTGCCAAAGGCACTATACCTTGATCAGGTAAAAAGAGTAATCTAGTCAAAATCTGCCTGTAAAGAATAGTCTGTATGAAACATGTCAGAGAGAGAGAGCATTTGACCTAATGGCAGGTTGTACTTGCAAATTAGATTATTATAGTGAACATAGAATTTGTGCAATGCTAACTTTAAATGAAACTGTTGAAACTCCTGTAGACTGTTCCTGTAAGATTAAATGAATGGGGGAAATAACACATCAAATCCTGACTGAGATTACTTGTCTGTAATCCACAACACTTTTAAATAAAAATAAATTTCATGTTTTAATTTTTCATAAATAACACTAACATGAATTTAATTTGTTTGTTCTTTTTACATCTCATTTAAGAATCCTTCACTCATGTATAAAGATGACTGAGTAATGGAATGTGAACTTAACACAGAGGATCTTGATCTTGAATGACTGCATATGACATGAAAATTTATGAAATGAGTTGCCAGATTTGAATATTTCCTGAGCCTTGGTGAGGGAAATATTTAAATCTAGTAATGAATTTCATATGCAATAAGCACAAATGTAAGATTCAATTTATCACACAACTATCAGTATTTGCATATTTTAGTTACTTTCCATTTCATGTTTCTGCATAAGGAAGTGATTTTCAGCCTCTTTGCATCGTCTGAAAATGTCCTTGAGCGGAAGAAATAAGATCTAAAGATAAACACGTCAATGTGATAGCTAATTTGAAATTATAATAAGGATTTTAATTTTTAGCTATGTCATTATATAAAAACAACAAATAAAAAAGGAATAAATATGATAAGCTTGAAGAACATTTGTAGTAAGTTTTTGACTTCACATGACCCTACATAATTTGCATTGTTATTAACCTTTTACTAGTTCATATCATTTTTCTGAACCTGCATTATGAACCTGTAAACAGCACTGTTGTGTGATAAAAAATATTATCATGCATAAAAACAAAAGAAACTTGTACCATTTAATGGATATTTTTGTGGTTGGAAATTTTTGTGATTTGATCCAAATATGGAAGCAAATTATGCTCTACATTTCCAATTTCTGTGGTTGCATTATACCCATATGTACCCATGAACATGTAAGTATCTTTCGCTACTGTAAATTTTGCAGATTTTTGTCCACAAAATTCTGCAAAACAATGGACATCCACAGAATATACATATTATATGGTATCAATTTGAAACTTTCTTTAGAATATGAAGTGTATCTGGTGATCAAATCTATATATGATGCCAGATTTGATCATATGACCCACCACAATTTCAGCAAAAATTTGAAACTGAGATCAAATTTCTTACATATTTCCTGAAAATGTACCAATAATTAATTAAAATTTAACAGATACTAACAGCTTTCACTTTTTCGTTGTTCTGGTCATCAATTTCTGAGAAGATGTTGTAGCGGGGACGGGAGGGTGGGATTTTTGTGGTCTTTAGCCAGTTACCACACGTATACTGGTAGAAATCCTGACAGGGATCGACAGCCAGGTCCATCTTACCCATGATGTAGGCACTCGCCTGAACGCATTCTGGGCTGTAACACGTCTGTGGTAAATAAAACAGCATTTACCATGGTTACTATGAGACATGTATCAATACATTTGTAGTATTGTATAAACAGAAATTTTCACGAGAATTTAATTTTGGCATTATTAGCGAGAGTAGTGAGATTGCTAAAATTGAATATCGCTAACAATTTATTCCATATGGTAGGTAATAGTTATCTTTCTTGGAATTATTAGGTCACTAAATTTATCTCTCGTTAAATATTTTTCCCCACATTTTTGGAAAAAAAGCTAAATTTGTGTCTCACTAAAAATTCCACTCATACGGTACATCTGTGGAAATAGAACAGCCATTACCATGATTATTGTAAGGCATTTTAAATATCAATACATCTATAGCAGATCTGTGATAATTTGATACTATGAGACAAATACCAATACATCTGTAACATGTTCGATAAACAGAACAGCTGTTACCATGGTTATTGTGAGACAAATATGAATTTATCTGCAGCAGTTCTGTGATAATAGAACAATCTTTTCAAAACAATTATTTCATAAGATATGTAATCTAAAAATAAAATACTGAAGGCCACAATAAGCTTACTTTGTTTGAATTATTAGAATATCAACAAGCATTATGTGTGTATTGCAGGCAATACAAAGTCCCCTACTGGTAGGATAATTCAGTCAAAAGTAGGCCAAGCATATCAAAACTCAAACTTGATCTGTATCTATCCAAGACAAAGCCATAAATAAAACTTCAGTTGAATATCTTCATCCAAAGAAAAGTCTGGAAAACCTCAAGCATTCATTAAGGGGCATAATTCAGTCAAAAGTAGGTCAGGCAAAACAAAATTAAAATTCGATATGTAACTATTCATGACAAAGTCATATATAAAATTTCAGTTGAATATCTTCATCCAATGCACAGAAAAGTCCAGAAAACTAATTCTGAATGACAGACAGACTGACTGAGGACAGAGTGGGAGTAAACTAACAGTCTCCTTTGGCAAAGCCAGTAGGGGACTAATAGATATAAACATGTGGAATAAAATAAAAGGGCAAGGCAACCAAAAAAAAGGCCGATTCTGAGAATTTAGGTATAAAATTTTTTACATATTGTTTACTTTCTGTTTCATCGATTTACACCTGGGCAACCAATCTTTTAACCTGGGCAACTAAAAGCCTAATTTTTGGGGCCCAGCTGACTATCATAATTTTCTGGTAAAATTTAAACCCTGTGGAATGGGTCCTACAAAACTTTCAGTGACGAAAAAATTATCAGGCTCCCGAATGTTCCATCCAACACTGTTGTGAAAGAGTTATTTTTGAAAAACTAGTAATATTCCTCCTCCTTCCTAGGTCTGAGGACGTCAACTGCTAGGTGACAATTCCAAATAAATGGGCTTTTTATTTTTACTTGTTGTATAATGCTGTATAACAATTTTTTAGAAAAACAAATTGTACCCTCTGTTTAAAGATCTGCAAAACTATATGCCACACACTTACCTTCTCTGATTTACTCTTTTGTAGATACTGCCAGACGATTACACCAGCAAGTACCGCAATGATGAGGATCGCCAAAACAAGCAGTAAAATGAAAGATTTCTGTAATATCAATTTTTGCCCATTCTTTCTCTTTTTGACGGTATCTGTAATAAAGACCATTTAATCAAGTAATATTACACCAGTTGCATAATAGATTGTAACAAAATACTACAGTATATCACACAACTATTGACTTTTGGGGATGTTGATTCTTTGTTTTACCAACACCGGGAGAGAGACATCCACCAAAGGCAGCCGTTATTGTAATATCATGTCATGACGCACTCATACACCACAGTGGTATGTAGTGGTATGTAATATCATGTAATGACGCACTCGTACACTACAGTGGTATGTAATATCATGTACTGACGCACTCATATACCACAGTGGTATGTAATATCATGTAATGACGCACTCATATACCACTCGTACACTACAGTGGTATGTAATATCATGTAATGACGCACTCATATACCACAGTGGTATGTAATATCATGTAATGACGCACTCATACACCACAGTGGTATGTAATATCACGTAATGACGCACTCGTACACTACAGTGGTATGTAATATCATGTAATGACGCACTCATATACCACAGTGGTATGTAATATCATGTAATGACACACTCATATACCACAGTGGTATGTAATATCACGTAATGACGCACTCGTACACTACAGTGGTATGTAATATCATGTAATGACGCACTCATACACCACAGTGGTATGTAATATCATGTAATGACGCACTCGTATACCACAGTGGTATGTAATATCATGTAATGACGAACTCGTATACCACAGTGGTATGTAATCAGGGCTGTAGTGTAACTAGCTTTAGTGTATATTCCTTTTTATAAATTACTGGATGCACTTGTGATTCACTTTTCAGTTACAAGTACTTGAATGTATCTAAATACTTTTCAAAACAGTCAAGTATTTTCAATTACATTTCAATTGCTTTTCAATTACATTTTAATCACTTTTCAATTACATTCTTTATTTAAACTTAAGTTTGAAAATGGTGGGATGAAAGAGTCCATGTTAGACTGGTTCACTGTTTGTCATGTGGTGTCTATGAAATAATTAGACGTCTCATGTTGTCTGTGTATTTGGTGCAGATGTCTCATGTTGTCTACTAGTATTATGTTTTTGCTTGTTTGCTTGTTTTACGTCCTGTCAAGAATTTTTCACTCATATTGGGATGTCACTAGACGTAAGTGAAGTACCACAAATTTAGACCTATGCTTAGCACTCAGGGCTATAGCAGTGAAGGTTCTTTAACGTGCCAATGCCTACCGTGACACGGGACCTCCGTTTTTAAGGTCATATCCGAAAGATCTGTGATTCTTACTTTTAAATGCCAAGCATTCATTGTCTATTTTTAGGTCTTAGATTTGATGCGGCCATGGCATGAGCAGGGCTCGAACTCACAACTTCCCAGTTACGAAGCGAACGATATATTAACCACTAAGATACCACAACTGGTCTACTAGTATATACTTAATGCAGCAAGACCTCAGTGCCCAGGGCTATAGGTGAAGGTCTGATTTTGTTCAGGTGTGAACTCCTCTCCTACATGAGAACAAAAGCACAGGCAGAAAATTACATTCAGATCTAAATATGGCTTAAAATGTACTGGGTTAATGTTATGTACCAAAAAAAATGCATCCAGAATTTTTTTAGCAGAATTCCACAAAAAGCTTGAACATGAATCAAGTATGCTTCCATGGCATTTTGAAATAAACTTCAGCAATTGAAATTTGTTTAATTATATTCTTTAACATAATTGAGAGGTAATTAATTACACTGGTTAAAATCAATGTAATTGCAAATAATTGACAAAATTAATGTAACTGAAAGTATTTAATTACATTTTCAATGTAATTGATTTCATTCTTGTATGTAATATATTGTAATAAAGTAATAAAATACTGTCAAAATATGTAACATAACAATGTAATAAATTATGCTGTTATTTGTAAAATAATATAATAATGTAATAAAATATGATGAGGGATAATGTAACAATGTAATATAATGACACATGTATATAATGTAACAATGTAATAAAACGTGATATGTAATATAATGTAACAATGTAATAAAACGTGATATGTAATATAATGTAACAATGTATTATAATGTTATCATATGTAATATAATGTAACAATGTATTATAATGTTGTCATATGTAATATAATGTAACAATGTATTATAATGTTGTCATATGTAATATAATGTAACAATGTATTATAATGTTGTCATATGTAATATAATGTAACAATGTATTATAATGTTGTCATATGTAATATAATGTACCATGTGATAACAAATGATAGTTGTCGTGATAAATAATATAATGTATCAATGTAATAAAAAGTTGTCATGATTTGCAATATAACAACAATGCAACTTACAATGCAATTTACAATGGTGATATGCAATAAACATAAACTACATGATGAAATTTTTCAATGAACAATGATTTGTCTCCCCTGACTAAATCAAAATGTTCTACGTGTGAAATTGTTGTAACAACATTTGTGGTTGTTTGAATTGACCTCTTGACCCCATCCCTCCAATCATTTGTCCTCATGGCATTACATCTCAGGCACAACTTGACCATGAGGAAATCGTAATCTCCCCTTTTCTCCAGAGAAAAACAGTACAATTGTATACAGCTATTTAATAAAATATTTATTGACTTTTAATGTGAGTAAACATCTCACATTATCAACCTCCGGGAAGTGATATTCTTAGACGTTGACCTCAAACAATATTACCTCCCTAACGTAAGGTGTTAACCTCCTCAAAAGTCAATATTTGTGTAATATACCATTGTATTATTTCACATATTACTATATATTACATTTATGGCTTAAAATTATCACACAAAAACAGCATTATCTCTGTAATACAATGGTGAATATGATAAAATTGTAATGATTGAGATGAACAACATCACATATGATCAACTTCCTACTCGGTTGTTATTTAAAGTTACAATATATATTTCAGTTCCACAAACTAATGATGCAGTACACAGGTTTTCATGACTTTTCTAATTTCGTTCGCTGTAACACAGATTTCAGGAGATCTGAAAGTTTAACGACTTCATAAGAGATTTTTAAAACGAGATATGCAGAGTACACCCACGACACATCTGCATCTGTATTTCATGAAATTCAATAACTGAATGAAAAATCACTGACAATACTGAATATTATGATAATATAGGGAATTCCCCAAGCAAATTCCTCACATTTCCGTATCTATCATCGCATTTCTATTACCATTACCTTATACCAAAACAAGATCACCACAAAATACACACACCCTCCCCCCTTCCCCAGTGTATATTCAGCAATCACTTAGTGTTATGCCCTTGACCTATGACCTTTTCACCCAGAAAAGGTAACATACTTTTCCTATACTGTTCACCACATTACACAGAATTCTTCATGCAACACATAGGCATAAGTAACTATTTTAGATAACAAGTTCTTGCATTCTCGTTATGATATACCTTATCCCACTGTAGCACTCCTCTGCAATAACATTCAGCAATTTGTTTTGTGGAACTGATAAAACACACCAGATTTCCCCTATAAAGAAACCCCGCACCTAATTCCTGGTGCAGTGGAATTACCCAGTGTTTATCAGTCATCTCGCCTAAGGTAAAATTTGATTTAAACAAAGATATCAACTTCCATACGACTCACTGGGCATACATTCTAATTTCTTTTACTTAAATATTTCATTCTGCATGCAGTTCCTGAAAATTCAGAATGTTTTAACGTGTTCAAGCATCAAAAGACAGACACGGAAATGACTATGGCTGTCATAAATATTATTTTGTTTTTAATTGATCACGTTAAATGAGTACTAAATAAATGTACATCCTTTACGAACACTCAATTAAATGAAGGGTCTATAAAAAAATTTTCTTACTTCTTGAATTCAAAAGTTCCATATATCATTTTTTAACATTTTTGTTTAAGGTAAATTGTCATCAAATTAATTTTGTTAAAAATGATGGTTACATATGCTAGATTATTTTTTAAAGGGGGGGGGGTGTGTGTATCATTTGTCTTCTTAATACCAAATCCCCAACCATTACTTGACTGAAACAACAGCTGTCTGATAGACTACAACTCTTAAGTTTCCTGAATAACACAGAAGCTATGGTACTACTGTCACATGAAATCTCCCACAATCCCTCTCTCCCTGGGTGCCATAGTTACCATCATCTGAATCA
Organism: Ostrea denselamellosa; assembly: GCA_024699665.1. Classification (NCBI taxonomy): domain Eukaryota; kingdom Metazoa; phylum Mollusca; class Bivalvia; order Ostreida; family Ostreidae; genus Ostrea; species Ostrea denselamellosa. The sequence continues at coordinate 1,878,467 of JAMZEH010000074.1, read as the reverse complement.
CTTCCTGTCAGGTGGTTGTCAAGGGCTCGGTACCGATAACTCTCTGCAATCACCCTGTTCCGAGCCTTGTCTAACTCGGATTTACTGGAAGTATTTATAATCGGTGTTTTGTCGGAATCTGTCATATTTCCAGATTAGACTTTTGTCTCCTTGCTGGTATTTCAAACAGAAAATGGTTCATGACTTTAATCCCTAAAAAAAGAAATCAAATTTTACTTTTACTCATTGCACAGACTTCTGAAGTTGTGCATACTGTTTAGAGCAATTTGTAGAAAATAGTTTTTGACATGTAAATTACAAGTTCAATACCCCCAAAACGATCTCATGAACGTGCATGGACCAATTTAAAACATTTTAACAATTTAATGGAATCTTCAAGCTTCAAAACTAAGGACTGTAACACAATTTTATTTAAAAGATTTGCTTTTTTAAACATTAAATCAACTTTGAAACAAAATAAATACTGATTACTCTTGACATCTCAAGTTCAAAACTTTGAGAGAATGAGAGATTGAAGTTCAAAATGTGAAGAAATAAATGTTTCAGCATTATGGCTCAGATAGGCATATTCACAACATACTGAGATTGTTTTGATACTACCACTCTGAGATATCAAAAGCTACTACCACTCTGAGATATCAAAAGCTACTACCAATCTGAGATATCAAAAGCTACTACCAATCTGAGATATCAAAAGCTACCACTCTGAGATATCAAAAGCTACTACCAATCTGAGATATCAAAAGCTACTACCAATCTGAGATATCAAAAGCTACCACTCTGAGATATCAAAAGCTACTACCAATCTGAGATATCAAAAGCTACTACCACTCTGAGATATCAAAAGCTACTACCAATCTGAGATATCAAAAGCTACTACCACTCTGAGATATCAAAAGCTACTACCAATCTGAGATTTCAAAAGCTACTACCAATCTTAGATATCAGAAGACACCACCATTCTGAGATATCAAAAGCTATGAGTGCAAAGTCAATAAGTAACCAGCCTTACTTTTTTCTGGTTGAGATACACTTCTTCTTTTTCGATGTAATTGCCCTCTAGTGTGATGCACTTAGACCAACAGTGTTGAAGTGCCATCAGCCCAGAACTGACAGGGTCTTTTTCATTGGCCCACACCTCAACAACCATCATGACATCGTCAGACCAGAAATGGCGTCCACGGATATCCTTTCTCAAGTGTCGGAATAGAAAGAAGTTGCTAGGAGCTAGGTCAGGCGAATAGGCAGGATGTGGTATTAATTCACACCTGTTTCAATCTACAGTATCCCTTGCAACTTTGCAAGTATGAACCCTTGCATTGTCCTGTTGCAGCAAAACACCTTTAGAGAGTTTGTCGCGGCGTTTTTCACGAATGGCAGTTCTCAGCTGGTCTAGCAAGTTTGCATGGTACACTCCAGTTATTGTAAAAAAAAGTAAAACATAATAACTCCTTCTGTGTCCCAAAATACTGCGACCATCACCTTGCCAGCAGATGGTTGCATCTTGAATTTCTTTGGCCTCAGGGACCCCGGCCCTATATCCACTGACAACTCTGAGCTTTACTCTCTGCTCATAATAATGAACTCAAGTCTCATCTATAGTCACCAGATGCAAAAGAAAATCATCTTTTGACCTAATACGCTTCAACAAGGCACTGCATACTGATGCTCTGGTTGCCATTTGCTCATCACTAAGGGATTTAGGAACCCAACAGCCTGTTAACTTCCGTATTCCTAAACAATGAAACGGTACCATATGAAATGCCTAATGTCTGCGCCATTTCACCTATCAGTGTAGACCAGATCCCGAACTTCCATCACACATTTCTTCATCGGTGGCATCCAGTGAACGTCCAGACCTGCCTTCATCTTCTAAAGACGTTTTACCGCGTTTGAATTCCCCTACCCTGAATTTAACATGATTATCAGATGGTGCAGAAGACCCATAAACATCGGCTAACTCACTGTGTATTTTCTTGCCTGTTTTACCTTTTATATACATGTATCAAATTATAACACAGTACTCAGCTTTAGATGAAAAGCATGCCTTTGTATCACTAGCCATGTTTTATATTCAATATCTTATTAAAAAATGACTTGATACGCATACAATTTTGTACCCAGTATAAAACATATATTGAAACAAGGCATAAAAATCATGACCATCTCTGTCAATCAGAAATGGGATTGGCTGGTAACTTAATGACTCATCCTCATACCACCACTCTGAGATATCAAAAGTTACCACCACTCTGAGATATCAAAAGTTACCACTACTCTGAGATATCAAAAGTTATCACCACTCTGAGATATCATAAGCTACCACTACTTGAGATATCAAAAGTTACCACCACTCTGAGATATCAAAAGTTACCACCACTTTAAGATATCAAAACTTAAAACCACTCTAAGATATCAAGTAAACACCACTCTGAGATATCAAAAGTTACCAACCTCTGAGATATTAAAAATGAAAAACAGTGAAATATGTTTTACACGGCCCAAATTTTACTTTGAGAGATTTAACACTTCAAAAAGCTGAAAGTTTGAGAGATCAAGAGTAAATATGCTTAGTTGTTTAAAGAAAAAAATCTGGACCATGAGATCATGAACTTTGAAAGATCAAAGTTTGAAGCATCTCAAGTCACCCGCACAACAAAACTTTCTACAACATGATACCCACATGATCAATATCCAAATCCAAAGGTCTTACCTACTGAATAAGACAAAATGCCTGCCGCAATTAACTCATATCTCAAAAAATTCAATGCATCGCTGCAGAATATGACAGAATGAACTGAATGATGCAGTGATAGACGATTTTGTTTTGCTGCACCTGTTACAGGTACCATAAGTGAACCGTCCACATCTGTCGTAAGACCGGATCTATCAGTAACAAACACCCAGTACATCACCATAATGATCAGTCTCATTAAAATTTTAACAATTAATCAATCATAATTAATACATCTCCCGAGGAAAGCTACATTCTCGATCCATTTCTCCGTGTGCTGTTTGTTGACAGCATGTAAGGTGTGACTGACCTTAGATTACATGCATAATGCAGTGTGGTTGATTGGCATTGCTGGTGGAAGGGAAAGAGTGGGACTGTGTGTGTGTATGTGTGAGTGTGTATATGTGTGTGTGTATATGTGTGTGTGTGTGTGTGTGTGTGTGTGTGTGTGTGTGTGTATGTGTGAGTGTGTGTATGTGTGTATATGTGTGTGTGAGTGTGTTTGTGTTTGTTGGGGGGGGGGGGGGGAGGGTCGTCAGCTCATAATCGAAATGTCAAGATGGAATATGCAGTCTCCAGTAAAAGTATTTGCTAAGTTACTGGCCCCGTTAAAATTTTTATATAGATCTGATTGACTGATGGAATAAGAGATAGACAAGCAAATAAAACCCTTACATAATCATACACTAAAATCTGGACAGAATTCTACACTAAAGTTATACACTAAAATCTGGACAGAATTCTACACTAAAATTATACACTAAAATCTGGACAGAATTCTACACTAAAATCATACACTAAAATCTGGACAGAATTCTACACTAAAATCTAAATAGAATTATATATTTAAATCTGGACAGAATATACACTAAAATCCAAAAAGAATTCTACACTAAAATCCAAAAAGAATTCTACACTAAAATCCAAAAAGAATTCTACACTAAAATCCAGACAGAATTCTAAACTAAAATCTGAATAGAATTATACACTAAATTACAGAAAGAATTCTACACCAAAATCTGGATAGAATTATACACTAAAATCTGCACAAAATAACACATAAAATCTGGACAAAATTATATATTAAAATCAGACAGAATTACACACTAAAATCCAGATCATTTTATGCATTCCCCACTTCAGGCAAAACAGCTGTGCAGATTAATATAATACCCAGCCCAGCCACAGTATTATTCTGACATAATTACATTTTACTTATTATTATAAATGTCGTACAATGTACTGCCAAATTGTGCATTCTTAATGTTTATACAACTGTAGATATACATTACAATACCCCTGTTCACACGGAATTCACTTCTGATACCTAGTACGACAGTCCGATATATAGATATCTAAAATAAAAAATGGTCTGCTCTTTAAATAGCATACACATTACATATGCTATCAACATTAAAATCTGACAATTCAAATTACATATCTATCATGATGAATCATTCAAGAATCCTGCCCATTTACAAAACCGTCAAACAAATCACTTCAGGATTAGCCTTGCTTTTAAGTATGTTACCTCATACTCTCTTAATATTTTTAAACTTTACACTTGAGATCAGCTGCAAGATATTTCAACTTTTAACCCCCCCCCCCCCCTACTGGTGCATGTAATTCTCTCATGCATAACCTGCATAACATCTAATTGTGAGTTCTCACTGTCATACATCTAATAAAAAGACTTTTCTTCTTGGTAACTTTAATACCAAGTCTGTGAACTAAATCAAAATGACTTACTTATGAGCAGGTTTTTGTAAACTTCCACCAAACACACAACATTTCACATACCTCCATTAATACTGCCAAAGTATTTACCGTGTAGCATGACCTCTGAACTAGAAATCACTACCATGTCCTCAAGTCAACAGGCCCAACTTTACCTGGGGAAGCGTTTTTTTTACATGTTCATCAGAGCTTGAGGTGGCCATGTGACAAACACTGAGGCAATATTGCGTGACAACCATCAGTTTTCCCATATCGGGAAACATTAAATGTTTTTTTTTTTTTTTAAATCTCTTTTCATCTTTATTCATCACATGTCTGTGTCCTTGTCGCTATTTTGAAATCCCTTCTTACCTCAATAACAAAGCAAGAACAAAGCTGTTCATAGATACTTTTACAGTATTTTTTTTTTTTTTTTTACATTTTTTTTTATAAAACATCAAACTCCGGGAGTAATTATAACCACATACCTCAGTCTTCCAAAATAATTCCCATGATTAAACTCCTTTCTGTCCAAATTGGTTGCAATTCACAAAAAGCAAGTGATACATTGACACAATACAACTTTTAACAATCATTTATCCAAAATTCTAAACCAGCGTTTTTGGTCTGCTAAAAGATCAAATCCGTTAACTAGAGTTGCATAAGTTACGAAGAGAGAAAGTGTACATGCAATATATCTCTGAGAGAGTTACCTCCCTTTCATTTCAGTGTGAGAAAAATCGTATTCACACAGAAATTAACCTTAAGCTTCCTGTAATCCACTTTCAATGTGATCTCCAACACCAAATTTATACATTGAATGGCATTTTTAGAATTGTCAGATAAAACACACACACACAAATTTGCTGCATAATGCAAGAGATCACCAACACAACAGCTTGTCAGGATGATAGGAAAATGTTGCAACATAATAGGTTTTCCTTATATCCCACCACATAGTGGGGACAAAGATCCTTATCATGACTGGAGCTGAGAAAAAGCAGGAATGAAATTGTATCCCCCCCACCAATGTAGTACTGTTTAGTGATAATTAAAAACCCACATTGGATATGTCAAGAAATATTTAAAATGCTATGAATGAGAGAAAGACAGAAAGAGAGACGGGGGACAGAGAGATGTGTGTGTGTGTGTGTGTGTGGGGGGGGGGGGGGGGGGGGGGGGAGCTGTTTTTGGAAGAGTTTGCCTCAGAGAGAGAGAGAGATAGAAAGAGAGAGAGAGCAGACAGAGAAAGAAGGAGAGGGCGAGAGAGCTGTTACTGGAGGAGACTATCTTACACGGAGCATTCAGTATGATTGTACTGATTTTTTTTCTTTCTGAATTAAGAATGCAGTGTCATTAATTGATCTGTACAGTGAGGCTGCAGGTTCATTTTCCTTAAAGGGACACAACTCCTCACAAAGATTCACACGAGTATACCTGGAAAAAAAAATTCTGAGAGGTTTTGTTCAAAATAAGACCATCTGGTTATGTAGAAAGAAAAGAAAAAACTTAAGTTTAATCATAAACAACTAATTTAAATTCTTCCCTTTATGTATGACTCAGAAACAATTTCCCAGTGACTTAAAATGTACGTTGCTATTATTTCTTGAGACTTTTAGGTCATTTTTGACTCAAGTTAGATGAACTCGAAATTTAGTGTTTGCTCTATATAAAAACTTCATTATATACCCATTTTGTAAAACATTCTACACCCTCCAAAAATGAAAAAAAAAAAAGTTTTCCTATCATTCGTCACATAGGTCAAAATGGATGGTTGACACAGGGGGAAAGCAAACAAGGTTTTACCTAGGCCTTATAAAGAAGCAATCTTCGCTAGTAAACTCAACCCACACATAAACATCTGATCTCGTCAATTTCAGTTCTCAGTTTTGCCATGATCAGTATCAAATGATAAATGGTTCATTTCCATATAATGACTCCAACTAGCAGGGAAATGGCTGATAATCTGTACAGAACACGGCCTTGTCTGATATGTTGCTGATAATTTAGCATAATAAATTACAACTAACACTAACGATTATGCATTAATGATGTAAATATCCAATTTTTGATTCTAAATGTCACCAAGAACACAAGGAGATTATACGCCCATTCTCATCTACAATCATAAAACCTTATTCATATATCCAAAATGGGTACCTTTTTAAAATTGCAGTCCCTAATTCAGTGAATTTTTTCCACTTCATCCTTTATGATTTTTATAATTCATGTATAAGTTTATAAAGTTGCTTCTGCTTCATTTCGAGTTCTGAACTTTTATACAAATTTGATTCATCATCATTCGTGCACACAGCACCAACTCCTGTGACAACATGATTGGGTTATTTTGTACAACAATCAACAAATGGACACATGATTTATATTCGTTGGTCCGATTGACACTAAAAATGAATTTAAGTGCTATTCACAATGACCATTCAACCAAATCAAAAATCAGTAAGCATACTTTTGAGCTGCAATGTTTACACCCATATGCAAAGAGCAATCATTCTTGGGAAACTTTTCAAGGTCACAAAGAAATAAAACATTCAGTCCTTTCAAGGGGTATGCACTGACATGGTTCAAGCTGAAAATTTTCAAATTTTATTTTTCCATTTTTAATGTTTAGAATGCTTAGCTAAGGTATTTCTAATCATCAACCAAAATTTGAATATCAGTTGTCGAGTTACAAGTGGGATACAGCACTCACAAATCTTCATAATGAAAACAAGGCTCGGGCCATGTTTTTTTTTTTTACATATAGAATGCTTGATAGAAAATATCATGTTTAAAACAAATTGAGATGTGAAAACACTAGCAACTAAATATATTTGATTGTGTTCAGAATGTGTTTAATTGTGTTCAGAATGTGTTTAATTGCATTCAGAATTAACTTGCAAATTGGGAAATCTGCTTTAAACAAAACTTCACACTAGTATATTTAACCTATGTAAAGAAATACATTAGACAAACCTTGTTTACATCACAAACAATCGTGAGTTCGGGTAACTCAACAACTGGCATTTAATTTTTTTTTCTGACCATTAGAAATACCTAAGTTAAGCTTTCTAAACATTAAAAATGGAAAAATAAAAATTTTTAAATTTTTTTTAGCATGGATTGTGTCCATGCTAAATGTGATGAAAATATATTTCAGTCATTGATAGATGCAATTCTAACTGCTGCAACAGATATTTAAAGTAACAAGATACATGGTTATTTTATTCACTACGCATAAACTGCTAAAGCAGGCTTATCTCAAAAAAGGAAAAACTTCCAAAATCTCAAGTCTCTGGATAATTTTTACAAACAATAAAAGCCCCATACTTACATGTTACTGCATTGCATTTCTCCATTTTCTGTCTTCTTTCCACAATTCTTGAACTGATGATGTCATTCATAGGTAAATGACATCACAATGAACCTATTCTTTCCAAATATGGTATCATTAGAAAATGTTTTTATTACATTTATGAATTATCTGAAATAAAATTGCATTAACAGAAATAAGGTTGTAACTGAATTTCTAAAACACTCCTACAAGTACTGCATCATAAAACATGTGTACTGCATCATCAAACCTGGGCAATGCATCATCACACCAGAGTATTGCATCATCACACCTGATCATACAAAATTTGATGACATCATTGCCATGCATTTTTGTATACTCACATGACCTGTACTCAATGTCTTCATCCCAAGAGAGTTCGTCATCTGAATCTGTGTCTGTATTCAAGACATCAGTAAACCGTTCCCTTTCGGCTTGGCTGTTAAATGACCGGAGAGGCCTTTCTTCCTTTGATAGTCTGAGGGGCCTTTCCTCTCGTGACTTATGCCAGCCGCTGCCTTTCTTTGACCTCATAATCTTCCTTCGGATCACATTAGTGCCCCCTACAAGGAATATTCAATATCATTACAGACAGCGTTCTGTCTATTCTTCTTACTAGTTGCTTTTATGTCTACTCGATTTTCTTTTTCATCTGTGCTGAGATGTCACAAGCTGTAAATGAAGTGCCCCAGATTCAAACATACATTGCATTGCCAAAGAAGCTAAGGTTCTTTATTGTCCTAACGCCCGAAAGAAATCCTTGCTTGTTACGATATTACCAGAAAGACCCATGTCTAAATGTAAATTTTTTGTAGAAGCAATCACTACTTATTTCTACATCTTATGTTTGACATGCCCAAGATATGAGCAGCGATTGAACTCACATCCCAAAGCATATACTCTATCCTCTGAACATCACAACCAGTTTACTTAAAACACAGTGTAAAACTGGAAAACAGATGATTTTCACATGTATAGACAAAGGAGAGTCCATGATGTATATGGACAGATACCTGCCTTATAACCAAGATGTGACAGCTAATGTCATGATGATGTTCTCAGGTGTAGCAATAATGTAAAATCATATGTTGTGGTCAGACAGGTTCAACTGCCAGTGGCCAGATACAAATGTAGCTCAATTGGTAGAGTATCTGAATGGAGATTTAGGGGGCCTGTGTTAAAATCTTGGTCTGGTCTGTTGCGTTTTTCACCCTTCCTGTAATATTTTGTGCCATTGACCACCCCTGGACTGGGGGGGGGGGGGGGGGGTGCAACCTCTCTTTAGTTAAACATTCTTAACAAAAAGGTTCATTTTGGTTATGTTGTTACGGTCCTCACTCCTCCCTCTTTTAGACAGAAAAGGTACTAAGTCACAAACACCTCCCCCCTCTCTAATATTGTGTGGATCTTCCTGTTTTTTACATATACCAATCTTATTCATAATTACACCCTATGATCTATTCCTGTGGGTAACTAAAAAGATCTGATTTTAGTTATATTGTACTGGCAATATGAACTGGAAACAAAATTAAAACGTAACAGACACACGGCTGTCAGTCTAACATAATCAGCCTTTACACTGCCCATCACAGCCATATGAAGTCTTTTATTCCCCCATTCAGAAAATCTGTCAATCAATACATTTGCCCTTCCTCCACGAAAATTTTGCCTATAAATTTCATAATATACTCCACATACCATATAGTCCACATCCACTTTACTGAATACCTCCATAGTCATTCATGCAATTCATTTCACTGTTTTAGTATATACAAGTAAATAATAGCATATGGTCAACACCGATTCCTCAATATGCCGAAATGCTTGATGTCACATGACAAAGATACAAGGAAACTGCTGACAACTCCCGGAGAAAAAAAAAAAACAAAACAAGAAGTTGCACTCCAGTGATCAAATAACTAGACAATTATGAAGACAGCTTTTGACACAGATCTCAGGTAAAAAAAAAAAAAAAACAAAAAAAAAAACCACACTTTCAATGTATGTAAATTACCTATTTTGTAGATTGAGATCTGCAATATGAAACTGATGGCAGCTTTCGATTACACACAGAAGTAACATGTGAAAAGCAATAATTAAGATAATGCTATGTAAAATAAAATAAATATTTTTCAGATTTACCTAATTTTATACAGCATTTTTACTACAGCCAAACTTCTGAAACAATCCTAAATCTTTGAGAGATTAGCATTCAAACCCCTGCAGGAACAGTCAAACTCTTGAATTGGAGATTGACACTTTTAATGTTTCAAAGAGTTTTAATGCATATCATAGATACATATTGGATACCACCTTGAAAATGTAGGTCACATGTCATTACAAGTGTTAGCATGTAACGAACCTTTCTGTTTTGACTATATGTGTCAACATCAGGTCAAATTTTGTGGCATTTTATTTGTCACAATTGCATGAATATATCATCATATTATTTGTACACTCAGTCGTTCAAGTACCTTACAGAATAAGCCACAAGACCTTGGTTCATATTGGTAAATTTTTAAGATTACTAGGTAAAAGGTCAAGGACACTCACTCAGGATGGAAATTCTGAAATTTCTTGCGGACATGACTTAATCAACAATTCCAATAAATAGATATGTATACAAAGACTACAAAGCAGGCTGCAACTAGTGCCCGGTCAAACTAACCCTGCTTATTACAAGGTTCTTTTGAAAACTTGATGGATATAAGTAAAATAGTTCAAAATTCTATCCGCTATTGAATTATTCATAGTTTGCCTCTTTATGGCATAAATTTCTCAGATAGAGGATACATTCAGAACCTATACTAAACAGAAACCTACACTAAACAGGAACCTGTACTAAACACGAACCTATACTAAACCGGAACCTGTACTAAACAGGAGCTTGTACTAAACAGAAACCTGTACTAAACAGGAACCTGTACTAAACAGGAACCTGTACTAAACAGAAACCTGTACTAAACAGAAACCTACACTAAACAGGAACCTGTACTAAACACGAACCTATACCAAACTGGAACCTGTACTAAACAGGAGCCTGTACTAAACAGAAACCTGTACTAAACAGAAACTTACACTAAACAGAAACCTGTACTAAACAGAAACCTACACTAAACAGGAACCTGTACTAAACACGAACCTATACCAAACTGGAGCCTGTACTAAACAGAAACCTGTACTAAACAGAAACTTACACTAAACAGAAACCTGTACTAAACAGAAACCTACACTAAACAGGAACCTGTACTAAACACGAACCTATACCAAACTGGAACCTGTACTAAACAGAAACCTGTACTAAACAGGACCCTGTACTAAACAGGACCCTGTACTAAACAGGACCCTGTACTAAACAGAAACCTGTACTAAACAGGACCCTGTACTAAACAGGAACCTGTACTAAACAGAAACCTGTACTAAACAGGAACCTATACTAAACAGGAACCTGTACTAAACAGGAACCTATACTAAACAGGAACCTGTACTAAACAGAAACCTGTACTAAACAGGAACCTATACTAAACAGGAACCTGTACTAAACAGGAACCTGTACTAAACAGAAACCTGTACTGAACAGTGTCAATTGACCGGGCACTGTTTTATCCTAGCCTTCTTCCTAGTTTTAGTAAATATATTTAAGTAAGAAACTAGGCTATCAAAACACCAACATACAACAGAAATCTAATTCAAGTAAATGAAGGAGGGGAAAGGGGACTTGTAACTCCCATAATTTTCCCTTGTTTGACATTGATTACACAATCATTTTTTTTTTTTGAGGGGGGGGGGGTGAAATTGCTTTTTTAAATGTACATTTAAAATGACATTCAAAGACTACAATATACATGTACATTTACTGCTGTTTTAACATCTGATACAACACTTCTGTCATTATGCATAAACTTTAGCATCTGTTGCTCATGGCTAGAACATGTATGTGTAACAAATTTCATGTAACGAAAGGCCTGCAGTGGACAATTTATTTTGTGAGTGGTGTTTCTCGCTAAATTACACAACAATAAATTCTTTTGCATACTTTCAAAAATCTGCAGTATTTGTACTTGATAAATTTCAATTTGAATCATTCATATTTAATTTTAAGATTGGGGCGTCAGGGGTGGGGTGGGGGGGTGGTCATCCCTGTGTAAATTTCTTTTTGTCAGACATTGTACTTTTGATCGTAAGAAGACAATGATGAGCTACCTGTCCCCTGAAACAACAGAAATAGTTGGTATACTAAGATATTGTACATCTGTATTTTATGCAGGTACTTAATATTTCAAAATAACTTGTAGATCATGTCACATCATGAGAACCAGAGTTCATAAGCGGTCTGTTGATCAGAGATTTACATGTAATTTAGCAATATCATAATAAAAGTGAATGATGTTTCTGGTGAAATAATGTGATAATAAAATTCCTCATATTTAAGAATTCAATTTCATTTCTGAAAACATACAAGGGTGCAATAAATTCTTTATCTAATAGGAAATTTCAGTTTTGAAAATGCATGAGGGTTATTAAACTGCAGTGCTTCAAGCCAGCATACTTCATAAAGCATATGTGCAAACTTTATATCTCATATTTACATTCTACTTTCATTTTTGTCAGAATTCCCAGCCATTGAAATAGACATCATTTATTAATAATTATAAAGATTCTTACATGCATTGTTCACAATGTCACACATTCAAGACACTGTACAATTTGTAAAGATATCGAAGGCAAAAACATTACAAAATTTAATGTAAATACAAATAAGCACTATCAAATTCAGCATTGTAAGCTACAATTTGATTGGCTGATGCAGTGACCACAGGAACTGATTGTAGTATGATAGTACAACGACACAAAAATCTGAACTGTCAAATGCAAACATTTCATGAACTGCTGGTTATTTCATTAAAAAAAGATGATCGCAATATATCACGGAAATACCGACAGCTGCATTAGAATGAAAATGCTTAGAATTTATGCATTCTGATTTGAGGATGTTCCTCAGAGCCTGGGGTTTTCTTTGTGTGTCAGTAGTAAAACTGAAATGTACAAGGCTAGTTAATTTCTGTAACATAACCTTTAAAACTTGTAAGTAACAGTGATTTGTGTACTGAATTTCGTATTTCTATCTTTTAATCAAAGAATATTTCAATCTCCTTACTTAGATAAAAATCTAATCATGAACACATCCTACACAACAGCTAAGAAATCAGTAGGTTTTATGGGGAGCCCAATGATCGTGGACTTCCTATCCCCCAAAATTTTCAAATTACAAAGAAATACACAAAATATTTATCAAATGTTTCGACATACAGAAAAAATTGACATCCCAATAAAACTCTGAACTCTCAATAATCCACAAAAATTGATACCGACGAATTTAAATGACTCCACACTAATTAATTGCCAACCTCAATACAATTTCCTTATTTTGTTTTAATTACATATATACAGTGAGTGTTAAGTCTACATATATTTTATCATCAAAATAAAGAACTATTCAACATGCTTAAAAGAAAAACTGTCTCATATCCAATTTTATGATTGATATGTTTGTTACCTTAGAATTTGAAATTCGTTAAACTTTATTGCCGTTGGTGTGGGTGGAAAAAAGCTGTCTTACCTACACTGAAGTGCAGTAGGAACTTTTCAGGTCACATAAAGCGACAATGATTGATTTTTTTTTTTTGATAGGATGAAAATTCAACCAAGCATGACTGGACAACAACACTGGTATTACTGCTGAATTCAGTGAATTGATACAGTCTTTTCCTGGGGATAGGGTCACAATCTGTCACCTGACCTTGCATTGAGAGATGAGAAAACAAACACGTTGTGTGTAAATTATCAATACATGTACATATTGTAACTAAGTATATACTAAGAATAACATATAAAGGAAATGATATCATTGAAGCATTTTTTTCTTCTCTTCTGTAAAACTCCTGATCAAATTAGTTATGAGAATGTTGCTGGATCTTCTACAATTAGGACTGCAACTGCTGTCTGGGGCCTGGGGCCCTGTCCCTCCAGATTGGGATATGTTAACAGAATTTTGGGTTCCGATTGAGAGTTTTCTAATCAACATACATCACCCAGGTTTTTGATCAGCTGATTACTTTTTTTGTGAAAGATTTAAAAAGTAAGATAGGCTCTCCTTCAGTTACATTTATTCAGCAACCAACCCCTAACCCACCCACCCCTCGTAAAAGTACATTAGTGTAGATTAGAAATCTCTGCATTTTGACAATGGGTAATCATTTAAAAAATGTATCTTACTTACATAGTTTCAAAATTCAGAATTTCAAGACAATCATTTAGGAAAGTTTTGTTTATTTACTGACTCGGAAGGGCCTTTTTATATCTGACTATTATAGGGAGATTGACAGCCCTAATACTCTACAGCTAAGTCACAAAAAGATGCCTTCTAGAAACACAATCCATCATGAAGTATTGGGTCCTTATAGATTAATCTATTTAGATGCATCACTTTTCGTGTTCATATCTTACTTTGTAATAAGTAAATAAGGCTATTATATTACCTTTGCTTGTACTTAAAATTCAGTATGGTCAAACTTTGGAAGGACAATTTTCCAGTCAGGGGGACACAAATTTTGCCGATGGGCAGAATTACTGTCCTCTTCAATGCCATAAAAACAAGATTTGTTTGTGAAACACTGATGCCCCGGATTACAGCATAGTGCAAGATATGACTTCAGGTTAAAGATTTTGACAAAGACATGAAGGCAGACCAAAAATTATATGCCCCCCCCCCCCCTGATCTTCAATTCTGGGGGCATAAAATGGGTGCCCAGAGAACTGGAGGAATCCGGGCTCAAAATTAACATCTGCCCATCAGTCCATGATTGGTTAAAAGTCTGATGGAATAACATTTTTGTCAGTCAGTCAGTCCAATGAGACTGGTCAATTTTCTTAAACTTCCATTTTGGAAATTATAAACGTGCTGTTGATACTCTTCTATAGATATCAAGGGAACCTGACTATAGTAAATATTATATATATCTTGCATACCTGTTTCGATGTTGTCTGAGGCATATCAAGCTAAAGTCCTGTCATTTTATTTGAATAACACAACGTATATGTACATAACTTCTAGAAAAACCTGGTAAATTTTGCTGCAGACTGGTTGAAATTCCTTGTCAGACCTGCTGAATCAGATATAAAAAATTTGTATAAAGCCCTGGAACATGCAGAAGTTTTTCTCTTTCCAACATCTGTGACTATCTGTGTTTCATAAATCATGACAACAATGTGTGTGTTATATCTTCAGTCTTCTGTAATTATAAGTAAGTCACTCATATTCATTATAGAATTACATGATTTATTTTCAAATTCCTATCAAAGAATTGCAAGTATAGCTGTGGCTCAACATCAGACTCTACGAGTAGCCATTATCGATAGCCACACCTAATGAGTGCGGGCGTACCTACCCTACCTCACTATGATGTAATGCAGAGACAACAGGCAAGGTTCGTGACAATGTATACAACAAGTTAATTCCTTCAGAGCTTTCTTACATAGAAACAATATGGTGCAAGCGTTCTTTGACTATCAGATCCTGGTATCATGCTTCTATTGCCATCATACCAGGGTTGTCACTAGCCAATTTTCAAGACTAGTCTCAGATTCGTTGTTTATGAGCAGCTTGAGACCCACGAAACTTTGATGAATGCTATGAAATTTTTATGAGTACTTACTGTATTAGATCTTTGAGAAAAGTAAAATGAGGTATTATCTTTCTATTTAGCATGAACACAAGCTGATACTTTCCTCTGTGCACTTTACTCTCAAACATATTGCAAATACTGATATGTTATTAATTTCAATTACTGACGAGTGCATAATTGTAATAGCCTAAATTCACTATATGACCTTCAGATTACTGACAAATTTTAATAATAATCCTTATATATGGTCAGCAAATTACACTGTCGTGTCATTACAAGAACGTCACTTCAAAATGACAACAAATATTAAGGTAGATAGGACTGATAAATAATTATTGAGACTGAATAGATTTGTTGTTTACCAACAATGCAGGACTATTTACACCTAATTTACTGACACTAAACAAACAACAGGTGCACTATGAATTTGGATGTACTATAACAGTTCATTAGAGCATAACGTGTCGCATGGATTTTTCAATCTGTGGATGTTAATTAATATACAAATAACTGGGCTTCAGGGAAAAATTAATTTTGCTTTGATTTTTACTCGAGTCCAGGTCAAGTCACATTTATACATCCATGCATCCTAAATGAATTTTCTGCAGTTAGGACACAGACTCTTGCGTTTTCGACAACCCTGCATGGAGAATATGACTACAAACTGAAAATGTCTATCAATGGAGTCTTCCATATGACAAACACCTTAATAACATAACTAAAGAATAAAGATGCTCAACTGGCTCAGCCTAGAGAAGTGAAGGACCCTACAGCGAGAGAAGTGAAGGACCCTACAGGGATTGAAGTGAAGGACTCTACAAGGAGTGAAGTGAAGGACTCTACAAGGAGTGAAGTGAAGGACCCTACAAAGAGTGAAGACTCTACAAGGAGTGAAGTGAAGGACTCTACAAGGAGTGAAGGATTCTACAAGGAGTAAAGGACATGGGTCAAAGCAGTAATGATCTACAAATTTCTGAATGGACACACAAAGATCAAACCTTATACCTACTGCAGCCATCACTAGAGGACATGGTACTATAAAACGTCAGGACGGCTATTATCCAGCTCCTATGCCTAAACTCCCTGTTTCAGCATGTCATACACATTTAATATAAACATAAAAGTGTCCTGAAAACTCAAGAAAGTTACCCAGTCACTGTGTCTGAGTTTTATTATTATTTCTTTTTTTTAACTTGACCAACATAAACACAGGTTTCCCTTTGACTTGCATCAGTCATAAGAAAGGTCAGGTTTTTCTTCTTGCAAAACACGAAGACAATAAAGCACTTTGTTTTTGTTTGTTTTGTGGGTTGTTTTTTTTTTTTTTTTTTTAAATCTGTTTACCTGTCGTATCCATGCGTTCTGCATTGCTTGAGGAAGGAAACCGTAATATTTAGAATGTTGCGGGTATCCCTACCAACCGAAACTTTCTTGGCGTAAATTTAAAATTGTTGTAGCGATTCCTGAGCCCGAAGAAGCAAAAACGAGCCCGATTATAATTATGAGGTATCCATAGTTAATATTCACAAGCAGATCTTTTAAAAATGATTAGATGGTAGTGCCACGCCTATTATCTTCTATTTTACTAGAGGTTATAGGAAATGTTTAATTGATTATAAAATTTCAATTGTAGTAATTTAAATTACTTAGAATTTATGGATTTTTAAAGACCTTTGTTTCGTACATGCAGTGTCTGGAAATATGGAGAGATAAACTACCTATTAATAAATCTTGGTTAGATTAAGGAGTAAGGATAGTATATATAAATACAAAGAATTCAATTATCAACTAAAATAGTAATTTACAGCATACATGCTTATGACTTTTTTCATACAATTTTTTTTTGGGGGGGGGGTGTTTGTTTGTTTGTTTTGTTTTTTGTTTTTGTTTTTGTTTTTTGTTTTTTTTTTTGTTTTTTTTTTTGTTTTGTTTTGTTTTGTTTTGCTCCATCATATTACACTCGATGATTTCAATGTATAGACTAATTGTTTTATTATTTTTTTTTTTAAATTCACTTTTAGTGTCAGTGTGTTAGTGTGTATATTTATTTTTATTATTGAGATTTCTATGTACATTTCTTGTCGTGAAGAATGGACGGGTCGTCCCGAAAATTACTACGCTGAAGCTAGCAGCCACTAACCAGCAGGCAATAAGACCGAAGAAGCTAACAAACAATAAGAAAATTCATCAAAGTACTGAGAGTACTCAGACGAAATTCTAAAATGTACCAAATAATAGATCAAATCTAATCATTTTTCAAACATTTAATTGATTAGGCTACTTTTAATTATCAAGTTCGATGCTCGAAGGCAATTTGGGTTCACCAGATAATTCATGTTACATCACATGAAGCCGTAATGAAAGTTAATAACAGCTTAATCTTTGAAGAGTCCACGAAGGGAACATTGACATAAGGTAGAAGATCCCTAGGACTATCATTTTCTGCCCTCAATGTTGGGATTCTCTAACAATTGAATATGGAGTTAATGAATGACACAAAAGTGATACTCAGATAGACTACCATGTAACAAACACATGGAGTGCAAAAAATGGTCATGGTAGCCTTTGACGACAACTGAGCTCACCTGAATATTACTACTGTAACATCATGCAGGCTCATAACGAAGGCCAATAACAACGTAATCTTTGAAGAGTCCACAAAATGAGAATGCAGACAAGAACGGCGGCCTCCAGGGCTATCATTTTCTGCCCTCGCTTTGTGGCTGTAAGGGTATCACCTGGGGTCTCCCGAGGGTGGGACCAGTTTTCAAATCTCCCTATAATTGAATATGGGGCGATATGAGACAATAAAAGTGATATACTGATAGAGAACAACGAAGACAAACATAGTAAACCCTTAAAAGGTGTCGCTTATGCCTATAAGGATCATTTTGCTCACCTGAAAGTTCCTAACTTAACAACATATAGGCTCATAATGAAGGCCTATAACAACTTAATCTTTGAAGATTCCACAAAATGAATATGCAAAGAGTTATATTCTGATAGAGAACAACGACGGCAAACAGGGAAAACCCTTAAAAGGTGTCTCGTATGCCAATAAGGGTCATTGTGCTCACGTGAATGTTCCTAACTTCACATCATGTAGTGTCATAATGTAGGGCCTATTACAACTTAATCTTTGAAAAATCTGCAAAATGTGTATATAGCAAAGAAGGCAACCTCGATGGCTATCATTTTCCGCACACATTTTTGGGCTGTAGGGATACCACCTAGGGTCTTCAGAGGGTGGGGCCACTTTTTAGCCCTTTGTAATAACTTAATATGGGATGATGGAAGGAAACAAAAGTGATCTGCGAACAATGAGAACAGCCTTACTCTGGGACCATGATTTGAAAGATGCAAGAAAACGTCCATGTAAGTTTGAACTTTACTGGAACAGTGGTTCTTAGGAAGATTTTTAAATGACCCCACCCTCTTTTTCCATTTTTGTGATTATCTCTCCTTTGACGAGGGTACAGCCCTTCTTTTGAAGAGATATGAATTCCCTTCAACTAAGGATGATTTGTGCCAATTTTGATTGAAATTGGTCTTGTGGTTCTGGAGAAGATTTTTAAAGATTTTTTCATATATTTTATACTATAATAGTTAGACCCCCCTATTGTGACCCCACCCTATTTCCGGGGACTACTATTTTAACGAACTTGAATCTGCATTATGCAATAATGCTTCCTTGTAAATTTAAACTTTATTGTGCCAGGGGTTGTTGAGAAGAAGATAATTAAATGACCCCATCTTATTTTTTGCATTTTGTTGTTATCTACCATTTGAAGGGAGTATGACCCTTCATTTGAACAAAAGTAAATCACCTTCACCCAGAAATAATTTGTACCAACGTTCATTGAAATCAGCTCACTGGTTCTGGAGAAGATTTTCAAAATTTGTCAGTATTTGTTCAGTATTTTGCTATTATCTCCCCCTTGGAGAAAGGTGAACCAACCTGATTCCCCTTAGCCCAAGGATGCATTTTGCCAAGTTTGATTGAAATTGGTCCTGTGGTTCCGGAGATGAAGAAGAAAATGTAAAAAGTTTAAGCCGACGCCGCCGACACCGACGGACAGAGGTCAAAGATCCTATTCCAATTGGTTCTATCTTTCTATGATTAAAATTCTAGAATTTGGAAACTCTTACGTATAAATCGTAAATTTTCAGAGGCAATAACTTTCTCTAAGGACGAACGAACTCTTGAAATAAGGACTCGTCTCTTCACTCAGTCACATTTTCGGTTTTGATAAGGAATTGAAAACAATGGTTTTTATGCAAGTCACTTAAGTTGAAGAAAGGTTTAAGTTCAGATTCTAAATGTTTTGGGTTGAAATCAGTTGAGATGCGACTGTTTGTGCATAATATATATTAACGATACCTAATAGATGAAGAAGGGTTGAAAATGCTCATTTTTATAAATTTTAATTGACCTTGACCAAAATTTCAAGGTCAGAGGTCAAGGATCCCATTCCAATTGGTTCCGTCTTTCTATTCTTAAAACTTTAGGTGTTACAAATATTTATGTATATATCGTAAACTGTCATGGTTAATGACTCGCCTTTACGACCAACGAACTCTTGAAAGTAATGATTAGTTTTTTCCACTCGTTTAGTTAGTTGATTAGTAAAGATGTTACCAATTACGGTTTGCATACGTTTGATCATGGTTGTTTTGGAAGTCACTGTTAATCGAAGAAAGGTCAAAGATCAGAGTCGAAATGTAATGGGTTGCCATCAGTTGTTTCTACTTGTGCATATTACGAGGGACACTTTTTAAGTTCGTAGAGTAAGCCTATAACTTTTTAACGCGATTATGCAGTTGCACGATTTTCTACACAGAACTTGCGTAATCATTTCTCTCTCGATCGGTATCACGGTATACGGTGCATGAGGTCCACGTGCACGCTGCGCTGGGTATTTTCAACACGTGGTTTTATACACTATAGTAAAATATACCGTTCAATATGGATGGAAAAATCTCTGAACAGAGGGTATATTGTAAGATTCGAGCACACCTCGGGTTTCCGTCAACAGAAATTCATGATGATTTGCAAAAAGTTTATGGGAATGGTGCTTTAAAATATACTACAGTTTGTAAGTGGGTACGTCGTTTTAATGATGGTCGGCAGTCAATTGAAAATGACCCTCGAGTGGGTAGGCCGGTTTCCGTTTTGACGGAAAAGAACATTGCTACTGTGAAAACATTGATTGAGGAAGACGCACGATATACCGTGCAAGAGATAGAAGAATTAAGTGGCATTCATTCGTCAAGTGTTTTGAAGATCTTTCGTGAGCGACTTGGTCTACGTAAGATCTGCGTGCGCTGGGTGCCACATTTGCTCACTGACGAGCAGAAACAAAGTCGGGTTAGACTTCCATCGCAAGTTATAAAAAATATGATAAATGTGACCCACGTCGTTTGGAAGAGATAGTTACAGGTGATGAAACCTGGATCTATCATTTTCAACCCGATTCTAAAGCTAAAAATAAGGTTTGGGTTTCATCTGAGGGCGACAGACCTGTCACTGCGCGCCGTTGCAGAACATCAAATCGCATGTTGTATGCGATATTCTTTGAATCAAAGGTCCAGTCCTTCAAATTCCAGTCCCGAAAGGTAATTCTGTCACTGGAAAGTTTTACAGAGAAAGTGTTCTTACTCAGCTTGTTGATTTCTATCAGAAACGCAGACCGCGAACCGGTGTCCGCGGCATCAAATTACTCCATGATAACGCACCGGCCCATAAATCCGCTACAGTACAGGAATATCTGAAAGAATCTGAGCTCGATGTCTTAGATCATCCCCCATACAGCCCTGACCTGTCCCCCTGTGACTTTTGGTTGTTCCCAAGACTAACGGAAATGCTGGCAGGGCACCGTTATGAATCCCGTTGTCGTATATGCAGTGCGGTCTACCAGTGTCTGCAACATATACCTAAAGAGGAGTACCGGGCGGCGTTCCGGAAATGGGTAGATCGGTGTAAAATGTGTGTTGAGGCAGACGGGGCATATTTCGAAGGTCTTAGATAAATAAGATTTTGATATTTCAAGCGGTTTTAAAAAGACCGCCCTACTCTACGAACTTAAAAAGTGTCCCTCGTATATGGTAAGGATACCTTGGAAACCGAAGACGGTATGAAAAATGTCAATTTCATTGATTTTGAATGACCTTGACCTTTGACCTTGATCTAATGTTAAAGGTCAATAATCAAGGATCTTATTCCAGTTGGTTCCGTCTCTTTATGATTAATAGTTTAAGAGTTTTTTATCTATATATCATAAACTTTCCGAGACAATAACTCTCTATTGGGATCAACGAAATTTAAAAAGTAAGTATTGTTTTTCTCTCATTTAGGTAATTGCTTTCTGATGATTTCAAATTCATACCATTTGCGGTTTCGATATCATCCCAATAACTATGTTTTTTCCCAAATCAAAGAAAGGCAGAAGTTCACAGTCGAAATGCAATGGGTTGGAAAGTAACTATCTGTGTGTATTCCATGTTCAGGATACTTCATAAGCTTAAGACGGTATGAAAAATGCCCAATTTAATAGATTTTGACTGACCTTTGATCTTGACCTGATCTTCAAGTTCAAAGGTTGAGGATCGTATTCCAGTTGGTCCCATCTTTGTACGATTAATACTTTAGGAGTCGTAAATTTTTACTTATAAATCTTGAACTTTCAAGGGCATTAACTCCTTGAAGGATCAACGAACCCTTAAAATTTAGATTTTTTTTCTTTTTCCCTTAATATGCAAAGTAATTCAGTGCAAGTTTCATGCTCCTTCCATTCTTGGTTTCCCAGGAGATCTGATAACAATGGTCCCATAATTTCATCAGGGGTCAAAGTGCAAATACGCAGGGTGATATCTGATCACCTTTCAAGATATTGAATATGATGGAGTATTTATATGTTTTCGGCAAGTCTTAAGGTGTCATTTTTGGGGCGGAAAGAAAATGATAATAATAAACAGAACAAAACCAATAGTGCTTTCCACAGAAAGGAAGAAACCCCTGATTAGGAATTTTCGGATGAGCTCAAATGACCACAAAGCCCTTTGCAACCCCTTTAATGGGATCTGTATGTTTGATGCCGTTATTGTATACCCTCTTTTGTTTCCTTCCGTCACCCAATATTAAACTTCTGAAAAGTGGCCCCACCCTCGGGAAACCCCAGGTGGTATCCCTACAGCCCCAAAGTGAGGACGAAAATGATAGCTCTTTGGGTCGCCTTCCTTGCCTGCATAGCCATTCTGTGGACACAAAGATTAAGTTGTTATTGCCCTTCATTATGATCCTACATGATGTTAAGTTAGGAACATTCATGTGACTACAATGACACTTAAAGGGATATGACACTCCTTTTTGAGAATTAACTCAATTTGCCTTAGTTGTTCTCTATCAGTATATCACATTTATTATCTCATATCACCCCATATTCAATTATTAGAGAGGTTTCAAAATTAGCCCCACCCTCGGGAGACCCCAAGTGGTACCCTTACAGCCCCAAGTCGAGGGCGGAAAATGATAGCCCTAGGGGTCGCCTTTCTTTTCTGCATTGTCATTTTGTGGACTCTTCAAAGATTAAATTGTTATAGGCTTTAATGATGATCCTACATGTTGTTAAGCTAGGAACTTTCAGGTGAGCAAAATGATCCTTATAGGCATAAGCGACACATATTAATGGTTTACTATGTTTGCTTTCGTTGTTTTCTACCAGTATATCACTTTTTTGTCTCACTTTTACTCATATTCAATTTTTAGAGAGGGTTGAAAACTGGCTCCACCTTCGGGAGATCCTAGGTGGTACCCCTACAGCCTCAAACCGAGGACGGAAAATGATAGCCCTAGGGGTCGCCATTCTTGCCTGCATGCGTATTTTGTGGACACTTCAAAGATTACATTGTTATTGGCCTTCATTATGAGCCTGCATTACATTAGTAATATTTAGGTGAGCTCAGTTGTCGTCAAAGGCTATCATGACCATTTTTTGTATTCCATGTGTTTGTATATATGGTAGTCTATCTGTGTATCTCTTTTGTGTCATTCATTAACTCCATATTAATTGTTAGAGATGTCTTACAAACGATTGAAATCTTTGTCACCCCCACTTGGCACAATTGAAGCCCCAAATTGAGGGTAGAAAATGATAGTCCTAGCGTCCCCCTACGTTATGTTAATGTTTCCTTCGTTATTAACTGTTATTAACCTTCATTACGGCTTAATGTGATGCAACATTATGAATTTTCAGGTGCGCTCAATTGCCTTCAAGCATCGAAATTAAAAATAGGTTAATTAAATGTTTGGAAAATTATTATTTTGGATCAATTATTTGGTACATTTTAGAATTCCATCCAGTACTCTCAGTACTTTGATTAATTTTCTTATTGGCCGCTAGCTTTTACGGTCTTATTGGCTGCTGGTTAGTGGCTGCTAGCTTCAGCCTAGTCCAAAAATTTTATGTGGTGCGTGTCGTTGGTCATTTTAGAAAAAAATGAACAGCTTTGTCATTAAGAATCCATAAACAAAATATAAAAGACCTGTCTTAGAGAGTTTAGGTGATATCTAATAGGTTAATGTTTCTTAATAGTAGCCTCACCTCTTAGTTTAGTTAGCTTCCTGGTCACACATCTGGTAGCAGGTTCGATTCCGTTTATACTACATGTATAGTTAGGGCCTCCGTGGCCGAGTGGTTAGAAGATCGCGTTCAAAATCACAAGACCTCTTACTTCTGGTGGGTTCGATTCTCGCTCGCGCCGATATAAAAAAGAGTAGGGGATACTGTATTTTGTGATCAAGATGTTCAAAGTGATACGAAACCATGTTGTATAGTTCCTTAACGAGGAACCATTTCCAAAGAAATTCATCACCCAAACACATCAATCGTACTCTCACGATCTGCACGGAATGCTACTGATGATCAAAGGTGTTGTGCCACAAATTTCCATGCCTTTGAATCGGAAGGGTAGAGCCACTCTAAAGGAAGATTTTGAAGAGAAAGCATCAAATTATCAGTTGTTGAAGTCGTTAATTAAACAGAGACCATGCGCCGTCTAACACAGGATGATAGGTTACGTGCCCTTCGTATGCTACAGGTTGGCACAAGAGAGGTCTCTGTGGCAAGGGCAATGAATGTTTCCCCAGTCTGTTATCAAGGGATTATAGTCCAGACATCGAGCTACAGGGTCTGTCCAGGACAGACCACGATCTGGTCGACGAAGGGCACGAGCTCAGACTCAGGACAGATTCATCCATACCATTGCCTTGAGAAATCGTCTGGTAACAGCAAATCAGATAAGGTCTCAACTTGAAAGGGATACTGACTTGGTAGTGAGTGGCGGACCATCAGGAATCAACTGCACAGACTTCACTTACACGCCCGGCGTCCTCGTGCCATTCCCTGTTTGAGGGATCGTCACGTTAGGACCTGACTCCAATGGTGTCGTCACCATAAACGCTGTGATAATCGCCGATGAAACCATATTTTTCATCTGAATGTTAGAAGTATTCGAAAGAAAATCAAAGAATTAATTAGCATAATATCTGATTTTGATGTCCTATGCTTTACTGAAACTCATCTAAATAATAATAAAAAAATGAAAACATATTTATTGAAGGATTTAATACTATATACCACAAAGACGGAATTGCCTTTGGGGGTGGGATACTTGTTTATATTTCTGATGAGCTTAGTGCTAAAAGGTGATTTGATCTTGAACCTTGTAATACAAAATGTATATGGGTTGAAATAAGTAGCCCTACCTGTAGAATTTTTCTCTGTAGTATCTATCGCGCACCGCACTCCGATAAATCATTCTGGAGCAATTTGGCTTGGTCTGTCAAAAAGGCCTCGGATTTATTCAACAAGACAATTATTGTATGTGACCTTAACATCGATGTACTAAATATTCCACACTTCCATGTCATCAATGAAATTCTTCTAAATAAATAAATACAAAACAGAAGGATACGCAAGTCGCTCAAAACACAAGAGCGCTTACTGACCCAATTATGATGACCGACGACTTTACTGTGTTTGACTCGGGAATTATCGAAGTTGAAAATAGTGTAAGTGATCACAAAGGTACATACATATATATAAAAACCATTATTAATTTAAATCGAGCATATGAACGCAAAATATGCTTAGCGTTTAGGGCCGTAGCAGTGAGGGTTCTTTAATGCGTTAACGTCTGTCGCGACACGGGACTTCCGGTGTTGTTGTTTTTTTTAAGGTCATACCCGAAAGACCCGTGATTCTCCCTTCTAAATGTCAAACGTTGGGCGAAATAGCAGTCACTACCAATATTATGTTTGACGCGGTGATGGCACGAGTGGGGTTCGAACTCATGACTTCCCTGTTGCGTAGCAAACGCTCTACCACTGATTTACCGCGACCGGTCAAACAGATAGAAATTATTTAGATAGCGAAATGCTTTTGCGTGATGTATAAAGTGTAACATCAAACTTTATCTAACTTTAAGTGGATGAAGTAAAGTTGTTTTCTTATTCAACTAATACCCAATCATACATTCACTTGTCATACGATTTTTCTGTTTTATCATATTTATATAGGTAAGGTAAACAGGGAAAATTAGACCGCACAAGTGAATTAGGAAGAAACAGGCTAGGAATTCATGTCATACCACAGAACACCTGTTACTTGGAGATTACATATTATAGTTATGAGTTAATTGGGATCTAATCGTTTTTTTCACAATTTTAATTGTTTAACGAACATTGAACAATTTATTCTATTTTTCAGACACATATAAGTTTAGTACAAGCCTTTAAATTGCTTTAATTTGCAATAAACTTTTTTAAAATAAAGCCATATAGATAATTTTGCAAATTTCAACACCGCCATTTTGAATCGCCATTTTGACCTATTTAACGCCATTTTCATGAAGTTCAACATATTTTTTCGGATTCAGCATACGCAAATTAGGTTAAAAAGTTATGTTGGACCAAATAATAATAATTTGCCGTTAGAACCCATTTCTAGCCTCTTTTTTCAAAATCTGGACCAGACTATTAGACGATACAAGCTTCCTACTCGTCTACAGCTGTTCGAAGTGTAATATTGAATGGAGTTTTCTTTTTCGCAACAAATCTACTTGTCCATATCTCGGTGTGGCTCAATGTTTTCAACAGTTCACTTGTTTGCTTTTTTTTTTTGTATTGTTTTGTTTTTGTTTTGTTTGTTTGTTTGTTTTGGTGTGTTTTTATTTGTTTTGTTTTTTTTAATTTTGGAGTATGTTTTTGTTTTGTTTTGTTTATAATTTTATTTGTTTGTTTTGTTTATAATTTTATTTGTTTGTTTTGTTCTGTTACGTCTTTCTTTTATTATTGATTTTTTGTCTTTTTTTTAACTGTTGTTTTACGTCTAATTTGATAAAAAAAAATCAGTAAATTTACAGTTCCAGTGTTTTTGCCTTCGAAATATTTGATGATAGTTTTTACTTCATGAATGTAATATAGATAAAAAGGCCAAAATAACGAACAGTATTTAATCCAGTAATTCCTATAGAAAATACAAATCAAAGAGTAGGGCAAACAAGGAACCCTGGACATATCAGAGGTGGGATCAGGTACCTAGGAGAAAGCAACCCCTGCCGACTGGTCTCCCCGAATTGAGCCCTACATCCCGATCAGGTAAACAGCAATTGGAATCGGTGTGCCACGAACAGCCTAACAATTGATATGAAACACGGCAGACAGCATTTGATCTAATGGAAGGTTGTATTGGTGAACTATACCGTTATAACGGCAATAGAATTTGCGACATGCTGACTTCAGGCGAGATTGTACAAACCCTTATAACATAAACTTCTCTGTCTGTAGCCTGCCTCGATTTAAGAACTGATCATATGCAGAACAAGCTCCTGTGTATCGAATCAGTTAAGATATATAAACATAATATGCAGGTGATAATGGAATATTGCTATATAGATAAAAGAAGTTCACGATGGAGAAAGTGAAAACATCTCGTTTGTCACAAAGTTGAGTTGCCACTTTACCGTTATCATGAAAAGGCTAAGATAACGAACAGTACTCAGTCTCGTAATTTCTACAGAAAACACAAATCATGGAGACTGGCAAACACGGACCTCTGGACATACCAGAGGTGAAATTAGGTACCTTGAAGGAGTAAGCATTCCCTGTCGACTGGTCACACCCTCCGTGACTCCTGTATCTTTGATCATGTAAACGGAGTAATCCGCAGTCAGAATATTCAAGTTTCAATAAAATATCTAAATACAAAGCAGAAGTGGAAGGCGCTGTTTTGTCTTTTATTTCAAGTTCACTGGGATGTGAACAATGTTCGAATGAATCTTAATGAATATAGTACGTCTACTTTAACAAATGCAAATTCCGATAGAAATGAAAGTAGAATGTAAATATAAAAAAGGAAATTTTCGTTTTGAAAATATATGGGATCATGAACACTAACTCTAAACGCCGATATCCTGGCGTCAAACATCGCAATTCATGCTCTCCTGTGAATTCGAAAATGAAATGATTACTTGAATGTAAAGAGGTCACGCACTATCGGTAAAAAACCACACAATTGAACTTTGGATGGATCTTATGGCCGTAGCAGTGCGAGTCTGTTTTTCTTTCTTTCTTTTTTTATCGTTCCAACTCCTACCGTAGAACAGGACTTCAGCTTATTGGGTCTTATCCGAAAGGTTCCTTGACTTTCACTTCTGATGCCGGGTGCATGGTGAAAGAAGAGTCACTACCTTATATTTGATGCGACGCCGGGATAGAAAATCCTATCTAGGTCTTCCCGGTTGTGAAGTGAGAGCCCTGACTGGTTACATTACATTAATCAGCCGTGAAGCGAGAGTCCTAACATAACTGTAATAATTTGTGAAGTGAGAACCATCGTAACTACTCGGCTATTTCCGGTTATGGAAATGAACGAATGTGATCCGAGTGAAGTGAGAGTGACATAACAATCATCAGTTGTGAAGGAGAACGTAATATGAATCATGTCAACTCTCTCCTGATTTCATGGCATGCTTCCGCACAATTTTCAAGTACTGGCCTCGGAGCCACCAACATATAAAACTCTCAAACTCTGGCTCAGAACCACGTTTTTGATCTCAGCAGAGGTTTTGCTAAAATGCCATGCCAACAAACTTTCTCAAAATAATCACGAAGCAACGGCGACAGGTTAATAGTGAAAATCACAGATTCTGCAAAATAGATTCTTTATATAAACCTTCAAAATCCGAGGTCCAAATTACGCAGTCGGCGCTTCCAAAATTGGAAACCCACGCTATATTTAAGAAATAGAAACACATGACACTGTGAACTGTGTTGGCGTTTCATAAAATGTATGCCATAGTGAAGTGATGCTGTCCATGTTTCTCTGAGAATATATTTGCTCTTTGGAAAATCGTTGGAAGCAAAATTCGGAGAGAAGAGTAATTTAAGATGGAGTTTCCTGCCAAAGCAATATTGTCACCTTGCATTTATTAGGTCGTCATCAACGCAGCACTTATACTTTTAGAAAACGTGTAAAACTAAAAAAAAAAAAAAAAATTCTTTCTTTTTTTTTTTTAAATTCTTCCTTATAATCTAAAAACATTTCAGACGTTTGAAATCACATTTACTAACATTACCAATCAACTTCAGTTTTCATTGTGAAAGTTATCATCATTAGTTGACAATGGAAAAAAATGATGTACGCAGAGAGAAAATGTCGACTTCCGTCCTTTTTTAAATACTTGCATCTTGGAAACGTTTCTATCGCAATGAAATAAATGTTAGTCTGTTTAGTGATGGCTATTTCCACCTGTCTACTACCTTGTCCTTAGACAATGTAAACAGAGATGACGCAGCGAGCGTCACAAGTCCCCCCCCCCCCCCCCCCCCCC
The DNA here is from genome assembly GCA_024699665.1 of Ostrea denselamellosa. Classification (NCBI taxonomy): domain Eukaryota; kingdom Metazoa; phylum Mollusca; class Bivalvia; order Ostreida; family Ostreidae; genus Ostrea; species Ostrea denselamellosa. Next base: position 1,849,111 of record JAMZEH010000074.1, on the reverse strand, counting down.
CCCCCATCTTCACAATTTAAATAGTATGACAATGAGCAAGCAAAACCTGATTATCTCTTCTACAAATTTGTCTGAAGCGAGATAATTTTATTTACTTGGCTAACAACACTTACATGTATCTTAGTGGCAGTAAATAATTTAGTTGAATATGCGCGGTTTCAATTTATACATATATATGTATATATATATATATATATATATATATATATAGAGAGAGAGAGAGAGAGAGAGAGAGAGAGAGAGAGAGAGAGAGAGAGAGAGAGATGACATTTTGAGCAACTATATCCCCCCCCTGGCAAAACGTCTTTAATGGACACGTATTTACACATCATAGGGTATATACCTACGTTGTTCATGGATATCATAATAAATTATTTATTCCACTCCAATCCTATGTGGGCGAGAACTTCTGACAGTTGATTTCAAATATAATTACTGGCATCTTATAATTTAGATTAATAATTAGATGATCTCTCAATTCCATTCAAACATAAAATAAATTCTGTTAGCCTTTTAGCTATTACGTATATCATTAAATAAATGTGTTAGTTCCTTTACTGGGGTCTTCATCATCTTAGTATACATTGATTCGTTTTAATGGGATTTCATCTTAGTATACATTGATTCTGTCTTAAAGGGATTTCATCTTAGGATACATTGATTCTGTTTTAATGGGATTTCATCTTAGTATACATTGATTCTGTTTTAATGGGATTCATCTTAGTATACACTGATTCGGTTTTAATGGGATTTCATCTTAATATACATTGATTCTGTTTTAATGGGATTCATCTTAGTATACACTGATTCGGTTTTAATGGGATTTCATCTTAGTATACATTGATTCTGTTTTAATGGGATTTCATCTTAGTATACATTGATTCTGTCTTAAAGAGATTTCATCTTAGGATACATTGATTCTGTTTTAAGGGATTTCATCTTAGTATACATTGATTCGTTTTAATGGGATTTCATCTTAGTATACATTGATTCTGTTTTAATGGGATTTCATCTTAGTATACATGATTCTGTTTTTATGGGATTCATATTAGTACATTGATTCTGTCTTAAAGGGATTTCATCTTAGTATACATTGATTCTGTTTTTATGGGATTCATCTTAGTACATTGATTCGTTTTAATGGGATTTCATCTTAGGATACATTGATTCGGTTTTAATGGGATTTCATCTTAGTATACATTGATTCTGTTTTAATAGGATTTCATCTTAGTATACATTGATTCTGTTTTAATGGGATCCATCTTAGTATACATGATTCTGTTTTTATGGGATTCATCTTAGTACATTGATTCTGTTTTAATGGGATTTCATCTTAGTATACATTGATTCGTTTTAATGGGATTTCATCTTGTATACATTGATTCGGTTTTAATGGGATTCATCTTAGTATACATTGATTCTGTTTTAATGGGATTTTCCCCCGGGTTAAATACATCTGCAGAATGTTCTGGTACATATGCGAACTTTCACTTCACATAAACCAATCCCAAACAACGAAACCTATTATACACATCGGACTCGTTCGCTTGAAAATTTTATATGATATTTATATATGTACATTATACCAGGTGTACAATTCAAGTTCAAATTTAACATAGTTATGTTTGGAGGAAAGCTTTTAGAAAATACAATATTGTTTTGGGCACGAGAGGTGTGTGTGCGCGAGGTTTTTGTTTCTTTATACTATCAAAATCGAATGGGGGCGGAGGGGGGAGGGGAATGACAAAGCTGAGAAAAATGGGTGGTTCCCACAGACGGTTGCATAATATTTTCATAAAATTTTATAATGATTTTGATTGATTGATTGTATATTGTTTAACGTCCCTCTCCAGAATCTTTCACGCCTTTGAACAGGGAGGGATCTTTATAGTGCCACACCTGCGTGACACGGGACCTCGGTTTTTGCGGCCTCATCCGAAGGACCGCTCCATTTAGTCGCCTCTTATGACAAGCAAGGGGTATTGAGGATCCATTCTAACAACCCGGATCCCCACGGGGCTATAATGAAATACATTACATCGTATGAAGTATATGGGTTCTGAGCATGATTTCCCGTTCTCTTTTTAATATCTGCTTCCCGTATTCACATAAGCCTTTTGATTTTACAAATTGCCGACCTCCTCATAATATTATTATATACAATATCTGCCGTTCCGGTATTTAGCAACACCCGCCTGCTGCAGCTTATCCTATCTATGTATATCTTCCTTCCTATGGCAACAATCAGCTTGAGCGGCGATTTGTTCATCACACGAAAGGTCTTGAACACTGTAATATCTGAGCTACTGCGATCAGTCATCAGATTAATTAAGATGACGTGAAATCGAATTGAACTTGTTATATGGCAAAATGGTTCAAGCGTTTTACAGAATCAGAATACCCATGATGCATTGGTATAGTACAAATGAATAGAATAGCATATGTATTATGTCAAAATATCGCGTTTTTAGCGATTTATGTGTTTCGAATATATAAATTGCGTATGAAATTTTATGGATTACCTTCATATTCATCAAATACGACACAAAGTTGGGTGTTTAATTTTTTTATTCTTCGCACACGTCATATCACGGTGTTTTTGGTTACAATAAAACAAATATTTACAGTGTTTCTTACTAAGCAATGGTCATATCACGTCTGTGAATGCTGTCCGTGACTTTGCTAGACTGATTTGGTCGACAAACGATATTTGGCACAAAGACGAAAACATTCCGCTGGTGGACAAAGCAAGTGTTCCCTGATTTATAGCACATTTCCACCTTTCTTCTCAGCAATGATAAAATGAAATGGAAAAAAAAAAATTTAAACTTACAGAAAAGCAACTAGTGAAACTTTGTTGTTTTAATTATAGATAAAAAGCGAAGAACACTAGTTTTCAGTTTAAAACAAAGTGGAAGATCTTCTTACGAGCCTTTGAAAAAACAAACATGGACGGAAATGGAGCTTTAATTGTGGGAGAATTTTTGTTCCGACATTGGGGGATGGTATACGCGTTTCAGATTAGTCCATTACTATACTTAGTACTCCCGCACCCCACTAGTGACGTTTATCACATTTCTTGTATTCGAGTAAAGAAACACAGAAATTCATTCTCTCCATCATGATTATAGATTTGTGTTTCATCTCCATCTCCGGGACGGTCTGTTAGAATTCTTCAATATGAACCACAGTTTCTTGGAATACAGAATTTGTGCATGTTGAGTTCCGTTACCCTTTCATTTAATTCACAGATGGTGTCCCATCAACCTGATAAAAACTTTGATATCAGTGCATCAGATTTCTGGGATTTCCCGAGAAAGTTAAATTATCAAATTTGATATCCCTGTTCATAAGTTTCATCACAGTGCATCTGTCTTTATTAGTCCTCTAACCACAGTCCCTATCATCACCGTAATTTGAAGCCATTCCGTTGAACAACACTATCGAGCGGATATCCTTTTATCACTTATTATGTACATAATTCATATTCAAATTATTAACATATTTTGTTTTTATAAATATTTACCCTTAAATACTTGCATGGACTCATTTGTTTATAATTCATACTCAAATTGTTAACATAATTTGTTTTTATATATTTACCCTCAAACACTTGCCTGGATCCAAGTGAAGGAGACCAACCCCTCCACCCCACCCCTCACCCCCACCCCCCACTCTCAATATAATTCCTCAAAATGCCCCCCAGTACTCTCAACATAATTGCTCAAAATGTCATATTAAATCGAAACCGCGCATTTATGCAATTATAAATTCTTTCTTGCCGCTAAAGCACGTGTAAGTGGTGTTGCACTGTGCTACATGTTATAAATGTAGGCAGCCTATGCATATAAGATCCTAGTACTCGATATATTTGGAAGAATGAGATAAAATCTCAAATAAACTGTCTAGTATCTGGACTATATGAGAATAAATTTAAATTTTACGATGACGTACATTTCATTAGAATATATCCATGTTAATCTAGTCCTGTTGTGACCCCACCACATGGGACTTCTGGTGAAATATCAAGACCGATCGTACGATTAAAAATAAGTGATAAATTTTCGTCAGAAAATTTGCTGAAGCGCGGAATACAACTAGTCCATTATCACCTGCACCAGCCTGAAAGTAAGGAAGTGAAGAATGGACGGGAAATCTTGGAAACACCCTATGATAAAGTAAGTTAGAAATTCTGGAATAAAGCGTAATGGGTTTATTGACAGTCTAGTATTTTGCTTAGAGATTGGTTGGTTGTATATTGTTTAACGTTCCACTCTCGAGTTTTTCACTCATATGAAGACGTCACCATGACCGTTATAACGTTCCACTCTCGAGTTTTTCACTCATATGAAGACGTCACCATGACCGTTGGAAAGTTTTAGGCCTATGCTCGGCGCCTACGGACTTTGTGCAGGAAGGGATCTTTATCGTGCTACACCTACTGTGACATGGGACCTCGGTTTTTATGGTCTCATCCGAAGAACCGTCCCATTTTGTCGCCTCTTACGAAAAGCAAGAAGGTACTGAGGACCTGTTGTAACTCGGATCCCACAGAAGAAAACATTAAAGGGCACGACTTCGAATGAATCAAGTACTTGGTACTCCTGAAAGTTAATTTAGGATTAGGTGTGTCCGTCATCCTACAGGAGGTGCCTGTTGTTGTGTCCTTCACCCTACAGGAGGTGCCTGTTGTTGTTTCCTTCATCCTACAGGAGGTGTGTCCGTCATCCTACAGGAGGTGCCTTTTGTTGTGTTCTTCATCCTACAGGAGGTTCCTGTTGTTGTGTCCTTCATCCAACAGGAGGTGCCTGTTGTTGTGTCCGTCATCCTACAGGAGGTGCCTATTGTTGTGTCCTTCATCCTACAGGATGTGGCTGTTGTTGTGTCCTTACCAAGCATGCTGTGATGAAGTCAAGCCCCCCCCCCCCCCAAAAAGACCCATTTCTTGTCTTTTCAGGGATTGTCCATTGTTAACATGTGCCTTATCCTCTGGATCTGTTAATGTACTGTAGGTTAAGTAAAATGTAAAACATTTAGAGAAAACATCACAATCATGGCGATGTGGTGTAAATGTCGAAAGAGGAAGGGGAAAAAATAACAACGTGAAAATTGTATCAAAACTTAAACAAAACTTGAACATGGGAAATTGCACTCTGTTAAATAATCATAACTATTGTTCATAGGAGTAATTGTGGGCTACATATTTTCATGTAAAATTACAACTGCATAAAAAGTGAAGATCACGAACATTCATCAATTGATCAATCTCATAAATCCTTCAAAATCAAGAGTAGGACAAACACTGACCCTGGACAACACCAGAGGTGGGTTCAGATGACTAAATTGTGATTTTCGCGATACATCTCAAACAAAGTTATTCTCTTAACCTCCAGCCTTGTGTGACTTTCCATTATTATTGGTACAACGTACAAAATTGTATTAATTTCCACTTAAAGTAGTTCCACCCTCCTGTGACGTCATAAGATCTTGCAAAATGAATGATTTATTTAGATTTATGCATGATAAGAACAACAATTTTGTTGGAGTCTTTTTCCGATAGTTATTGTGAAAAATATTGTTAAGTATAAAATATTTTTATATGAATGATCAATGATATGTTTCAAAATATTGAATCCAAGGGTAATAACTCTGTTTTCTTTGAATTCTTTATCAAGCCTTCTAAGTGATAGATTTACTTGCACTTCACAGACATTTTGTACATTTTTGTAAAGAAACAGTTTCATGAAAATGGAATCAATATTGTAACAGTGCGTAAAAGTTGTATTAAATACATGGATCATTATCTCCTACTATGTAAAGTATAGATTGATTGATTGATTGATTGATTATTTATTGCTTTCCGCCACACTCAACAATTTTTCAGTTATCTGGTGGCGTCCAGTTTTTGTTGGTGGAGGAGAGAACCCAGATACAATGTACCTGGGAAGAGACCACCGACCTTCCGCAAGTAAACTGGCAAACTTGCTCACATAACGCCGCGGCCGAGATTGTAAAGTATAGAAGATTTCTTTCAAACATACTTTAGATAGGAATAATTGTCCTAATGAAAATTGGTAGAAATATTAGGATTTTTAACCCATAGGATTATGATAGGATTTGGTAGGATTTAAAATCCTGCAATTCTCCTATAGGATTTCATGTCTTTGGAAGCCGATATCAATTATTGTACAAGGATGTATGAGTCCAACTTTGGACTATGACATACTGCGAAAAGTCCCACCATATGTACTTTGATTTTTCACAAAATCTTTATCATAAAGGATAGCAAAACGCACGGACTATGTCGTGTCCAGAGTTAAATGTCGCACTGTTTTATATATTATATTGTTATAACCAGTCCTTGTGATGTTTTACTAATTTCTTTCTCCCTTCCCCCCCCCTCCCCCCCCCCCCTTTTTTTTTATTTATTTATTTTTTTTTTTTCTGACGTTGATATATGATTCTGTTTATGTGTGCCTTGCATATCAAAAATTGTTGTGATAACTTATATATTTTAATTAATGATTTGTTAGTTTTTAACTCTAATAAATTAAACCAAATTACACTTTCTATACTTTTATCAGATAATAGTGCGAGTATGAAGTTAACTTAATAGAGGTTAGTCAATAACCAAAGAAAAATATATACGTTGTCGCCTTTTTAAAATTCTAGAAATTACTATTGATTTTATTGCAAACGAAATAATGAAAATGGCATCTTCGAAAGCTACAGGTATTGATGGTTTGTCTGTAAAACTTTTAAAATTGTCATTTAATCATATAAATGATATTTTACATTTCATTTTCAACAAATCTATTTCATCTTGTACATTTGTTGATGCTTGGAAAAGAGCCAGGGTGGTTCCACTATATAAGGCTGGGGATGAATATTTGGTTAATAATTACAGACCAGTTTCTATTTTACCTGTTGTCAGTAAGATTATTGAACGGCACATATTTAATTCCTTTTATGAATATTTATCCAAAAATAAATTAATTTCGGAGAGTCAATCAGGATTCAGGCCAAGTCATTCATGTGAGACGGCGTTGAATGGTCTTACTGATAAATGGTTTAAGAACATGGACGATGGTAAACTTACAGGGGTACTGTTTCTTGATTTGCGCAAGGCCTTTGATACGGTCAACCATGAAATTCTTTTACACAAACTATTGTCTTACGGAATTTGTAACAATACTTTTAAATGAGTTTCAATCTTACCTGTCAAATCGTAAACAATGTGTCAGTTGGAGAGGTGCATTATCTAGTGAAAAATGTGTATCAATAGGCGTTCCCCAGGGGTCGATTTTAGGACCATTATTTTTCATTTTGTACATAAACGATTATCCAGAATGTCTCAAAAACTCTTTAGTTACCATGTATGCGGATGACACCTCTCAGGACGTAAGCGATAAATCAATTGATATGATTGAATCAAAATTGCAAGAGGATTTGAATTGAGTGCCAAATGGATGCTTAGAAACAAACTTAGTATAAATATTGAGAAAATACAATGTATGCTTATTGGTACCTCTCAAAGGCTACTGAAATGTCGACAATTGAATATTAATTTTAATGGTGTTCAAATTGGATCTGTGAAACAAGCTAAACTTTTAGGTGTTTATATAGACAATACTTTATCGTGGGATGCACACGTGAAATTTGTTTCAAAGAAAATTGTAAGAAAACTTGCTGTCCTAAAGAGAGTTAGTTATTTTATGCCACCGAATGCTCTTTTAAAAGTTTATAACGGTATTGTTTTCCCCCATTTTACTTACTGCTGCACTGTCTGGTGCAGTGTCAAAAACCAAAAATATCTAGAAAAAATTTTTAAACTACAGAAGAGGGCAGCAAGAATTCTTTTAAATACCCGTGATATTAGAACATCTACCAGCTTTTTATTTTCTTGTCTGAACTGGATGCCAATCAAAGATTATTATATTTACAGAAAGGTTGTCTTTCTCTTTAAGGTTTTAAACAGCCAATTGCCAAATTATTTAAAAGTATTCAATTTTACAAGAGATATCTGTAGTCGGACAACCAGATCAAACAATGTTTATTTACCGAGGGTTAAAACTGAAAATTTTAAACGTTCATTTTGTTATTCATGTGCATTTCTTTGGAACAAACTGTCACAAAATGTTCGAAATTCGTATTCAATAGGTGGTTTTAAATCTATGTATCTCATGGAATATTTTAGATGAAATTCTTAGAAAAAGTTGTTTTTGTTCACATATTTGTCTTATGTTATGGGGTTTATTTCTTATTCTTGTCCTTTATAATTTCATACCATGTTTAGAAAATACACTGAGTTTTAGTACTATTGTAATATGTTTTTTCTCTGCAATGTCTCTTTTATTTCTTATTTATGTAATCATGTCTACGTGTATGAACATGTATATATTAAAACTAATACTAATTCTATGTTTGTATATATGTTTTAATGCAGGACCACAATGAAAACTAGTTGTATGCTAATTGTGTTATCCTGGGTAAATAAAGGTTATTATTATTATTATTATTATTAAGATGGGGATTGTAGATTTTAAAATCTCTTGGAGATAAAAACACCAACTATGCATTGCGACAATTAAACCCCTCAGAATTCATAGAATTCAGAACTCGAACACTTTTTCGATGGTGAAATGATACTTCATATTGCCTTAAACAACATAATAAAAGGTTAAATACCAGAATTTTAACTGTCTCAAGAAAAAACTGCTACTTTGTAATATTATATAAATTGAACGTGAATATCAAAGAAATCCATATATTGGAAAAATACAAGCATAGGAGTTATTCCCCTCGGCAAATCTTTTAAAATATGATTATGAATAGAAAAGACAAACATTGTTACTTTCACATGGTTTACCATATTTTTATTGTGAATAAAATTCTTGCAAAAGGTATATATGTCTGTCATGCACAACCTTCAGTTGATCAAAGCTTTTTTAGCCATATTGAGACGCCACGAGCTGTAAGTAAAGTAGCACAAATTTAGACCTACAGTACCTGGGTCTTACCGAATCATCATTTCATTTTTTCCCTACATATTTCATTGACAAATGCGTTTTATTGAAAAAACAAACTTACTGCAACGTTATTTGTAATTCATATGATACGAGCATAAAATGCAGAATTGTTTGTAGTTTTACACTTTCTTTCAAAATAATTTTATGAAAGGTGAAGATAACGAACAATGATCGACTTATAACTCCTATAAGGAATACAAAATTAGGAATAGTGCAAACACGGAACCCTGGATAAACGAGAGGTGGAATCAGGTCCCTAGGAGGAGCAAGCAACCACAGGTCACATCCACCGCGAGCCCTATATCTTAATCAGGTACCTTAACCGTAGTCAATATAGTGTGTAAAGAACGGCCTAACAATTGGTATGAAACACGTCAGATAATATTCTCTGTTTCAATAAAATATATAAGTACGAAGCAGATGTGGTAGAGTCTGTCGTCTTTTTTTCTTTAATTTAGAATCAACTGGGATATATCGAATCGATACATGAATAAAAATGCTTATTTATAATAGATAAATTGTCATCGATATATCTAAATGTTGAGTTGAAGGCCACAGTTAGATATTGATTTTTTTTCTTCTCATATAGAAGCTTTTAAATGAATTATGTCTCATTAAAATATATAAACACGTCAACTAACAAAGGAGCACAATTCGTGCCCATGGGAATTCCAAAGACTGTTCGAAGGCCTGATCACCAAAGACAAGGAATATATTGTCAATGAGGTACTCCAGCATCTTTTTAATATGAAATTCAGAATAATTGTGCGTGTAGTTTGAGTGGTGTTTAACAAAGTAATTTTTTGATGACTGATTACTAGTTATGTATTCCATTTTTGCCTATGATATCAAAAAGTCCAGTCTTTAAATCAGGGTGAGGAATGTCCATGTAAAGTATTGAAAAGTCAAAATCTTTGATGTTGTTGATTGGAGAAATAGTTCTTTAGAATATTTAAAATCCACATTTTATTTACACTATCTCTATAGACATTGCATTGAAATCACACATCAAATATGAAATTGAAATTTTATTGCATAAATAAGGTAAAAAATTATAGTATTTTGAGATTAGGAATTTTGTCTTGATGATTTCAAAATTTATTATCAGTGATTAATGGATCATAATGGAACGTTTTTTACAGCGAGGTAAGCGTTTCCGGATCCAGTTCACTGGACAGGTCGCAGGATACCTGGGTTCGATAACACGCCGCGTCAAACCTAAGAAATTTAATGCGTCTTCTTTTGCCAGTCGTCTGGCATTAGAAGTGAAAAACGCTGATCTTTCTTGACATTAAAACGAAGGTCCGTGTCACGATAGGCGTTGGTATGTTAAAAAAACACTCACAGCTACGTCCCAGAGCGCCATGCATAAGGTCAAACTTTGTAATACTTCACTTACAACTGGTGACGTCTCAATATGACAGAAACAACCATAACATCGGTCGGCCTTTTCCGGAATTTACGGAAAAGACCGAGTGATGTTCTGATTGTCAATAGGACGTAAAACGAACAAACAGAACAAAATGTCTATATTCAGAATCAATTTGTTTTAAAAAATCAAACGAATCCTCTAGTGAATAATAAATTGAATCCGTATCTTTGGTTGTTGATTTTATATGTAATTCATTAACTCCCTCAATAAATTTCGACTTGCGGCAACAAGTGCATCGCAAAATCATATATATTGTTTGGGGTTAACTTCGTCGCAGTAAAGCAAATACGAGCTAACGCAGAAAGGGTTCAACTTCCGCTGAATATTGTGCAAGCCAAATAGGACACATTTACATTATTTTATGAATATTTTGGAACTTTGTAATAATTTACAAGCATGGCCATTTTCTTTTCTTTTTTAAAATTGTTCCGTATAATCTATAATCAAAGTTATCTTTAAATGTTGGCCAAGGTGCCTTGGGTGAGCCATGGGCTACTTGTCGAAATATTTTTGTATATTGGAAGTACTTTTTATCGAAATGAAAGAAGTGTTAGTCTGTTTAGTGATAGCCATTTCTACCACGTCTACCACCAAGATCTTGTTCTCAGACAGTGTGAACTAAAATGAGTCGAACGTCACAAGGTTTTTGTCCCAGATCTTCCCATTCTGATGATTAAGCAAAACCTCTCTAACGCTGAATCACTAGATGTAATCAAAATCTCCGAACAAATGCATGAATTATGATATTCTAAGTAAAAATATCAAACAATGGTTAATCTTATAATGCCTAACAAGAATATAAAATTAAGGGCAGAGCAAACCTGAGCAAACAAGAGGTGGTATTAGGTGTCTAGGAGGAATCAGCGTCTCCTACTGACATCCGCCATAAGCCCTATATCTTGATAAGGTAAAGGGATTAATTCATAGTCAAATTTAATATTTAAAAAACCCAGGCTAACAATTATTATGAAACACTTCAGAAAGTATTCGACAGAAGGACAGGTTATATTTGTATAAGACTGTAAAATTTGCGAAATGCTGACTTTGAATGAGACCGTTGTAATATATATAATATCAACTTATTTGTTAGTAGCTTGGCTCGGTTTAAAAATTGATTATGCGCAGAACATGTTCTCACGTAACGAATCAATTGAGAAACATAAAAACAATGTGCAGATAAGAATGGAATATTGCTACATAATTTTGGAAAGTTAATGATGGAGAAGATGACGTCATCCCGTTTTTCATTAAAGTTGAGGTGTTAGTTTACCATTAACATCTAAGTTCAATAAAATATCTATGTACCACCCCGTGGGGATCCGGGTTAGAAAATGTCCTTAGTACCCCTTGCTTGTCATACAATGCGACTAAATGGGGCGGTCCTTCGGACGAGACCGCAAAAGGCACGATAAAGATCTCCCCCAGCTCAAATGCTATAAGCGCCGAGCATAGGCTAAAATTTTGCAGCCCTTCACCGGTAATGCTGAAGTCTCCATATGAGTGAAAAATTCTCAAGCGGGACGTAAATCAATATACAATCAATCAATCAATATATATATATATATATATATATATATATATATATATATACACACACACACACACACACACACACACACACACACACACACACTAAGTTTACCATTAACATTTATGTTCAATAAAATATCTAAGTATCAACCAGATATGGAAGACTGTGGTGTCCTTTATTTCGAAGTCGGAGGAATGTTTCGATGTTCTGAGGGTCAAATGTCAAGAAGGGATTGGGGTAAATACTTCCATTTAAGGACATGATCTTAAGTAGCTGTAATGTTCAGCTAAAACCTGAATATTATTACCCAGTTACATATGTTTTACATAACTCTACCCTTTGTTCAATTATGACGTCACAAAATCGGAAAATGAAGAACGCTAACCATGAAACGGTAATCTTTGACCAGTAATTTTATGCTTCGATTATTTCATGTTGACATGCGGAATAAATTGGTTGATTTTGATATTTTTAATTAAATGTATATGTTTTAAAGTACATACATACATACACCACACATACATACACACACACACAGATATATATAAACTTCATGTGATCTTTACGTTCATGTTTGAAATACCCGTGACATCCACCCTTAATGCCGAACACCTGTTGAAGGAACATTCACTACCTGCATTACACTTCTTGGGTTTGACGCGGTTCTGGGAATCAAACAAGCTTATGATACTGTCACCGATATCTTCACGCCTATAACACACCCATTGAAATAGTACAGAAGATGCAATTTAGAAAAATATGCAGCTAGTAGTACAAAAATATGCAGCTTGTAGTACAAAAATGTTTTTATATGTAAAATCATTAGGAAAATAATGAAAACCCTTGTACAATATAGGATTTGTTGTTTCTTTAGTTAGTTCTTCGTCTGTTTTACGTCCTGTTGAGATTTTTGTACTCATTTTGAGACATCACCAGCTGTACGTGAAGTACCATGAAGTATGAAGTGAAATAACTATATGCTAACGGCCCCCAATATACTGATAAAAAGGTGAACATTTACATGATTCAACTCATCGACATTTGTACTTTGTGATTTAAATGTTGCACTGCGCACAAATTCGCCACAAACGGTGTATAACTCTGAGTTTCCTCATCTGCGAAAATTCTCATAAACACTTTGCCCCGCCCATACTTTTACAGATTTGGAAAGATATGGACAGTTAAATAGCTTAGGCTGTGTTTGTATATTATTAACAACTTTTTAATTTCGTATAGCGATAAGTGTGACCCACTGCACCGATATAAAAAAAAATTAGCAAAACTTTTCCCAGGACCTCTCTGTTATGAGACCTGCTTGAACTCATTGACGTACCTGGAATAAGCAGCAATCACTACCTATGTTTACGTTTTAAGTTTGACGCGGAGTGGTGCTCGAACTCATGACCTCAGGGCTACAATGCGAGCGCTCTACTACTAAGCTACCGCGACGGGTAAGCACCATCTACGAATCAATAGTTATAACTTCTTACTTCATTAAGCTATTTGGACAGACGATGAATTCAAGATAGATCAAGAATATATTTCTAAGGTTTATTTTTGCAGCAATGGTGTACTTCCGTTTGCAAAATAGTGATGTCATGCTGTTTCGTCTTCATGAACGAAAATCGACATTTATCCTCTTTGTCATAGCGATCGTACACTGATATAAACTAATATCTGTCAGTCAAGACATTTTTATGGTTTTGGAATTTGATATCGTTGCAGTTTGATATCTTAGCTTCTAATTTTTAAGAGAATGTTTGTGATCAATTTCATAACTCCTACAAAGAATACAAAATGATGAGTAGGGCAAACACGGACCCCTGCACAAGAAGTAGGATCATAAAAATCAGCATACCCCGTCGACCAGTCACACCCGCCATGAGCCTCATACCTTGATCTGGTAAACGGTTGGTTGTGTATTGTTTTGTGTCCCGCTCGAGAATTTTTCACTCATATGGAGACGTCACCGTTGTCGGTGAAGGGCTGCTTACGGCCTTTGAGCAGGGAGGGATCTTTATTGTGCCACACTTGCTGTGACAGAGAGCCTCGGTTTATACGGTCTCATCCGAAGGTCCGCCCCATTTAGTCCCTTTTACGACAAACAAGGGGTACTAGGAACCTATTCTAATCATATTCCAACGGAGTAATCTGTAGTCAAAATCAGTATGTATTTCATACAGGATTTATGATATTAATCACTGTTCGTTATCTTCACCTTTTCATGGAAAGGACAGTTAAACAAATGGTATGAAAGATGCCAGACGTTTCCTATGTACGGTATCAAGCTTACGTCGTCAATAAATACCTCACGACGGTTTTGATTTTGAAATGTGAGACTTTATATTGCGTTATTTTGCTCAATGGAGATAGACATGTCTGTCACAGACAAAACTATATAAATCTAGCAAAAACTCAAAATCAAAATAAAAACTTCAGACTTTGATGGTTTTCCACTGTACGTAATTGTTCCTTCCATTGAACATCAGAAAGTGAAAATGCGGAATGTCAGTTCCCACCAGAAACGATTGAACAATATCTATGTGAGCCTGTTGAAAGGGAATGTACACGCGAAACAAGCTCTTACTCTGAAGGATCTATATGGGGATTTTGGAATCATATATTCGTTCCAGATCGGTCCATATTTATGTATTCTTCCGCCAATGGTAACCCTCTTTATGTTTATTGTCTTCAAGCGTCGAAAACTACTGGGAATCACTCAGAAATTCATTCTCGTCATCATGGTCATAGATTTGTGTTATACAGCTATCTCGGCCCTCCGGGAAGGTCTGTTGAGGTTTTTTCACATGCATTATGGTTTTCTCGAATATCGCGTTTGTACGGAAGTCCTTGTGGCGTTCCGTATACAAACCCTGTTGCACACCACGTCGCTGTGGATGAAGGCTATGATGTCTGTTCATCACGCTTTGCTGGTGGGAGTGCCATTGAAATTCAGATTATGGAACTTGAGAGCCGCTTTTATAACTTTCCTTGTCATACATATTTCTATATCAATCGGTTATATTCTTTTGACTTCTACGCCAATTTTCAACCCCATTCCTTTAGTCCAAGAATACAAACAGGGATTCCCGATGCGCAGAATCTTGGGGTGTAGCTTGGTTACATCCAGTTTATTTGGAAAATACCAGACCTCATTTTCTGCTTTGTTCCTGGCATTTTTCATGGCTGTGTACTCTCAAGTATTACCGTTCATTATTCATTGCATTTCTACCGGCACATTAGCTTCTTTGTTGGTCAGACATTTTCGTTACCTCTCTGTACTGACCAATAATACTTCTAATTCAATGAACAAAATTAAATATGTCGCTCTCTTGAAAGTTAACATAGCCTTGGGTATATCATATGTGCTACAGGAATTGCCAAACATCACCAGCTACTTTTTGCAGATCAATAAGCGAATTAAGGAAGATGTCGATTCTGCTGTTTCTGAATATCAAGGGATATCAATGACGGTGACAGCAATATCCTTCAGTATCGGCAAACCAATCGATCTATTGATTTACTCCAGCCTAAGTAAAGCCTTTCTTCAGGAAATCAAAAATATCTTCAGTTGTAAATATGTAAGAAGGAAATAAAAAGAAAACGTGGAATTAAAACATGTTAAGCAGGTAAAGTCCTTAATTTTCGTAGTAGGTTAATCTTCACGAATTTGTACCTTTGGTATAATTCCTATTGTAGTTGCTATGCATGAAAAAGTAAAGATATCGGGCAATGCCCAATCCCACTTATTCATTAAATAGTTTGTTGTTCTCCGCCACACTCAACACGTTTCCAGTTATCTGGTGGCATCCAGTTTTTTATTGGTGGAGGAGAGAAGCCAGATACAAGCACCCGGGAAGAGACCACCGACCTTCCGAAAGTAAACTGGCAAACTTTCTCACGTATATCGGCACAAGCGAGAATCGAACCTGTTTAATAGTTAAAGGGCATTTAAGTGTGTGTGTGTGTGTGTGTGTGTGTGTGTGTGTGTGTGTGTGTGTGGTATTATATTTTGTTTTTATCAATGTGAATTGTATTGTGCTGTGTATGTAAAATTGCTACATAAATCAAAGGTCCCAAATTTACTCAAGTTATTTGCATGCCAAGAGATATAAACATGGCAAATGTTTGTTCTGTAATAAATATTATTATGAGCATTGTTATGAAATGGTTGAAATGCATATACCTTTAAGCCTCAACTAAGAAATAATTGTTATTGTATGTTTTTGTCTTATTTATGATGCGATGTTTTGTATTCCTAGGACTTTTTCCGGACATACTGAATCACTTCCTGCTAATTGTTCTTGGAGTATGGCACCAAATACCTTTACACATCAGAGCATATTCAGCGTATGATAAAGTTTTTAAACCCGAACAAACTATTGACAAATAAGTTAGTGTTACAGGGGTTTCAAAACAGTCTTGTTTAAAGTCAATATTTTGAAAATTCTGTAGTATTTATAATGATTTTATTTGCAGATACAAGCAGCTATCATGAGGTGGAGAGCTGTCTGACTGTTTCATATCAGTTGTTAGGCAGTTCGATTTTGATTACGGATTACTTCGACCGTTCGTGATAGGTAGAGCGTTCGCTTCGTAAACGAGAGGTCATGAGTTCGAGGCCCGCTTGTGCCATACCTGCGTCAAACCCTAAGACGAAAACATAAGTAGTGATTGCTCCTTCGCCAAACGTTCGGCATTTAGATGACCTAATACATGGCAGGCGTTGGCACCTAAAAGAAAACTCTCACTGCTGTGGCTCTGAGCGCTAAGCTTAGGTCTATATTTATGGTACGTCACCACAAATGGTGACTTTTCAATTTGAGTGAAAACTTGTCACCGGACGTAAAACAATGATCGGTCAATATATAGTGACGTCATCATTGCTAGTGAAGAGATACAAAATTTGGAATTTAGTAGAATGATCACTGCTTGATAGCTTCACTTCTCTGATGATGTCATCCGATAACATGTTGACGTCAATAAATACGTACGTTCTATGTTGTTTTTTAACTCGAGGCTCCAGAAACGCCCGAGATGCATGGCATTCTTCTCTTTTAGGTCAAAAAGAGATTAGTTTAAAGGACTACTGATGTACATGTATTTTTGAATTTTCTGTTGAATTTTGTTTACATTATTCGGCACCTAGGAAAGCAGCAGTCATTTTTACATTCTGTTAATTGAGTAACTTTTGTTTATTTACTATTAGTTAAGTCGTATTTTGTTTGTTACATTCATAATTATTGACCGCAATGAAACTGAGTCAGTATATTCTTATTATGACTATACTTTAAGCGACATATTGTGTCTGACCTGTGGCAACTTTCAACACAATTTTCAAAGAATATGTTTAACAAACCTCGTTGTCAAAAGTTTATGTTCATTTATTGAAAAAGTTTAGGTTCATTTATTGATACAATTTATGTTCATTTATTGATACAATTTATGTTCATTTATTGATACAATTTATGTTCATTTATTGATACAATTTATGTTCATTTATTGATACCGTGCTAATGTTACATATATATTCTGTAAAGTCTCTTGGTAAATATAGGCACTTTAGGGAAAGTTAAGTTTTAAGATCACATTTATTGATACAATTTATGTTCATTTATTGATATAATTTATGTTCATTTATTGATACAATCTATGTTCATTTATTGATACAATCTTGTTTCGTACTGTTGCTAAATATTAGAATTTAACTTTGATGTGCAGAACAGGAATATTTTTTTCAAGATATCATGGCCCTTGGGACTCAGGTGAATGGTAAGGGCTGTGGGCCTCTTGTTTGTTTCACGTATCCGATGTGGGACTGTCCATATGAACGCAGTGCTGTAATCTGTATTTGGTTTCATTCTTTGCATGTTTTATTGTATATCAAATAAATGTATTTAAATACGCTGTATTGCATTCATTGTTAGTAATGGGAGCTTCCACGTTTTGCACCGAATCGGAGAAAAGGATATACTGCATAACGAGCATTGATTGATTGATTTGATATTGTTTGATGTCCCACTTAAGAATTTTTCATATCATGTGGAGACGTCACCATTACCGGTGAAGGGCTGCAAAATTTCGGCCTATGCTCGGCGCTTAGGCCTTAGAGCAGGGAGGACTATTTATCGAGCCACATCTACTGTGACACAGGACCTCGGATTTTGCGGTCCCTTCCGACGGAAGGCCCCATTTAGTCGCCTCTTACGACAAGCAAGGGGTACCGAGGACCTATTTAACCTGAAACCCCACATGATTCATATTAATGAATCAAACTAAAGAAACATTTGCACAACGAGGAAATGAAAACCCCAAAAACATGTTTGTATTCTTTAACTTTCTGAAAACTTAACCCCACGTAAATATGCGACTCTACAGGATGATTGGCAATCCGAGTTAGCAATTGTATATTTGTAATTATAGATGCATGTTGCTTACTTCTTAAACAAATGCTTTCTATTTTTACTCTTTGAAATAATTATTACTATGAATACGAAGTATAGAAAATAAAACAAATTTAGGACTGCGTATACCGTTACGAAAAAAAAATTGTTTCATGCTTTAGCCAAAAATGTTCTCTTTTCTGGAACTACAAAGTTAAAAAAAGAGAACATTTTGGACTGGACAGGGAATCGAACCCGTTATTCCTGCATTACAAGGCAGGTGTTCTATCCAGGCTGATATCCAAGATCCATATAACCATACATATTACATCCCCTCCTTAAATTTTCTTCGCCCTCGAAGAAACATAACCCAGATTCCTTCGCACCTGAAAGGACAATCTGCAAGTCCAGGTGTGGTCAATATTACCAAATGTTTAGGAAAGGCGAAGGTTTCGAACTGCACCGGAAATCGAACCCAAGAAACCCTAAATTAATAGTTAGGTGCTCTAAACATCAAGTTATCCAGGTCGATATTAATGGTCCAAATAACCCTAAATGCTAAACATAGCATGTATTATTATAGGAGAGATCAGTATTATACATGTACATTCAGGCACCTCCTCTTACCACATCACCTAGAGTCTAAACGTAATTAAACAATGCATCTTGATGGTTTAATTCAGTGTAGTGTGTTCTCAGATGATAATTATACACTGGGTATATACAACAAACGTTCGTGTTCGCGTATACCCTTAATGTAGGAAGGTGCAAATTTTAATTACATATGTTAAGTAAGCCCCTGTATCTGCATTTTATGCATATGCTTTTTTATTATTTAGTTGGTGATGGGAAAGTACAAAAAATATTTTCAATACATCATAACAGTATCAAAACCTTTATTTACACGATCATTCCTCACCTCACGATAAATTGAAGACTAGACGTTTTGACATCATAGATAACTGTATCTTCAATGAAAAAGAACACAGAAATATTCATATCTTGTAATCAGTCATCCAAAAATGACTTGGTTAAACATCGCTCCGATTCAACACGCAAGTACTCTGAAAGTTGCAAAATTTACGTAGTTTCTGGTAATCACGTCTTCCAACAGTCTGTTGGTGTTACCATGGGCACAAATTGTGCTCCATTATTAGCTGATCCTGTTTAATATTCTTGTCTGGTCAAACTTATTCAAAGGTTTTTACATGATAAGAAAATATATCTCTTGTTAGGACCTTTAACTCGAAATTTAAATATATCAACGTTTCACATTGTATTCTTTAACAAGGGGCCTCCGTGGCCGAGTGGTTAGAGTATCGGGCTCAAAATCACAAAGACTCTCGGTGGTCTCTTCCCAGGTACATTGATTATTTATTGCTTTCCGCCACACTCAACAAAGACACCACGAAGTCGTCCATATCTGCTTTATATCTGGATATTTCATTGATCATATATGTCAATGACAAACTAACAACTCAACTTTATGAGAGGCTGACTTCAGTTTCTCGATCTA
The DNA here is from genome assembly GCA_024699665.1 of Ostrea denselamellosa. Lineage (NCBI taxonomy): Eukaryota > Metazoa > Mollusca > Bivalvia > Ostreida > Ostreidae > Ostrea > Ostrea denselamellosa. Next base: position 1,829,220 of record JAMZEH010000074.1, on the reverse strand, counting down.
TTTTCAGTTTTTAACATTTATGTAACAATATTCCACAATCACGTTTATGTCTCTCAATTTGTTTTGATGTGCAAGGGGCATGTTCTAAGCATTATAATTTGAATTGATGCAGGCTACTGACAAATTAATATTGATGGGGAGTCAACTGTCTCTTTTTAAGTAAGCATTTCGCAAATTCTATGGCCTTTATAATTATCTAATTTACAAATACAAATTACCATTTGGTGGAATGCTATCTAGAGTTTTATACCATGTTTGGCCGATTTCGACTACGAATTACTCCGTTTTCACGATCACGATTTAGGGGCTCACGGTTGGTGTGAGGATGCTTACTCCTTCCAGTCACCTTATCTCACCTCCGACATTCCAGGGGTCCGCGTTTGCCCTACTCTTAACGATTGTATTCTTTATAGAATATACGAGCTTGATCACTGATCACTGATCGTCACCTCTTTGTCTACACCATTACCTTTTCTCTCTTGTCGATATTTTGTAGAAATAGCTTCTAGTGTAGTATCTATAGTATTTATTACTTCTAGAGTATTGTATTGGTTGACCAACAATTCTCGGTTCTTGGTTGCCATTTTCACTGCCTATACCGCGGTTATTTTCCGATATATATTTTTTCATAAATCTGCAATCCCTGTAAACCAACATCAATATTTTGTTTGTTTCAGGTTATCAATATATCTGAATTTTATCTAGTAATTTTATTTGTTAACCATATACAAAAGTTAATTCATCTCAATTTTCAAATACCTAGGTTGAAATTATAAACTAACATAACTATAACAATATAGACTGTATACATTGTTTTCTAATGGACAGAAAACCTTACTTTTGACATTGAAACCGTTTTTAGAAATGTCAGAATGTTAAAATTCATCATGGGCGACAACAGCTAAACTGAGCTGCCCCTAGGTTTCAAACTTCCACAACTTTCTTTAATTTTGCATCTTAGCCTTAACAGAACTGTACTCTTGAAAGTGTTGTCCCAGGTTAAAATAGGTCCTCCTTCGGACGAGACCGCAAAAACCGAGTCCCCATGTCACTGCAGGTGTGGCATTGCAAAGATCCCCCCTGCTCGAAACCCGTAAGCGTCGAGCATATGCCCAATTTTTGCAGCCCTTCGCCGGCAATGGTGAACTCTCCATGTGAGTGAAATATTCTCAAGCGGGACTCTAAACAATATACAACCAATTACCTGAAAGTGTTAAAAATGTTGCTTTCGTTTCACACATATTCCAATATAAACGTAACACCGGAAGTGACATTGGTCGTTTATTCCATGTAAAAGACATGTATGATATAATTTACATAACAGAGTCACGTGACCCAAAACTACGATGTACATCTATGACGTAACACTATCAATACTTCAAAGAAGTTCCAGTCAATTGCAATGTGGGAAATCAAAAGCATTATGGAGAAAAAAAATCATTTCGATGTAAATATGGCATGACAATGCCCTGTCGTTTATCTACCAAATCACTATTAAAGATACGATAAAATAGTACATCACCCCCACATTGCAAATATATCATTATTGAAAAAAAAATAATCAAATTATACAAGGGTCAGTATTGAGCAAAAATAAAGATCATTGCACAGCATATTCTGATTTAAACAGAGAAGTAATATATTTGTTCCAATAACTTTCATAAACAGAACTGTATTGTGGTATGATTGACCAAAATAGTAAAACAAAAACAAAAAAATTCATCCGAGTTTTTAAAAATCTAATTTATCACCATAAAATGCCAGGATTAGACATTTTCCCCCCCCTCCTTTTCATCGCTTTTAACGTCTTGCAGACATAAAAAAAAATCTATACAAAAAAATCCCTCTACCCGATGACGTAAAACAAAAAGATACAACAGACTACATCTAGTGACGACAACGCTCTCCTCCTTGCTACACAGTAACGTTGTAAAATACAAAAAGCTGAGAATTTGGGGAAGTTGTCTTGCATAATTTCAACTTAGCTTTGCAATCAAACAGAATTTTTTTTGGAAACCCCAGATGAACATTTGTTCGACTCCTCTAATATATGCACTTGTTATTAAAGTTATTCAGCTGTATAATAATATTATTTTTGATTGAAAAATACACCATTTCTAAATAACATCTATAGAGTCTCAGTAATTTTGTAGTTATATCACAGAGACGTATGAAATCCACAAAGCTCGGATACAGTCGATTTAAAACACTCTACAAATGTATGAAATTCAATCTTGGATTCAACAGTTATACACCTTAAAGGACAAATGGTATGAATTCGACACCTGTTTACACCGACATTAAATAGTGTTACCATTTGTTAAAGATTGTCCAAAAAATGAAATAAAAATGGCTACCCTGTAATCTGACAAATTCATCGACACATTTTGAAACTTGCAGACCGTTTTATAGTTATCCATACAAATAACTCAAAAAACTACTGCATAGTATATATGCTACGAAAGCATGCGTGTTTGATCATGTACTAGATCTGGGGGTTTTTTCACTACTATTTTGATCTTCCGAATTTAATTCAATTTTATTGCAAGGTCGACTTGCAAAGCCATATGGTGTTGCAAAAGCATGAGTATTTAGGGAATCGAAAATTAATAGCAAGTCGTAATTAGATCGTTGATAATTTTCAAAATATTTTGTAGCTCTTTTTAATACCCTGTGTCAAAAGAAACAACCTCATCTACTGTGGTATCAAGCATAAAGTAGATTTAGCCATATTAGTAACGCTCAATTTGATTGGTCAATCAAATTAGTCCTGTCTTTAGCTTCCCATCAGATTAGTCAATCAAATCGGCTATTTCATTTGATTGGTCAATCATAATTCTCAATGATTAATCACTGGATTTCCTTGTAACACATTCATATGAGACAGACAATTAAAACTTATATAAGCATTATATAAAATTAATAGTAAGCATATATATAATTATTTTGTAACAAGTGATTCTAATGGTCAACACATTTAACGATACATACAATCAACACACATATATATAATCTCCCAAACGTCATTCATCAAGACTTCTACAGCACTATTACAAATCAACGACATCAATAGAAACATTTGCATATTTGTTGACTTTTGCAAAAGATGTACATCATTTTATAACCTATCCTACAAATTACAAATATCTACATTGCAATAAATTACGGCAATATATTTAACATAAAAATAAGCAATAGATTCTATTTTCAATCCTCAAATAACTAAAGAAGTGTTATCATATCGCCAAGAGGATATGAATGCAAAAGTATCGTCAATTGTGTACAGTGACGTAATAAATCTATGACGTAACAGTCAGGTGAAGTAAAAACAGGCGGGAAAGAGAAAAAAAAATAAGGGAAAATTCTTCTATCTGGAAGTGAAGTGTCATGGTGTATAGGAAAAATCGGCTCGAATGGAATGTTCAGTGTCTGTACAATATCGTTGGTGAATGAAACCTTAAACTAAGACGGGTCAAGACATGATCATGGAAAACAAATCCCTGTTAAGGGGGCTGAGACTTAAAACGTTTGTATTACTGCTTTTAACTTTGTAAACAATAAAAGTTTAACACAAACAGATGTTATTGTTTAATTTTCTTAACAAGTGCGTTAGTGCAAACTAGCAGTATGAATAATATTGCCTTCATGGAATACCATCAGATGCCCCCGCAATTCCCAAAACGCATACAGAAGTCCGATATGGCTTCGTTCAATAATGCATGGCCAAGTGCTTAACACCATTCTTTCAACATGTCCACGAAAGGTAAGTCAAGATACCCTCTGAGATCAATACAATCGAACACAGTCATTATAATTAGATTAACAACCATTTAAAACTAGTGAAAGTCGTATTTATGTGATTAAAATTTTCCTCAGATTTTTTCAACACCCAGTAAGGGAGAAACATAAAACAGAAAGTTGTAAAAAGGATGAAAAAAAAAAAACCAACCCAAAACAAATACCAATTATGAAGCACTAAAATATAAACACAAAGGCTTGTTGAAATTTCTGTGTGCTTGTGCCGATAAAAAGACAACTCTATCACAACGTATGCCTTTACTTGGACGGACACGGAATTGTGTTGTTCTGTTCATCTGAGTTGAAGTTTTGCAATATCCATTTCTTATAAATTTAATAAATGTTATACATATACGGACAGAAAATATCTCTGTTATGTCTACTATGTTGTTATTCAAAACTGTAATCACTTTTAAGGAGCTTTTTCTACTTTCAAACCCGTGTGTTTCATCTAAAATAACTATGACTATTTGCATAATAACTTCTGAGGAAATGCAAAATGTTAAGTAAAACTTGATTCATTACCTTTTCTTGTTAATACTCACATATCATATTACAGTACAATAGGATAATTAAGTCAAATGAAATATATACGTAAAATCAAAACTCCAACCCATTTTGTCTGAGCAGACGATGAGATGGTTAAATTATTTGTTCATATCATCTCACAAAAAAGGGAAAACATGAATTGGAAAACACGATTTTAGAATTCCCTGGGAAACAGATAAATGGCTATAATAAATAACTCTTCACCACAGCAAAAAAAAAATTACACATCACAATCTGACATTCTCCCATAAGAGGGGTAAAAATTTCGACAGAGGTCAAAGGTCAACTGACGTCACATCACACCTTCAAAAAACAAATTTTACCGCATGAATGCCCATTACTGACACAGAGGTTTCTGAATTTCATAACAAATCATCTAAGAAATATTGATTTGTTTTCTAAACAAGACAAATATTAGCATAATATCTCATTCACAACGCAATATATGACGTCGATGTCAGATGACTCCATGAGCCAATCACAATCATTCAATCAATTTATGCATACATTATATAATATCAACTACAAGTTAAACATTAAGTAACATGAATTATCTACAATGAGGGCAACATATAATATAATGAGGGCAACATATAATATAATATCTTATATAATAACGGGAAAAAATCAAAAGAAAATCCTTTGTCAAATATAAATAAAATGAAAAACGTTATGAGACTTTGATACGAATCATAGGATGAAAAAAAGAACTCGATTCAATGTTCCTTTCCTCCATCCTCACAATCACAGATGAGTCACCTCAAAAGATGCAGACAAGAGAAAAAGAAGCATTCTTATGGAAACACAACCATTTGAATATTCATGAGAAAATCGTTGTGGCGCCCCCTGGGGACTGGCTTAGAGTTTCCTCCTTCTTTCCCTACGAAAAGAAACATGTCGTGAAAGTTTCATGATGTACAGACTATATGCCCATTCATACTGTATTTTCAAGAATGTCCATTCCAAACACTGAACACAGACGTACAGTATTATAAGGCTTTTCTTAACAGTATGTATATTATCAGCATTGCAAGAAATTATTTACATTAAAAGATTCTGTTTGTACAGGCATACAATTTTCAAAGAAAGAAATCATAGCACGATATTATCTTTTATCAATATTATGACTTGCATATTGAAAAATTATGAATGATCATGAGGTGCATAGCTGTGGAGTGAATATAAAAGCGAATATGATTGGTTACATGTGGACAAATTGTCTATATCATTTTATGTAGCTGTAAGAACTGAAATTTAATAACTTTTTGGTGGTTTTTTTCTCTCTCTCTCTCTCTCTCTCTCAATATTGCAATTAAAAAAATTATCATTACTCAATTAACTCTGGTATAGCAACCACATGATCCATATAAAATTATTATTAAAAACGAACTTTAATTAACACCCTTCATATTAGCGAAATTCCCTTACGTTGCATAAATATCAAAATACGATATACACATTAAAATACAAAAACACAGTTTTATACTGTATAGACTTAGTTCCATGCAGTGTTTTCATAGAATAACTAATATTAAAATCATTCTACACATGTCACTCCAACCAGAGTATGTGACTCTAGACTATAATCAAAGCCAAGCAGGAGATAATTCTTTCAATATCTACATATATGCAATAACTTGTTTAAACATAATTTTAATCTGTACGGAGTATGTTTTGTCCATTTCAAAATCCTAATGTTAGCTCTTGTTTTCGCTTATTTATATTTCTGTTCATTATTGATTATTTATTGCTTTCCGCCACACTCAACAATTTTTCAGTTATCTGGTGGCGTCCAGTTTTTGTTGGTGGAGGAGAGAACCCAGATACAATGTACCTGGGAAGAGACCACCGACCTTCCAATACTCTAGATGATTATAGATATTCAAGATGCAAAAATTTCCCATCACCCATCAAATGAAGACATCCCAAATATGTTTCATTTACTAATAACTCGAAAAAAATGGACCTAACAAATATACATATGTGTGATTTTAAGGTAAGTGGTTACACATAATTTTGGAGAGAAAGGGTTTATTTCAATTAATAAAATATTTCAAATTATAACTCCCAACTCTTGATAATCACATGCCCCGAGACTACCAATATACAAATCAAAGAGTCGTCTACAAGAATGAACAAGACAGGGTATGTTCGTGTTCTTCAGTACACGATTACTTGCAAAGGGCCGTTAACTCGAAAAGAATAATCAATGCCAGCAGAGAAAATATCTACGACTACTCGTCATTGTTTTCGTTGGGTTTTAAACTAACGCTACATTTCAGCTATGTATCCTTGAAATAAGGTGAATCTTCAATATTTTATTTATTTCATTTTTTTTATAATGAACACCTGCACAATTTTTGTTTTTGTTTTACATAAACTTCTATAGTAATCCCGTGAAGCATATTACGATCTTATATGCGACACTGGGCACAATCTATTCCCGCCCATTTCCCCAGTGTTCTCCCTTGCCTGACTTTGGACGTGCAGCAAGCGGTGGATGATGTCTAGATATAAAAAGAAACAAAAACAAATCCTTACTTGCTTGATGTTGGTTGGTTGCCATGGTTACAGGGAAACATTAAATTCCACTCACCACCTCGCCCATTTTATTTTTAGCATATTCGATGCGAATGCCGCCTCGATCTGAGGAAAGAAGGACAAATCCCTGAAGCCGCCCCATGGCCTCTGACGCCTGTCTCACATCCTGTTTACATATACACACCAAAATAATGTTACATCAAAATAATGTGTCAGAAATATAAACCCCTTTCGACGGCAAATTCAAAACAAATTTCAAAGGGAAAGATGTGAATTTAGCTTGAACATTTTCTACTCCAAAAGGAGAGGGGGACTGCAAAATGGCAACAAATGACCATTTTCGTAAAAATGTACAACGAAAGGGAGAAAAAAAAGAGTAGCAACTTCCATAAGCCCCACGAGATCCACTATTGCCTTTTAATATTCAACTCTGAGAAACGTGCAACCGTTTCCTTCGAAAAAAAAAAAAGAATCCTGACTTCACACTATTAGAACAAGATTTTATTGTTTCAGTAACTCACCTGAAATTCTACAAAAGCAACTGGCGATCCCCCTTTGTTATGCATTCTTAGCCGGCTGAAACCCTGGAAACTAAAATCAGAAATATAAAAATTAAAAGCATTACTCTTAAAAACACCACACAAAAAAAATAATACCTAAAATATCTGTTTTCTAGTTTCTCAGTTATACAATAAATTCCATACTGAATCAGTCATAATGGCTACTTGGGAAAATTGAAGACCTAGTTTTGTTACAGACACAGTATAAACATTACATTTTCAACAATTTCTTGATACAAAAGAATTGCATTAATTTGGCTTTCTACAAGGTGCTACATTTGTGCATTGTTCTTTAATGCAGCAATCTATCCTATGGTCAAGAAAAGAACCCCACAGAATTTCAACAATTCATTTCACGATTACAGTAAAAAAAAAAAAATGCCATAAAACGTGTCAGTAAATATGGTGAGTGTAGCACCAACCCGGGCGGTGTCATAAATAGAACTGCGAGGGATGGTGGCCAAAACGAGGCTGCATGCAGAGAAATAAACATAAAATGGTAACGAAAGGGGATTCAAGTTCTCATTTGTTATGTAATCTTGTTCGAGTGGTTGGCAATATCAAAACAAAAACCAAAAATTGGGTTTTTTCCCCCTTTTTGAAAGCGTTGCTACACGTGGAATGTGTACAAAACGGCAAAAATGCTATCAGCTTTGACTCCAATTGTATGCATCAAATAAGTGCAAGTGACCTTAAGCAGTATATGTAGTGAATATATGTGAAAATTTAAAGAAAACTAAAAGTCTTTGCTTTGTTTCAATTACTTTACATCCTCCATCTTTCAAAGAAATCAGAACTATTGAAAAGTGTGTGTTTGAATCACTGGAACATGAAAAAAAAAAACTTGTGTTGGTTTTTCATGAAGAAAGCTGCGTTTCTAACGTACTCATACAATATCCTGCCTAAAACTGTTTATTGCGTCTATGTAGGTGATCAGTTGTTGCATTATATACCTCAGTATCCAATCTGCCTCTAGCAGAACTCTAAATCAACTCCGTGAAGGTGTGGCGATTTGCTTATTTTACTGCAGTTTATTCTGGGATTTATTTGTGAAAAGAAAGACCAGTCAACTAGATAGCATAGTATTGTGATCATTATGTAACATATATTGCCAAACTAAAAAAAAAATATATATATAGAAAAAGGAAAACAGACAGCTTGTTAAAAACTGAACATGTTAAAAATATATAATATATATGTATAATCCTCATTCCAATCATGATGCAAGGGAAATAACTCATTGTGGTCTAAGTATAACAAGGGGAGGCAATTTGTGATGGTATTTTATAATAACTTGAAATTGAACATTTTTCTTTGCAATAACCAGTATCATTGGACCGTAATGATGAATCACCAACAACAATAAAAAAGACATTGCCTTTGTTATTCTTGATGTTGATTACACACACCATGTATAACTAGGGCGACACCATATTCCCAACCTGCTGCTGTGTAGAGCGCCAGGTGGAAATGTCGGATATCCAAGTCAACATGGAGCCATCATTCTGACACAGCTTATTTTATTTCATTAACACAGAAGAAATCATTGACTTCTACGGTGGACTTTACCATGCTTACACGGACGCCATGGCTGGGATGCCAAATTTCCATCTTTGGCCCCCATCTTACGTCAGTAAGCCATAAAAGTGAATTTATGTCAAATGCAGAAGTTTCCATAAAAACGAGGTTTGATTTATTTCTGTTTGCCGTTTCAGAATGACACAGTCCAGTGCCTGTATGTGTCAAAGAGCTGACCTCAAACACAGTTATACTTGTCATTGTTGAATGATCTGGCTTGGATTTTCAAAAAAATCTTAAGCCAAAATGTGGACGTGAGTCCAGAGATTTTACTCAAATTTTGACCAAGTCCGAGATTTTTTTTAGAACCTCAAGTTTGCACATACACTCAACTACTATCCCTTACCCAAACAATACTGACGTCCCTGGGAAGAATTTTTCTTCTTGATTAGAGTTAAAACTTTACTCGATCAAGCCGCTTATGGATATATCTTCATAGCTTGAATTCATTAAATATCAGTAAACTCTTTGACCTCATGCAGACAATACAAAGAAATCAGTCAGAAAATAACAATATGATGCAGCCACGGTGGTTTTAACAGAGAGAGAGTGAAGGTCTCTGTAGTTACTTCCATCCAAGCGCTGAAGTGCTTCAATATAGCTACAGTGTAAACAGTGTCTACCAAACTCTTGTTGTGATCTATAAATGATGGTAAAGATGTCAAACGTTCTCGTGATCTATGAAATGGAGATTAAACTGTTCCGCTTACCTTATGACTTAACGTTATATCTACAAGATTAACGTCACCGTTTCAGATGTCACTATTAAACATCAAAAATAAGAGGAACACATTCAAAGATCTTCAGTAAATGGGTTGATGGGTGAATGTTTTGGGGACGAGAATTGTTAATGGGGTATAACGTTCAAAAATACTTCCTTACACTGTGTGTACATACATGATTAAGTGTACTGGAATTGTGTAGTACATAAAAAAAGGTATTAAAACCCATGCAAAACTTCCTCCACACAGGGTGCTGACACTGAAAAGACTGTGACTGTATAAACTCAGTCCTTCTCTCTGATGTGGACAACCTCAGCTTTAATGGAAAGCGATGCAGAGCCACCTGCTCCGCTGGAACCACCTACCTTGTCAAATGCTTGTGTTGTGTGCGTTTTCGGTTGTTTTACGTATTAAGGTCATGTATCGTATAATCTTGGAAATGTAAATTGGTAACTGTACCTGTTACTTATGAAATTTGCTCTTAACTGTCTTGACAAGATTCAACTGCTAATACAAAAATAACTTTTGATTTCGACTTCACTGTAGAACACCGTATACTTACCGTTAAATGTAATTTTGAGCTCCTAGCTTAAATATGTCAAATTTAATCCTTTTAGGCCCATTAGCAAGGGAAAATAATTCCCTGAACCATCATAATTCTATATTATATCTGTCAATTAATTTCCAATGAGTCTTTGTAAAGTTCTTTACAATCCTACACTACATTAAAAGTTTCAGGAAGTAGAATTTACCCTGCCAGGTGAGAATGGATTTCGGAGTTCCGACTTACCTGTTGAAGAGGTCTTTGAGTTCCTGCTCGGAGGAAAACTGTCCGAGGTTGGCCACAAACAGTGTGGAGCATGGCGAGTTGCTGGTGTGAGCCGCAGCAGACACCCCCGGGCTCTGTGAGGTGGTTTGTACCTGCAGTGTGCCTGCTGTGCTGACACTAGTGCTGAGAGGACTAGTTAAAATGGGCGTGGCCGCTATAGGAGGGTGAGGCAGGGCAGCAGACACAGCTTGTGGGGGGCCTACCACCGTGGGATGGTGAATCTGTTAATGACAACCCATTACAAGGCGTCAGTGTCACGGGTCCCCCAGCACATGGTATTGCCTCCCCAGACACAGCTAGCCAAGGGATGCAGGTGTCCCAAAACAGCTTTGCTTCGCATTCCATTCACACAACACTTTGCAATACAAACCAGAGAAATATGTGCCCTTAAGGAAAAGTCCCATCCCTTTTTCAGAAAAGTCCTTCCCCTTTTCAACTAATACTACCATTGGCGATTCTTTTCCTTCCTTGATATCCCCCTTTGACAACTTTATCTGAAACCTAAAACCTAAAGAAACCTATGGGAACACTTTGAAATAACACACCACCACATTCAAGGATCCCTTCTTTCTCTTTATAAAAAATAGCAAGACTAATTTGGTGGATCTATTGATGAATGGATTGCCCATACGCATGGGAAATATACATGAACTAACATGTAGCGTTGTGTGGATAGGAGGGCTTTGCAACCATGTTCATCATTCATTGCTTTTTCTTCAGGGTTTTTGTTGGAAATTTCTTCAAAACCTACCTTATCTCGATGGAAATTCAAGCCTGCTTTCCAAATTCCAAAGTGCCTGTACTTATTCCTGTGTTTTATAAGTTAGTATTTTGCTATTGTTTCTAACGTTTTCTATGGTTCTTTGTATTTCCTATAACAATGTTGCGCCAATGCTTTGCAATAAAAATGAAACTGGAATTCACAAAGTACATTGTATGGGTTTACATGAAAAATTCATTGCTGGAGGTGAATACTAAAAATTGACCAAATATTGGAAAAATTTTGTTTCTTAAATTAAAATCAGTTGCAATGAAAGAAGACAGATATAGTGCCACACAGAAAAAAAGCACATCTATATACATAACTTGTCAACTACAGAAAATCATGAGAGTCAATCAATCGAAAATCATGAAGATCAGGAGGGGAAAATGGTCTAACGTTGATAATTCCAGACACAAGTAAATATTTAATGATCAATTAAACATTTTAGGGATCAAATATCTTTGTTAAATATAATGTCTTTTCCATTAAAAATCTACTTTCCAAAATGTCTGTTCAGCTCTATGTGCAGAAAGTATACTTTTTGATTGTTTATTTTAAACTCAGGAGAGTAACTTCTTGTGATACGGATGTTGCTTTTCAAAAGAATATAAACGAATGTTGAATGAGATATGCAATAGGAGAAACAAATAAAATATAAAAATAAAGCTGCAGAGCTATACTTTGGTTTTAGTGAATGTTAGCAATGAATGAGAATGGTGCCAGAAGCCCTCCTTGCATGCATCCCCGGCTAGGTGTGTCTTAGGAATGCTGGGAAGGACACCGTACTGTGTGCTCTATACAGAGTGCTGAAAAAGACATTGGCTTTTCTATCAGTGTGGATTCTCTATAGCACAGGATAGTAATTTTCGAGACCGAGTTTAAAAGAATTTTTAAATCCAAGAAAATCACAAGTTTCAGCTTGTCTTTCAACGAAAAATGGAAAGCTTTTCTCTTTACACAACTCTTTATATAACAAGTTCATCAACTCTTGCAAGTCTTCTCTTGTATATACTTATCAATCAAAACAGACTGTAGTTTTGCACACAAAAAAAAAAAAAAATGTTGAGAAACTCTTGAAAATGTCGTCTTTATTCACTGAGATATAGAGAAGTCCATGAAAAATTAAATATGACATGTCATGCATATACAAAGCATCTATATAAACAAGTGAGGATATCTAACTAGTAACACAACCTTAAGAGGTGGAATCTGAAGGGACACTGCCCCTTAAACTGTACAGGGGAAAGTTGTATTGTAAAGAAGAGACAAAAACAGTTTGGTTGAGTTTTGGGGAGATTTCTCAGCAATGATTTCCGTCCAAATAGATTTTCTTAATTAGTTTGGTGCATATCTGCATTGTATTAAAAGAAAGCTTCGATCAAACACATGCAGGTTCATCCATGCTATTTTGGGTCACACATTTGAGAAGTGTGCTTCATGTGATTTCTGGTGACTGCATGAAATTGATTGGATTGTGCAGTCTATGAAATGCTTGAATAGAGTGCTCTTTTCATTTACAGAATTTACCAAGCCAACACAGTTGCTGTTCCTTACTTATAAGAGTGTTTCAATGAACTAGATACAATAGTCCTTAAAAAGTCACTTTAATTTTCATTGAAAGTTACTTGAAAATCAGTATAGAATTTACCTGAATGTGAGGAATCCATTCCTATAATAGTATATAATTATAACGTAATGGCATTTTTATGTTTTTCTTCAACTTTATCTGCATTATTGATATTGATGTTAGATCTGATCAAGAAACATTAGCCAGCTCAGGCCACCTTCAGAAAGAGGTTTGTTTTTTTCTCTCTGCCCTCTCTCGACTCTGTACTAACACAAATTGAATACATAAATATTCAAAAGCTTTCTTGCATAATTTGCAATAAATTTTCTTTCAACAATTATTCCATATACACTCTAAAATGTTGTTGATTTTTTTTTTTTTGGTTTTTTTTTTTTTTTGATAATGAGATAAAAAGAGCATAAAAAGAAATATTTTTATCTTAATGAGATTTATTTCAGTCGAGTGAGTGCTCATTTTTTTCTTTTTAAATTTTTCAATCCATATATGGCCAACACAGTTTCTGATGAAGTTGACTGTACAGTAAACATGAGTTGTGACGTTAACTATAGTGTCACTATGGTGCAGTCTTACAGTGCGGCAGCAGCAGCTGGAGACCATGTCTGGGTAACCTTACAAACGGTTTCAAAATGGATCTCTGGTTAGGGGTAAACTGTTGAGGTTACAATGGAGAGGAATTCCTGAAGTCTTAAACCTATTCACTCTTTCATATAATGTGACTTTCAGTTTGGTTTTTTTTTTTTTTTTTTTGGGGGGGGGGGAGATGGGGGGTGGGGGGTGTATACTACTAAGGTGTAGTTAAAGCTTCATAAATACATTAATGTGTATATTGTTTTTCTATTTAATCAAGGGTTGATTATTCCTTTTAAATTGCATATCAAGGTTTGGAGTGTTTGGAAAGTATATGGTGCATAGTTTGTGCTGAAAGATTTTTTTCCACTAAAGCTAACAGAGTATAACAAGGACTACCTGATCTAATGTTATAAGTAAAAAATTTTCTATCTTTTTTTCTCTATGAGCAGGAAAAGCAAGTTTGTTGCCTTGGTAATTTTGGTTTGCAGTGCCAGGTGAGAGTAAGAAAATATGATTTACCTGAGGGAGGGTGTGAAATGTCCATTCCTAGAATTTTACAAGAGGTCAGAGGTCACAAAACAAGGTCAAAAGGTTACATATAACAGTTTTACAAAGTAACACAGATAAGCCATATCTTAAAAGATTGTATTTATCAATTTCAATACTATCAATCCAAGAACGTACTGTTTTCATACCAACCATTTAATATACAGTAAAACTTGCTTAAAAGGAATCCACCAAGATGTTAATCAATTCCTTTGAACATACACTTAAGTTCTTATAATCCAAAATTTAATACTAGGCACATAATTGGTTGATAAATAATGTTGAACACTTGTAAACAGTTATTTTAACATACATTAGCTATATCAGAATATAAATGATTTATGTTACAATGACTGACATTCAGACAAATTCCATTTCACAATGAATAATAAATTATCATATAATAATGGTGAAAATGTTACTTGGAATTTACCAATAATCATTCAATTTGATAATGAATATGTTAGGTGATTTTTAAGTTATTCTATATAAATGAGATTTCTTTATAACAAAAATTCCTTAGAAGTGAGATTTACTGTATAATTTTTTTTTCAAGTTGGAATGTGTTTCAGCTGTGTTTTTTTCTTTTTCTTTCTTTCTTTCTTTTTTTTCTCTTTTGTTTTTTACTTTTTTTCACACAAATCTGTTCACAGTACTTCTACTTTTTATAAGAATCTGAGAGAAGAGGAAAGGTGAAAAACACGACGAATACTAAACTAAACTTTGAAAAACTTTTTTTTTCTAGGATGGTTGGATAAGCAAACCAAATACATAATTAGTAGAGCCACTTGTTAAATCACTGCACATAAGTACATCTTACACTAACACAGAATCTCTACATATAAAATAATGAGACACCCCAACAGCCAACACACAGATGGAAAGTTGTCAATAAAATCTTCCACATCCTCATTCTCTTAAAATATTACACATTTCTTAATCTCTTAATAAAAAATATTATGCATTTATCAATCTCATGCACACACATTTCCTCAATCTCTTTTCATGGTTTGATTGAGAAATAAAATATTTCATTGTTTTTTTGGTGTTTTTTTTTTTTTTTTTTTTTTTTTTAAATTTTGGAGTGTTTTTGGCTGTGGAGTACGACATTTAATATTTTATCATATTACTGTTTTTGGAAGACTGTAACAATTGTTAATTGAATGCTGACTTTAGGCCCTATCTTTATACCAGTTACAACACAGTGCAAAACAACATAGAAGAAGGACCACAACAGGAAATGAGGGAAGTTTCCCACAATTCCAAACACCAAATAATACTACTTACAGATAAGTTCCGAAACCTAATGTACCCAATTCATTTTGAAGGACACTCATGGGGGGAAAAGGGAGATCTTGATGGAAGAAATTTTTATCCTCGAATTGCAAAATCACAACAAAGCACAACACCTAATAGTCTATATAAAGGTGAGCCACCATTTTTACTTCCAGCAGGCTTCCTGGCACTGTCTAATTAGATAGAGTAATAATTGACAGGTGCTCTATGATTTAACACCATTATCTATCTACAGATTTCAATAAAGGTTAATCTTGGGGCAAAGTTATACTACCTAATAAATATTAAATCCCACCAGCCTAGTAATGGCAGTTTTTCAAAATCTCTCCCCTCTGGCCCTCTACATCAAAACTCTAGGAGGCTTCATGGCAATTTTGATTTGAATGACTAACCAACAGCAGTTGCATCAACTGATCTTATTTACACTATGTATGCATATTAAATAGTTAAGAAGAGTTGCATTTCACTGTAGAAAATGAGTTCCCAGTGTATAAGTCCTTGTTGTGTGGCCCTGCATACAAATTAATTCTTCAGGGTTTCAGAGTCTCTCAAAAGACAGGGTCCACTATATATACGTGAATGTGCATCACACCACGTGGGATAAGTATTCAAGATTTATAAGCCTACTGAATCTATTCAATTTCATTTTTGAAATTCGAGGGCTAATTTAAAGCAATACCAGACACTGCCTTTCTTTAATAACTAGGTTTCCTTTATACACAGATTAGTAACAGTGCTCAATACAGATTCAGTTATTTTTTGGGGGGTTTTTTTTGTTTTTTTTTTACTATTAATATAATTTTTTGGATAAAATGTTCCTCACCAAATTCAGACAACAAAATCTCACACTGCTCAGTGACAACATACATCTTGTGACACAGTGAAACATTGTGTAACTTACAAACCCCAATACCAGTGGTAGCCATAAGACATCCTAATGTGACAATATTGCCATGGTGTCTGTTGTGTTCCAAGTGTTTTGCACATGTGCAGTAATAGGTATAAAAATTGACCACTAACCCGTACCGGGACTTGAGCCAAAGCTGGGTGCTGGATGAGCGCCGCATGGTGGTGGAGAGCCGCTGTGGGTGCTGCTAACTCTGGATACGCCGCCAAAGGATGTGGTGCCCAGGTCTCAGTAGCACCTGGGAAGAAGGCTGCACTAAGTTCCTCTGAAACGCAAAGGGAGATGATCCACACGTGCATAAGATAAGCTATGTGATGATTAATGCATTTATACCCCACCAAAGTTAATGACAATAATTAATAACAAACCAATACAGCAGATTCCTTATTAAGGACAAGTGATCGGAGAGGAAAGCCTCTCTATACCAAAATCAACTGATGACAAATTCAATGGAACAAATTCAAGTACTCCAGACCTGCTTTCTATACATCTATAAGGAATCTACAATATACAAGTACACTACGAATACCCATAGCCACCACGCACTAATTCTACACACAAAAACCCAAAACGCTATCCTCTTCACAAACTGTGCATCTCTAGTTTTTTTTTCTGAACTTAAGACGCTAAATTAACACTTTCCCATTCTACTTCATGATAACTGATTCCTATATGAAATCCTCACTAAATGATGTGCCTATACACTGGTCTCACACTCAATATCATATAATATATTTATCACACTTGTAATTAAAATGTTAATCCTATTTTCGTAACCCACTCACACTAGAACATTAATACTACATCCCACAGGTGTTTCTACAATATCTCCCTTTGCAAATTCATTCTCATTATACATTCAAACTTAATTTTTTTTTTCATTTTCATTATACATTCAAACTAATTTTTTTTTTCATTCTCATACATTCAAACTAATTTTTCTTTTTTATAAAACAAATTTTGAGACATAATCAACAAATTAGTAAATCTTACCTTATTACAAATTTCACAAATTTATGCAAATTTAGGTTTAAATTAGCTAAATCCTTTTTTTTTTAACATCACTACAAAAGTAGATTTCATCATATCTTTTCAACACAAATATGCATATTTTCATAACTTTATAATGCCATTCCATTTCGGTTAGTCGAACTAGTTCTCTATGTAAGTCAAAATATATTGGTTGAACTGCTTCTCTGTGTATGTGAACAGTGATTGTCTGAACTAGTTTTCTGTGTACATACATAATGATTGGTTCTCTGTGTACATATTTACTGCCTATTTCTCTGTATAAATGATTAAATGGCAGAGTGGTATATATTGAAAGGACACATTTTCATATTAGCCACATAAAGTGTGTTGCCAATATCTCTTGCTTTATGCAGGGTGATTACTCCATGACTTGGAATTGTTGTTCTAGCAGTGTGTAAATTTATATGTGACCGATTAGAATGTGATAAACTTAAATATGACACGTGACAATTCCTGACCTGTGATTGGTTTTATGTGGTGTTCTATCTATTTAATCATTTCTTTAGGCTGTTTTATTGAGGTGTGATAATATGCTCTCATGTGATTGGCTGTTACAGGGTTGTCATAAATTCCTGTCCTATGATTGTTTGCTTTATGAGAGTGTGATTGGTTGCTATGGGAGTGTGATATATGTGAGGAGGGGGAGTGATATGTTTAATGTTAGCATGACAATTTTCTGTCCCATGATTGGTTGTTTTATGAGAGCATGGTGATTTTCTGTACTGTGATTGGTTGCTAAGGGAGTGTATTATATGGGTGTGTGATATGTTTAATGTCCTGCCCTGTGATTGGTTGTTTTGGGAGGTGTGAGCTCTACTTACGCCCTGTGATTGGGTGGATTAGTGTGGGATGCGTGGCAGCTGGCTGTGGACTTTGCTGTTTAGGCTTTGTGACTTTAGTGTTGCTCTTTGCAAACTCCAACCTTAAGGTCTGTGGTAGATCAGGATCAAACCTAACTCCCTACAATTCACAAAATTCTACAATAAATTAAGTTCTAACATTTGAATTAAAAGCAAGCAGCTTCCTGATAATCACACATCTACAATATAATGCTTAAGCTAGGGATTTCCTGTACAGCTGATCATTACACTAACACAGGTACTGAAATACATACTTTTGATTAAAAGACTCAAGATTCTCCTCATAATAAGCCTTCCCTCCAGTGTAACTAAAACATTGTTTTCCCCCTTCATTTCCCTCCTGTATTATTTTTTTCACTTATAGCTTGAGCTTTTTCCACAACTAAATTTCCTCTTTGATTATTTTCTTCATTTGTGATGAAAACCTTGCCCCCCCCCCCCCCCCCCTTATTTTCCCTCTGATTATTTTCTTCATGTCTAACTGTGGGAAGCTCTGATATTTCCATCATAATTATACTTCAGAAGCAAATTCATTCACCAACAACATAAATGAAATTTGAATAACATTCTGCCTACAAAATTCATATAATCACCAAGAAATTAGATCTCTAGTCACAGCTTGCTATCATCTTCCATTTGGTGGCTAATAATGTTCTAAACACATCATATTCACATCTTAGTTTTCCATTACGTCACCTGAGACACCTGTACAGGTGTAATGCTTACCTGTAAATCTTGTTTAGCTGCCTCGGCTGCACTCCTAGAACTAAATGTCACAAATCCTACTGGCTGTAAACACAATAAAAATAAATCAATCATCAACATTGATCAGAAGTCTCTCAACAATTGACATTTCTGGATTTTGGCTGTTGATTAACACAGTATAATATCAGAATTACTGTTAGGTTAGTATCTACACAAGTGCTGTCACAAGCAAGATATCATACTAGTAACTCAGATACTCATGTTTTCAAAGTATAATATAAATTGATATTGAAAATATATTCATAAGAAATTTCTGTTTATCTTGATCACAGTTTGAGATAGAAGAGAGAAAGATGGGGAGACAGAGAAAAAGAAAACGGGAGAGCTTGAAATGCTGTATTTAGTTGACACAATTTCTGAGAGAAGGGAAATGCCCCTGGGTTGCTAACCAACACTCTTGGGTTGTAATTCTGGCATGTTACTAAGTAACCCAAGGAATTTTATTTTTCATGTGTACTGGCCCATTCTGATGAGATTTAGACAACAAAAATCTCAATATAATGAAAGTGTATTCCTAAATCAAATTCAGACACAAACTCTTTCAATTTTCTGAGTATAAACTTGTTATTCAATTTGTTTTTCAATTACTAGATAGGTCATCAAAATAAATTAGATAGTCATTCCCTACAGCATTGGAATTATAAGTAATGAAAGCCTTTGATCTTCCTGGATTTCCTGGAGTGCCAGTCATATGAGGTGGAGTTTTCAGCAACTTCACATTGCAATAAAATCAGATTATAAGGTCTGAAATTGGACATCCTTTAATAGCTGGGGGTCTTTCTTCCCCTATCTTACACAGATCAGTGTAACCTATTGACACTGACAATATAAATAAATATTGCATGCAATAAAAAAAAATAATAATTGTATTTCACAGGCAAAATGCTGGGGAAGGAAGGAGTAAATAGGAAATTCTAAAAAATTAAGAGATTTTTAAAGACTGTGAATATTTTATTCCACATACCAAGCAAAACAAAAGTTGGGGAATGAACTAAAAGCTTTCTACAGACAGTTACTAAAGACTTAATAAACTAGTATTAGAGAGTGTATTTATTGAATATCATAGAAATACAATGCTGTTGATCTAAATGGGTTTAAATCAATCTACCTGAGGAACCAGTGTAAAAAAAAAAAAAAAAAAAAGGATGATACTTAATATAATACTGAATACTAAGGTCCTTAGAGTAAATATAGGGATATAGGAGAAGGATTTGAATGACAATGAAAGAAAAATATATGGTAGAAGAGAATATATCTAGGATTTTAATTTGTTGGAGAAACATAATCCGAGATTCTTATGGGAAGAAGAGAAACAATTGAGTATTTGTCTTGGCTATCATAATCACCACCACCTACACATGCCCTCCGCCTGTCATGCAGATTTTCCACCAATCACATTACAGAAACAACTTGTTTAAAATCAGCTGACATTAAAAACTGTCCAATCAGAATCCTTCTTACAAAAAATTTGACTAATTTCATTAGCTCTTTGTAACATCACTTGTGAATTTAAGTAGAGTATAGAAAAATAGTAAATTTATTGAATATGAATTATATTTTTTTTTAATTTTCTGATAGACTTTTCAATATATCAGCCAGTTTTCCAGAAATTGTATCCTTGTCACCCCTTTCTACACAAGTGGATTTTCCAAACACTCATAAAACATTCTCAAGGACAAAGGCACACAAATTTTGGGGAGGGAGGGGGTGACAGGATAATTCTGTAATGGAATGGTATGTGTCGTGTACTTACGGAAGTATTTTTGCCATTTTTATTTGTGACTTTTAACAGAGACCCCTCGTATCCCTGTAAAAATAAACATGTGATCATTCGCAACAATGGTGCCTGGTGAGTTGTGTGACGATATTGCTGGGGCAGGCTTTAAAAAAATTGTTTGTTTGTTTGTTTGTTTTTCCATACCTATGATTTTTAGTACTGGTAGATTTTATTTTTTCAAAAGGGGAAAACAAAATTGATAAAGAACTGCAAGTTCATGAATGGTATAATTCAGTCATATTAATTTACAATCATATAAAATATCAGGATGTGCTTAATTAATAATTTAGCCACATTCAATTTATCCTTTTTGTTAATTTACAGGAGAATAAGGGAATCTTCACTTTGTAGGCTTTGTCATTTCATTCAAAACAACCATAAAGGTATGCAGAGATATGTGAACAGCCAAGATTTATATCTCCCCTGAAAGCACCATCCGAAAAGGTTTTTTTTTTTTTTTAAAAAAAAAAGTTATCAATCATTCATTAATGCTTTTATAAATTATCATTAAAGAAAGTAACAGATAGGAGACTTAGATCATAACACAAAGGATTGGTAGAAAAGCCTAAAGAAGATGACAGTATACTTTAACAATTCCAAGAATTTTCAATAATGTTGCAGGTCATGATATCATAGAACGACCACCAATAAATACACAATGTGATGACAGGTGCTGCCATCTTGTACGATTCTGGGGTTCTTGGCCCATAAATCTGCAACTGTGAAATTTTAGAAAATCTATGGGTACTTGCTGAAACACCATTCAAGAACCTGCATCTTGTCAACATCGTAATGAAATTTTCTAAACTTCTATACAGTTTGTGATATTTTCAAACCACACCACTTTACACCTTCCATCCATTAATTCTTAACAGAAAGATTCAAATATGTCTGAACTGGTCTTTAAAGGTGAGTTCAGAAGGAATACGCAAACAAACAATATTTTGTTAAGGCGCTGCCCCTCATCCATCCTACAAGACTAACCAGGGACTGTAATGCAATCAATGAAACTGATATTGGTCATATTTCATGAAATTCTCTTCTTTATTTTTACCACAAGGAATACCAAATAAGTTATATGTAAATATCAAATTTTCTTCAGTCTTGTAGAAACAGTATGTATCAATATATCTCCATTTATTTCCAATGAATTACAGATATAATAAAGATTTACAAGCCAGCTTCAACAAACTTTTTCCCTGTAATCATCTCTGAAATAAAATGGAGGACAACAATTCAATGATATCACATGTGTGTGTTAAACAGCATTCAATACCAAGTAATGATAATCAATTAGCCATACTGAAAGAAAAAAGTGTGTGTGTGTTGTGTCAGCCACACAGTTAGTTTTGCACTAATCACTGTAAAGGTGGAACAAAAGACATGTTGTTTTTACTGCTAGAAATGTTCTTTTTACTGCTAGAAATGTTCTTTTTATTGCTAAGATTGATAGCATTATGAAACAGCTCATGGATAGATTCTGCCTCTTGTGTGATCCCAATGAATTTTCACCAAAAAAATACTATGTAAAGCAACTAAGGGGGAGAAAACTCTGTGAAAAGTTTTCTCATGTATCGGAATTTGGTGTTTGTAAATCAATCACAACATGTGCGTTTCCACATTTAACAGTCGCATGCTTCATTTGGAGGTTAATATTTGCCACGATCCTTTCAAACATTAGATAGGTGATTTCCAGCCCAAACTCTGTGATGTTACTTTGTGACAGTGCTGTTATGACATTGTGACCTTTGAACTTACACTGTTATTTTTGCCCGGTTTTCCCATCACCTTTAATAAAGCATTTTCATATCCCTGGAAGCAAAACCGTGCCATGAAAAGTTTGCACACAGACAGATCGACAGACAATGGTTAAAATTAGGTGTTTCTGGAATATGTACAATGGTTCAGAAGAAGAAAAAAAAACATACAGAAATGAAAACTTCGAATCAATTTAGGTATAGATCAATGTAAAAATAGTTTAAATTCCGGTTAGAAATCAATGTGCTTTATTTCAAGTCATTAAATCTGTGTGAAGCAAAAACAAAGAAAGACAAAGAAATGTAGTGAATATTTTACAGTTTTCAAATATAATGACTCCAGTTTTGATTTTCAAAACTTCAGATATGTATTTTGAGTTTTTATGTTTTTATAGGAACAAATATCAAGACATAAAAATTCCTTCTGACAAATTTGATTGATATAGTTATGAAAATCTTTAAAAAAAAGGATGCAATTTTTGTATTTCTGATGAACTGAAACATGCAATAATCAAATGTATTGTTACAGTAAGAAATGAAATTCAGCATGAAAACCTGATAAACATACATACATGTTAATTTCAAAATCAGACGGGAGGATCTAAAGGAACTTGGGCCAGGTTACTGACACACAACATCTTACATCTAACATAGCAGCAAGGAAAGGGATCATTAATTAGTTGTAAGGGGAGCAGTTATTGCAAGGTTATATACACCACACATAAAATACCATTCTGTGTTCCCATCCCCTTCACATCATTAGTAAGTTAATAAATGTAACTCCCATACAGTCGATCATAATAAAGTACATATATATATATTAGTAATGAAAGTCTTGTACCATACAACATGGCTGACAATGTAAACTGCAAGTGCACATTGTAAAATAATGTACACCGATCAGTAAAACTGCTGTTTCAAAGACAAGTCAAGGCTCTCTTAATTCCAAAAAGCTTTAAATAGCTCCCCTTTGAAGACCGCAACAGCCATTATTTCACTTAATAATCTCTGAATAAGGAAGCTCAAATAAATTTTTGCTACTCAGCTGTCTATGGAGTTATTTTAACTATGATATAAGGTATTTAAGTAAATCTACAATTTAAGTTTGAAACTGCTGACTGGACAAAAAGTATGGTTAATCTCTGTCTGCGATACAGATTAGTAGAAACATACTCAATTTCAATACATAACAGAGTTAATCTTCTAAATCCTTATACACTACGTATATGTGGTCTGTGAACAGATTTTCTTTTCTCTTTACTCCACAGAATACGCCAGCTCAAAAACTTAACATGTTTAACGAACAACAGTGTTCTATGGATATATATATTATCCACTTACAAAAAGAATCTCACATTATTCAAGGAATTATAAGAATTACGCACATGGTATTTAACCCTAAAATGGTTATACAAAGAATGAATATGATCTGGTTTTTACCCAAAGGACTCATAAATCTTGATTAATTCCGGAACAACATAATGGTAAATCTCTTAATTGTAAAATTTAACTATTGCTTTGCTCAGCTTAAGTCTAACCCTCCTATAATATGTGTCCGATTTTAAAAAGTGAAATCAATAATATGTGCAATATGTAGCTTATCAAATTTTGATCTGCATCTGCGACCTTGACCTAACTTTGACCTACCTTGTAAGCTCTAAACAGGAGGTAGAGTTCCCGGGGCTTAGCATCCATTGGCAGCCCACTGACAAACAGGGTACGGACCTGAAACACAGAAGAAAAATGGCTATGAGCATGAATTACAATAGGGTGCCTGGTAATTACCCTAACCCTTACAATATGGATATAATGAATATTATACATCCCTTCAAAGTATCGCAAATAAAACTGAATTACAGTAAACTTAGGAATATTTGGGGGGGTTTCTCCAGTGAGTACTCCATGAGAAATTCATAAAATAACACAAAATCAAACTGAATCTGTGTGTTTGACTTACGGTTGAACCCACAGGAAGGTTATGTACGCAAAAGAACCCACAGGAAGGTTTAACTGTACACAAAAAAATCGTTAAAATTTACCCAGTATATGCAAAAATAGTTTACCTGATACAGTAACATCTACAGATTGGACGAACAATTACTGTCCTTGAAGACAAAACAATGAAAGTACTTAAAGGACTGATATCATGCCTTTATAGGTTTTTATTTCCACTTGGAGCTAGCAACTGTATTATCTTATACACAAGTCTAGATATCAAATATTAACCTTCCATCTAATACTGTATATTGACCATGCATAAACTCTGTCCCTAGATGTGACTTTCATTCATTAATTAATAACACAACTAATTCCATCTAGTTACTTCAAAGTAATTGAAAATTATTGATTTCAGAAGCTGGCCAGCCATAAAGGGAGACAATTTAGCCTTGGGTAAAGTTTCTTATAAACCTCAACACTTCAAAACCAGGCCTGTTCTAGGGACAGTGATGGCCAGCATTCTAATTCAATAAAACCTCAATTACCCACATAATATTGGGATATTAAAAAAGAATTCACCTGAGAACATGTTTCTTTCATTTTTAGAGTTATCTCCCTTATATAATAATGTTGCACCCCCCCCTCTCCTTTTCCCCCCACCATTTTCATTAACTTGGTTTACATAGATTATTATCAAATAATTCACCAAAGTTAGAATGCTTTTCAATCATAACAATTTGCTTGACATTGGCAGGAATGTGTGCAGCGGTTATTGAAGATTTCCTCTCAGACAGCCTTGACCAAAGGGGATCCAGCAAACCTGGATAAGATAAAACTCCTCCACCGCTTTTTCAAAACAAGTCTGCATGTTTTAAAGTTAGAGACCCACCCCCACACGACAGCCCTAAAAGATTCCATTTACTGCCACCCAGGAGGAAATGTGGCGAAACTATTATGTCTATTCAATACAGTGTCCTTCTCCTTTGTCACTGGAAGAAACCGATGACTACTGATGCATAATACAAATTCTAACCCTCACCTACCCAGATAGCTATATAACCATCCTTCATAACCAGCTGCAGCAACTTTATTTCACATGTCCTTGGTTGTCAATAAATATTGTGATCCTGCAATGTCTTTCCCTTACAGTTTAAATTCAATTCATAAAACGGGGGACATTTTACTAGGCATGTTGATGAAGGCATTGGAAGTCTTTCCTTGGTAATCTTAAGTCAGGGAACAAATATGAAAATCATACTTTATAATTAGAGCAATTCGGCTGATCCTTGATTGTAACTGAACTGGAGACATTTCAATGTCCGTAGGACTGTATTTCTGACAGATTTAATGAAATATTAAAGGAAATGTATGTCTACCTAAAGAATAGATCAACATTGATACAATTGATTATGGCTATAGGTTTACAAGAATTCTAAATACACCGCCTAGCCGCAAGTAAAAATAATTCTCTTTCTACTTCAACAAATCTGTCACCTTGGTTTCCAAACATTATTCTAAACCACAATTTTTCTTTTTTTTTTTACTTTTGCTATTGAGGTAATCAGTGTGATAAATTTGCATCATCACAAAGCGAGATAATGTGAATTTTTTAAACTCATTGTTTACATTGCAGCCTAATTATATTAGCAGATATCAATTGTTCTCCTGCGGTGCAGTGATAGTACAATGACACAAGAGGTAAGTGAACACCACGATAACAGGACCGTGTCTAAATACTCTGTCTACATTCCATCACTCAAAACTCAGTATCTAGTTTTTTTACTACTATTATCAATCCTTTTGCTTGGGTTCAAAATTCTTTATCTGGAAAGTTGGAAATATTAAATTTTTCTATTTCCTTCTCTAATCAAATTCAAATATTGACAACACAGTGAATGATATACCTGAAGTGATATACTTCATTATCAGCAGAATTTCATTATAAGCATGCTCATCATAATGTTAAACATATTATACTACAGAAGTCAACAAATTAATGTGATGACCTTAGGAATTATCTTCAAAAGAGAACATATTAAGAAAAAAATAAATTTAAAAAAGCAGTCATTAAAAAAGGTTAAAATAAAAATTGTTAATTTTCCAAATCATATTTTAGAATTTCCTCATCATGAAGATGAAACTTGGTACAACAGAACCTGAAAGATTCATACTCAATGCTTTGATTTGCTTTCCCATGTACTGATTTCATATTATATATATAAAACATAAACCATTTTCAATAATAATTTTCATACAGATCATCATCTTGTCAGGAATATATCAAAAGTCCCACAAGGTGTATTTCTACAGTATTTCTTCCTGAGTTTGTTAATGAAGAAATATTGTGGACCATCCTGCAATCAAGGCAAATTGCTAATAACATCCAATAAAGAAATTGATTTTAGCTTCCATAAAGAGAACATAGAAAATCAAGGGCCAGAAAAAACAGTTAGTGTTTTCCATACCTGATATTTTAGCATCATTGCAAGATTACATAAGCCGGTATTGATCCATATGGTTGACGTACACACACACAGACACAGCTGTATATTAATGTCTCCAATACCCAGCAAAATTACAGTAATTTGTCAAGCATTTCAGATGCGACTTAGTATCGGAAACTTGTCAGTGCTCCACTGAAGCTGTGTGTATATATATATATGCATACACTTAGCCATAAAACTAGGTATGAAAGAGCTACACAGAACTCCTGATGAAGTTATATACCTAGTGACTTACAGCCTGAGGCTTCGTAACTCCAATCAACTGGCCAAATTCAAAAGACAAGAGATCTTTTATACATAAAAGGTCCAACCAAAAAAATCCACATGAAATCTGCAAACTTCACAGAACAATCTCCTACAGAGTGCACAACGTATATCACAGATATAAACTATTTTAAAACAGTTAAAAAATTGTCTCAGTTCTGAAGTCAGTGAGCATGTGGAGTCTCTCTGCATGCATGTTTCTAATGATGACTTCTTCTAATCACCTTATCTCTAAATATTAAACGGAGCTCTATCACATTACCACTCCATTCCTCTCTGTGAAGTCCGTGCAGAACTGAGAAACCTGAAAAAATGCCCTGTTGACATGAAATCAGAATTTTGACAAATTTGGCCAATCGGAGAACGAGAACAAAGATCAAAGATCAATCACATATCACAAGTCACCGTCTGACAATCACATATTTCAGGAAGTTAAGTTATCACAGGTGGGAAGGGGGGGGGGGGTCTCTTTAGCTGCAAAAAATCTACATGCTGCATTTGTCCTGAACAATATAAACTAATTGCTTGTTATTTGTAAACAAATTAGTATCACAAATATCTCCAAAAGCAATAAAAGAAAGGATTCTTTTTAATACATGATGATTTTTTTCCCCTCCCAAAAATTTACCTCTGAGGTTTGTGTCTCCCAAATTATTTAATCAGTCTACATTATTTAATCAATTTTGATGCATAATTCTCCAGATCACAGGAGACATTAGCCCACAACAAAATTAGTTCCATATCAGACAATGAGATCACATCCAATTCTGACAATTCCATACTTTGATTTAAAAAAAAAAACAAAAAAAAAACCTTTCTGTACCAGCTTTAAACTGCCAGACTTCAAACAAAACATCAAAATCTCCCACTACACATGAATTTTCATGTCTTTCCAATCAAATTCTATGCTAACATTCCGTGCTAACGTTTACTTCATTACATTTCATCTCTCCCCACAAACCTCAGACTTTACTTTTGTAACATTGAATCCCCACAGTACTGTAAAAGCTTAATATTGAATCATTTTTCCTCACCATGTGCCTTCAATTGTTCCTCCACAACAGAGGCCACCAAATCAATGCAGTGCATCAGAGACAGGGGAGGATTAAAGGACCTCCATTAAAGCTGTGCTACTGAGACCACAGTTTCTATCATATTTCCACCTACGCTAATTTTCAACCGTGTATGTATCTCACAGTATTGAACAGTTCGAATTTTTTTTGCCAAACAAAAAAGGGCACCTGCAAATACAACAAAAGGAATTCTTTGAAGTATATCACAAATTTAACAGGGCTTTTTCTGATACATTGCAGACAATAAAATAGATGCAGTATTTTTTTCGGGGGGGGGGGGGGGGGGGGGGGGGGGGGGGGGAGCTTGGAGCTGATTAACCCTGGGTGGTGGAGGGGGGAGGGGATTCCATGCTTATGTCATAAAACCTCCACCGTACACTTTGAAATTTCTTCATTTAAACAGGGGACTTGCTACTGTCATACCCTATCAAAGTAATATCATGTTAGGAGATATATCATTAACTGCATTACGTCAGGTGAAGCATTAAGGAGAGAAGAAGGGTGGCCATTGTGTTGGTGCTGGTTTATCTTGGAATTTTAATGTGAATGGAAACTTACAAAAGGTTAAAAATTCTACCCCAAACAGAGATAAAAAGATGAGCTTAGGGCCTCACCCCACCCTCCGATTCTACCCTCAGTCTGCTAATTCTATTTTCAGCTCTTGAAGCACATATTGGGTGCGAAACCTGAATACAGGATTCAACTGCGAACAATCTTTTGACACATAATAGATCACAATCACACAGTACTGTCATTCACACCAGAGATCCCTATAGCATTACCAAGTCTATGATTGAAGACTGAGAGCCGATTTTTCACTAGAAATTCAATCCACTTCCGACATCGAACTTTAATTCAGTTACTGCAATTGTGACGCATGTGTCAATATATTTTCTATGGCTGCCGTTTAAATCTCACTGGAGAATTGGGTTTACTTTACAAACCTGTCAAGATTCTGCTATCAGGACACTATCTTGAGAGGATTTGATAACAACATATTGTTTTCCCCCACACAGGAAGTGAAATTGATTTTACATATCATGAATGAAATCTTGCTATACATTTGAATTTTTTTATTTTATGTTACTTATGGCAAATTTAAATAATCTGAGGCTTAACATCACATGCTCTCAAGGTAGTCTAGCCCTGCACTGTAACAAGGAGGCGTCACTAAGCAGTTTTGATCACCAGAATATGAAGTGAGTGATTGATGCCTGTCATCACAAATTACCAAATCTAAATCAGAAAATGGAAATCTTCTTAGTAAAGGTCAGTGTTCAGAAACATTTCCTACAAAGGTCAAAGGTCACTGAAACAGACTGCTGAATTATTGAAACCTTTATAATAACACTCTATGTGTATTTAGGTTTGTAAGTGTGCATGTGCGTGTTTGTGTGTGCATGTGTGTGTTTGTGTGTTTGTATGTGTATGTGTGTGTGTGTGTGTGTGTTTGTGTGTGTGTTTTTGTGTGTGTGTGTGTGTGTGTGTTTGTATGTGTGTGTGTGTTTTGTGTGTGTGTGTGTGTGTGTTTGTATGTGTGTGTGTGTGTGTTTTGTGTGTGTTTGTATGTGTGTGTGTGTTTGTATGTGTGTGTGTATGTGTGTGTGTTTGTGTATGTGTGTGTTTGTGTGTGTGTTTGTATGTGTGTGTGTGTATGTGTGTGTGTTTGTGTATGTGTGTGTTTGTGTGTGTGTTTGTATGTGTGTGTGTGTTTTGTGTGTGTGTGCATGTGTTGTCCTCTACATAGCAACCTAAAACAGTCCCTTACATACAAATGTAGTCCAGTACTCTATGCCTAGTGATCGAACTGTGAGCTGACGTAGTGTCAGGCGAATTGAAGCCAATTTTATGTGGCACAAAGTACTATAAAAAAGGATTTTAACACTTCTCTATTTGTGAGAGCACTGGATATTGTATTGCGGTATCTGCAGTACTACTAGAAGTGGTATATACATCTATATCTAACACCGTTAGAATTTTCTCTAAGTTCTCAGTACATATATATACTTCACTGGTACGTACAGTCCTATTTTGAATGTGCTGTAATAACAGTCAACCATGAAACAAACAAATTTTCTGCATAGTCTTAAGTACTTAATTATAATATCATAAAACTTTGTGCATGACACACCATAAGCATTGTTTATTTCTTGAGCACAAAAATATTCAGAATCCACTAGGATGCCAATACACCATTTCTCTTGCAGGTGCTTGTGCGGTCAATTCACAAGAGTGGTCAGTACCGGGAAATTAGCAGTCCAGAGTGGCATTACCCAGCTCTAAATGATATTTAGCTATAATCATAGTTAATATAAACTGAGGGACATAATATAAACACATAAGGCTGGTCTGGAACAGTCAATAATCAATTTGCAATCCAATCAGTGTATCTCTATATTGACCAGACACATCGTAATTGCATGTATTTGGCATGTGACATTAAAATTTATGTAGTAAAATGCTTCCAGGTTAATTGTTTAGACCAGTAGCCCTTACTTCGATCTTCACAAGCACTGAATCCAAGCAAATATGTACACTAACATATGTGCTTACAGACAAACATCCCAGTAGTTGGTAAAGAAGTTTGAAAGATTAAAAATATCAAAATGGACACAAGGCAGAACCACATTACCAGAGAAGAATGAAAAACAGATGAGATTTCAGAAAAAAGAGACAGAGCTATTTTGATGTGAACTGGTTCCTGTGATCAGAGCTTAATGCAGTACCAGTTCTATAAAAACACTATTAAAAACTCGTATTAACGGACAACAACTGCCAATATTTACATCTGGGGTTACTTTAAGGAATGATGCTGCCCCACATTTAAATTCCCTCCACAAATAATTTACATCTGTCCCTCTTTCAGCTGGTTAAACTAAAACTTATGTAAAATACAATAGATTACTCAGCGGCTTCCCTTTTATCATAGCAACCTGTGTGAGCTTGCTTACATCTCCACTGATGAAGCCTTGGAGAGTTTTAAAGTGATGGGCTCCGTGTTGATAGCAGACAGCTTAAAACGCTTGAGACAACAGACTACACGGATTGGAGTGATTCGGAAGCTTGTAGTTTTCACACCTCCTCCTGTAATACTGCCATCATATCTTACGACCTTCCTCCCCATCAGATCTTGCACTCGCTCATTGATCCTCTACATAACTCATGTACGTCTGAGGAAATCTTCAACTGTTATGTAACACATCAAAAGGTAACACTCTCTCAGCTTAATGAGCTATACAGTGCAGAAAATCTCCTCAATTGTGTGCTCTGAATTAGGTGAAGTAAATGTTTTTCATCCTGAGTTAGTGAAGAATTTTGGCAATTTCTTTTTTGACAGAATTTGAGTAAACATGATTGACTGAATTCAAAACAGATTCATCAAAAGGATATCTTAAGTTATCTCCCTTACACAAGCACCTGTTGGATTGATATTGAATTGTCTCCCTTGGAAACCTTTGCAAAAATTCATAAAGCAGTGTGAAAACTGGCAATTTGCCTTTATCATTATCTAACTCTAACAGCATCTTCGTCTGTCTGAATGTAAAAGAAAAGACACATGAAATGAGTTGTAGTGTTGTCCATCATATTATAAAGACACATGAAAAAAGTCTTGTTATGCGATGTCTGTCATATCTGAAAGCATTCCATATGAATGAAGAAGCTTGGCAACATGCCTGAACTAATGGCATCAGATGCCACCTGACAAATATGGGAAGTATGTGATAGCAGGAACAGTCCTCTTGAGGATTGCATGTTTTAAAATACAAGTCCAAGCACTTCTGCTATCCATTCTTCCAATGTTTATCAACCAAACTTGTATAACCTCCATTATTCTCTGTGACCTACATAATATGAGGATTTACGTTCTAAAATATAAACTACCAGTCCCATACCTTGAAACCTGAAGACTTGTAACTAGAGGGGCCCCTGTGTATGAGGACTTGTAACTAGAGGGGGCCTCTGTGAATGAGGACTTGTAACTAGAGGGGCCTCTGTGTATGAGGTCTTATAATTAGAGGGGCCTCTGTGTATGAGGACTTGTAACTAGAGGGGCCTCTGTGTATGAGGTCTTGTAACTAGAGGGGCCTCTGTGAATGAGGACTTGTAACTAGTGGGGCCTCTGTGTATGAGGTCTTGTAACTAGAGGGGCCCCTGTGTATGAGGTCTTGTAACTAGAGGGGCCCCTGTGTATGAGGTCTTGTAACTAAAGGGGCCCCTGTGTATGAGGTCTTGTATCTAGAGGGGCCTCTGTGTATGAGGTCTTGTAACTAGAGGGGTCTCTGTGTATGAGGTCTTGTAACTAGAGGGGCCCCTGTGTATGAGGTCTTGTAACTAGGGGCCTCTGTGTATGAGGTCTTGTAACTAGAGGGGTCTCTGTGTATGAGGTCTTGTAACTAGGGGCCTCTGTGTATGAGGTCTTGTAACTAGAGGGGCCCCTGTGTATGAGGTCTTGTAACTAGAGGGGCCCCTGTGTATGAGGTCTTGTAACTAGAGGGGCCCCTGTGTATGAGGTCTTGTAACTAGGGGCCTCTGTGTACTAGGACTTGTAACTAGGGGCCTCTGTGTACTAGGACTTGTAACTAGAGGTCTCTTAACAGGAAGCATGTTGTATTACTTTACATCAAAGGGCCCCCCGAGTATAATTACCTTACATTTTATGCCACAAACTGTGCACAGCCAGATAGATTTTATTTTTTTATGTCACGGAAATAATTACAGTTTGTCAATAAATACAGATCAATATTTCAGGTGCCAGCAGAAATAATATTAATAAAATGTGAAAACTTTAAAAGCTTCATGATATTATCCCACGTAACTGTATATTTTTTGTTCCCCTCACTTTCGTTTAATTAGATGTAGAATTTTAACACCACCATCAATTGCTGTTCACTGAAGCAGAACAAATTGAACTCCACATATTCATCCAACTATGCAACTTCCTCTCGATAAAAATATGCACCACCTCAACTTCACGTCAAATTCAGTTGGGGAAGGTCATAGCATTATAGACTTAAGCAAATGCATTAATTCTATACAATATCAAATTCCCCTGTGGTAATGCTGTATGAAGACACAATCTCATTACTGTCCAATTACGCTTTGAAATTAGACACATAAACATTATTTTATGCATTCCAATCAATATATTTTGAGCATATGATCATTAACAATCATGCTTTGCTCTACTAGTTTCTCCGGGAACAAGAAGGAAAACATGAAACCTTTTACATGAATGACCACACATAATTCTTTTTTAACTTCTCCTGAAAATATGTAGTTAAACTGGTTAATTTCATCCTCCTTTCTGGACTACAGAGTATAATGGGATATATATTTATAAAAAGAATTGCAGTGGCATCTTTTCATTATCTCTCCCCTGTGCCAGGTTTCATTCATAAAACAAGACTCTCCCTCTCCATGACAGACTAAGTACACGTATAATACTATACATTTCTTTTATTTCCCCAAGACTTGATATTTGCAGGGATACAACAATATATTTATGAAACCTAACTTTTGTGAATTATTTGTTATTACCTAGCTTATAGTCTTCAATAATTTGTAAATTATTCATAAACTAAATTTTCGCAATAGTTTCATGAAATTACACGTGAATACTGTTCTCGCTAATAAATTGTGATTTACAGTATTTTTGACAACTGGTTTGCCATCAAATTTGTCACTTCACACAGATTTCATTCACAAGACCTACAGATTTTAAATGTAGTGGATTGTCTTTCCTTCAGTTTTTAAAATTTGAATAAAATAAATAAAAACTGGCATCATTGTCAAAGTATCACTGGTATTAATTGCAGAGAATGAAAGTTTAGAAACAAACTGCAGCTGTAACACAGAATTAATCAACAGCTGTGTCAGTGAACTGACAATCCTTAATGTCATTAAACTTGAAATTAACTGAAATAAGAATTTGAGGTCACAACAGGTCATATCCTAGGCTTTCTTTGTATCCTGGGATTTCTTAGTACTTAAGGACAATTCCTGAGATTTCTTGGTACTTAGGACAATTCCTGAAATTTCTTAGTACTTAGGACAATTCCTGAGATTTCTTAGTACTTGGGACAATTCCTGAAATTTCTTAGTACTTAGGACAATTCCTGAGATTTCTTAGTACTTAGGACAATTCCTGAGATGTCTTAGTACTTAGGACATTTAGTGACTTTGAACAAGTCCTTGGATTTCTTAGACAGAGTCATTATTTTCTCACAGACCAATCTTTTTCAGACAATGTGAAATTAAGAAAACTTGTCATGACAGAAAAAAAGCAAAAGCCATAAAGCTCTTTCAAAATCTTGGAACAAAATAAATGTAAAAACTTTAAGAGGGACTGCCAGGAAAAGACTATCGACTACACACAATAAATAAGTGGTCCAATGGGATCTGAGCAGGAGAAATTTAGTGGAATCAATACCCAAGGAGAAGATACAGCTGTCTGAAAACATCATGCGCATCATAAATCTCCTTCAGTGGTTTCTCTGAGCCCAGGATGTGTCGACAATATATAAAATTAAGGCGGACATACAGACAATGTCCATCAGGCTGCTCTGTACATTTTGAAGTCTCCACACCGTATTTGATGTCTTTAGTAATTGAACCTACTCCTGGACGGAATCATCCTGAAAGTTTGAAGTGTCCACACCGTATTTGTTGTCTCTGGTGATTGAACCTACTCCTGTCTCTAGTGATTGAACCTACTCCTGTCTCTAGTGATTGAACCTACTCCTGTCTCTAGTGATTGAACCTACTCCTGGACAGAAGCATCGTGAAAGCTTGAAGTGTCCTTTTGTTACATCCTTCCTGCCAGTTAAGATTCATTCCCTCCTGAACATGATGGTAATGGTTGGTTGAGCAATGGGAAAGCAAGCTTACTTAAGCTTTTCTTTCAAAGCTTAAAATAAGTACAGTACACCATCGCACAGTAGGAAACAGTCCATCTTATACACACTGCTGTTGACATCACAATACATAGACTTCATGAAGATACATATCACGGATACGAGCTAGTGGTTTAAGAAAACATTGGACATTTTTCAGCTTCAGTTCTGAATGTACCAACATTATCCATACCCCCCCCCCCCCCCCAAGCTCTTCCATTATCATTACTTTTCTTGGGGCTACAGGAAAAAATTTCTTTCGAATTGTACATCTTTTAAAATAAAACACAACCTTTCATCATTTTCATCACAACTGCAGTTCTGTATTTCTTCCTTGCCACTGAAACATTAACAAAAATCCCTGGGAAACAACTTAAAACTTCTCCCTTTTAAGACTGTGATACAAAATATTGCACTTGTACATGAAAGTGAAACAATCTGCAGTCATTAGACAAAATTGAATTTTGAGGAAATCATTCTAAATTCCATTTAGATAAAAAGCCTTTATTCAATTGATTTTCTTCCCTTCAAACCTCTCACTTCACAATGATGTAACATTTAATTAGTGTATCACTTGTTTGCATATTCTCGATTCAAACTTTTCCCCCGATTCTCACCTAAAAAGTCTCTTGTGACAAGAGACAAGCCTATTTATCGTATATATGTACCCACCAGGACAAGTGAAATGCATATTGAATAAATGTGCTCATCATTTGCAGTATCTTTGTACTTTATATC
This sequence comes from Ostrea denselamellosa, assembly GCA_024699665.1. Classification (NCBI taxonomy): domain Eukaryota; kingdom Metazoa; phylum Mollusca; class Bivalvia; order Ostreida; family Ostreidae; genus Ostrea; species Ostrea denselamellosa. The sequence continues at coordinate 1,793,372 of JAMZEH010000074.1, read as the reverse complement.
GTATACCTCAGAAAACATAATGTTGTTTGTTCTGCACTGTTCGTCTGATCACTGCATTTTTTTTACACACAGTACTCGTCCTAGAAAAAAAGCCCCGTCCCTGGGCCAACCCACCCTTACTATCGAACCCTTGAACTTCTCTACAAATTGCGTGTATGAAAAACACATATTTAACAAATTGTATTATATATTTTAAAAGTATATCCATGGCAACCTCTAACTGGAATATGAAAAACAGACTTACAATGTCCAATATAATATGTCAGTCTTGACTTTTTCATCAAATATTGCTCAATTAGTCTGCTCAAATCATAAGCATTAAAAACTATTATATAAATCAGCAGGGAGGGGGGGGGGGGTTCTGATAATACATTGACCTTTAATTTGCATTATCTATAACTCTCATTAATAACCTTGATGAAACTGAACCACTTATGAGGTCAACTATGTAATTACCCCCCCCCCTAATTGGACCCCCTCAAAGATTACTACCAGAGAGACCACATTCCCCTCCTGTGTAATTAACCATATACCAGGATTAGGTTTGCATGCCCAGAACTAATTCCATTTGAATTAAAAATTAATTGACATTATCTAGTCTCCTAGACAAATTAATTATTGTAGACCTATTTGATGCTGCTTTATAATCATGATCACTAGAGTGTTTGAATTGCATGTGTAACACACACTGTGGCTCCAAGGGTCTTAGGCAGCCTGGATTACATCACAGAACTTGATCAGGGCCAATCTAAAAAAAACCCTGATTTTAACATCAAAGTAAGAACTCTAACTCACAGTGAAGCTAAAAGGGAAAAAAAATCTAGAAGTTTTCTATTAACTAATTCCCATGAAAACACAGTCATTATATCTCTATATTAAAAGATTATATTATGGGCTTTTGAGACTAATAAATTCAGAGATTGATCCTCAATCTTAAAGCCATTTACTACAGAAACATGACTACTGCAACATCTCCGAGCATAGACACAAAGAGTGGTGCTAGTAGCAACAACATAACCTAGAATTTGATGATTTTTGCCCCTTTTTGCATCAATAAAAATAAAATGCACTAGCAAAGTTCATTTAAATCTTGCTTCAGTGAGCACACAGGCATTAATAAAAAAGTAGTAGACGAACAGGTTCTTATCCTCCACACAACTGTGAACCAGTGGGTGCATGGTATCAATCTTAGTTCATTTAACTACACAGAACCCTATCTTCTTCACCTTCAGAGAATCCTGAAGGAACAGTGGTACATATACAATGTCTCTCTCTCTCTCTCTGTGTGTGTGTGTGTGTGTGTGTGTGTGTGTGTGTGTGTGTGTGTGTGTGTGTGTGTGTGTGTGTGAGAGAGAGAGAGAGAGAGAGAGAGAGAGAGAGAGAGAGAGAGAGAGAGAGAGAGAGAGAGAGAGAGGTGTTTAATATTTTTATACAGAAGTGTTTCCAAGGCCACAAAAACTAATATCCTGAGAAAAGACTTAAGCATAAATTTCAAATCCACCTAACTTTTCAAAAGAAAATCTTAAAAGCAAACAAAACTTTCAGTATATTGTGTATTTGATGTTTTTATATACACAAACCAGGAGGTTTTTTTTTTTAAACATCTGTGCTATACAAATCTTTAAGATATAAGTACTCAAAATTTTGACGTAAGTCTACATGGACTGATGGGTAGAGAGAAGAAAAGACAGACACACAATGTAGAAGTTATCTGTCATTTAGTTTGCTTTCCTGATCATGCAAAAAAAAAAAAATTAGTTCATTTTTAAGCAAATAAAATCCCATCTACAAAATCTATTTGGAAATATGTTAAAATTTGTGATGCGATTAGTGCAACCTGTCACCATTATGAACCCTGGATCGTGCAGTTCCTATATTGGCCACATTAAATGATATTGCCCTTAGCGACATTGTGGATTATTTACAAATTCTGACCAGTGGTGCTCACACAATGTAAAAGATTACATCAATGCATGAACATAATTTCAGATGCTTCTGTTGTACTATTTACAGCAATCATTATTTTTTATCGCTAATAATAATGAAATATTCCTGATGGTATCTTTACAACATAGTACATTAATAGCACTACCAAATTCTGGTGGAGTTATGTCCCTTGAGTAAAAAAAAAAAAATCAATGACACAGTAATTAATTAAAGGGTCATTTTCATTATGTGACATGTCATATTCATTGAAAATTATCTGGTTATCTCATTATCATAGGCAACATGATCAAATATGATCCACCGTAAAGCATTTCAGCTATCAATTCGAGTGATTAATGCTATATTGCTTGAGATTGAGAGAGAGATTGTGTGAGAGAGAGAGAAAAAAAACTGTACTAAATTGGACTATTTCAGGTTCTTGCCTATATCTCATGGCAAATTAAAATTAAAATCTCACAAGTTAAAAGCTGAGACAGCTAAGGTAATAGCACAACCTATTTGTGTCTTTATAATACACACATCTCTCTCTCTCTCTCACACAGAGAGAAAAAAAAGAAAGAAAACAAAGAGAGAAAGAAAAGAAGAAAGAGCACATATAGTTGCAACATAAACCCTTTATTCAGTTTAAACTGAAGTATTGAACCATCTTTGGATTTGGCTAGAGTTACTCATGTAGTGTCCGTTACAAATCTGGAGACAAAACAACCCAACCTCTTACTGAAAAGGATACTGCAAAAGAATCATAAGCCATTAGCATTCCTGTTCAACCGGTGCTTCACTGAGAAAAACATATGACAGTTTACACAGTATGCTGTACTAGAGGAAAAAAATCTCAGCAAATCATCACATAAAGTTTGAAAACAGAAATCAATTACTGGAACAAAAACTAAAGTATGGATCTGAAGATTTTAAAGTTCACTTACACACTCTAGTGAACCAAATAATCACTTGATTTAAACTTATTTCATTTTAGAGTACATATACTTTAGAAATTCTTTCCGTATTTTGCTTAAATGGTGAGAAAGTTATGTTCTCTCTCTATAAACTACACACCATTTACCAGAATTAAAAGGTTAATAAATTGGTTATTAAGATCAACAAGTGCCTCATACAAATTTGCATATTGCAGTTTACTTAAGAATAAATATGATCCATCAAAGGGAGACCAACACTCCATCAGAACCCTTTGTGATCTGTCAAATTTTATGAATATATATCTGATGATCTCATGGTTTTCACATGCATAAATTCAGTCTTGCCAACATTTTATTTTTTTAAACTTTAAAACAGTTTCACTCTCAGATCAAAACTGAAATCGGTTTAACACTGGTCTGATGTCCTCAATGTTGTAAGTAATTAGACTGCACATTAAATGAGACATATGGACGTGAGTGACAATTTCAAAATGTTTAATCTACAGGAGTGTGGAATCAATGTCCTCTGTGAATTATTGATTGCTTTTGACATATGCCAGTACATCAGGTCATGAGCTTGATATATTTATTTCACAAAAAACTTTCAAATACCCAGGATTATGAAGCCCTCCCTGTCTTAAATGGCAGTCGTCAATGTTATGTGTACTTTCCTCAATCAATCCTCAACTGGGTCAGATAAATAATGTCTATTAATTAAAATTTTTTTAATGATAATTCTGTCTCAACCAATTAGGTAATTAGCAAAGTGATCACGATCAGTGTTGGGGAAAAATACATTTGTATGTACATCACATGGGTCTACTGTGTTATGAAACTTTAGTGATATAAGACTGTGCATTAGATATGTTAATTAGCATTAATTATAATTAACAGCAGTTTTAAATAAAGCCACTATCTGAAGAATTTTTTTTTTTTTACATGGAAGTAGAAAATCACGAATGCAGGTACTCTATCAACATGTATTGCAGGAAAACTCAACAAAAATATATTACCATGATTTACCATCACATCAAATTTAATGATCTGAGGGCATGAATCTCAGGACCTTTGGATTCTGATTCAGCTGCTTGATCATGCGGCCTGAGGTAGAATTCTCTTGAATTCAGATTGGAAAATAAAATATCACTTACAAAACAAAATTCTTACCCGCAGATTAACGATATCATAAGGGGGATAACTCATGCTGGACTGCAATTAGTACCCTTGGAAATCACAGTTAAAAAAAAAAATCGTCATTAAACACGATTCATCGTTAAAGGTAATCCATGGATTCCAATTTCAAAAACATTGTTCAATTTCTCCAGAAAAACATAAACAAAACTTCATATATCAGCCTCCATTTGATGGTGAGTACATGACCTAGAAGTCTTAGGTGTTAATTTCTGCCTTGTGTAACTTGTCAATTTCGTCTTTCCTCCACAGAATGAAACAATATCCAACATTCACCTGACTTTAGTTACAGGTAACACTTGGTAAATCTTCATCCATCTAACTGACAAACCAGTTTGTATTAAGGTACACTGCAACACCTTCATGATTTTATGATCGGAAAAAAGTAATTTTAACAAGAAAATTCAAACGTTACACCAGAGTGACTAAAGTACCTGCATCATTTATGCGGAGTTTTTTTTTTTTGTGATTTTTCAGCGATAATGGGTTTGTCGCTAGCTGACTATGTGCAGTTCATCTCCACGTCACACCTGGTTGAACACAAGATTCCATTATTGAAAGCTCTCTGTCTATAAATTTCATAAATGTTTAAAAATGGTCGCGCTTTGTCGACCACTTATTGATGGAAGGAGATGACAGGGAATTTATTCATCATACAAATGTCATTTCTTTCATTTTTTTAAAAAAACATCAGGTTTTAGCACTGAGGAATTTGACAGGTTTTGGTTCACAAAAATTGAATGGAAAAGACATCAAGCCTGGCAAAGTGTGAACATTTTCCTGGCAACCAATGGAAAACATCACAGGTTTAAAACAATGGGCAGCCATCTTGGTCCTCAACACTCTGATTATCACAGCCTCTGAAGCAGTCCATGTTCACCTTGGCCGGGTTGACAAAGGTAACCCAGCACACCTGAGCAATTATTATTTACCTCACAGCATTCTCGCTATAATTCAACTGAACTACCTCATGTGTAGTGAACGGTCAATATTTTGATATATTGATAATTGGTACTTTTATCCAACATCCAATTCAATTAATTTCAAACCGGTATTGGGATTAAAATTAAAGGAGAAATGTTATTACAAATTCATTGAAAAGCAGGTATTTTTAACCAAGATGCCTCATCATGTTTCATGGTTCTGCTTCCTTTCTCATTTCTACGGTAGAATTCCTTTCCATAATAAATGGTGTTGAAATCTCTTCCGCTCTTTGAGTTTCGCTCGGAGCTTATCTGCTAGGAATTATTTATTTGTATTTGTGTGTGACTTGCAATCAACAAATAAATACTTAATAAAAACTACATCACCATACACAAACCTTTTTTTGATGATTGGATATCAATCAATATTCTTCAGTCCTAGCTGACAGGACATTCAGTATGTTTTTGAAGTTCAATGTCCATACCATAATAAATCTCCGTTTTTAAATTTTCACCCTTAATTTCAAAACATGTCCTGTTTCTTTGTAATTTCTTAATTTCATATCAGTTTATTTTGAGATGTGAAAATATAAGCATCCGTGTGGTTCAAAATAAGTTTTTTCATGGTTGAAGAGCAAGAAGCATCATGCATTATTTTCAAACATCTATTGTACTGAAAACGCAAAACAGAGGACAACAGAAACTTTAAGGTGTTATGACTTAATTTGTTTGCATGTTTCGTGTTATCTGCACAATAAATGTCAAAAATAACCATTTTCGAAAGTCAACCTTAGCACTCTGAAATTTACTATGTACTCTATATAAGTCTGTGAAATTGACAGAACTTTACATATTCATCCATATCGGTAAAGACCAGTTCCGCAATATGAAGAAATGTCAAGTTCATCCATTTCCCAGCCCCCCCCCCCAACCAACCAAATGACTGTGTGTTATTACGTGAACATCAGTTTAATATTATCTTATTACATGTACTTTTTATGTATATATTCTCTCTGTTTTAGCTTATTTTACATTAATAATTTTATTATTAGATAAAGTGCTATATATTAAATGTATTATAATAATTCTCTGGCAAAGGGGAAGGGATGCACAAAATTAATCTGTTTTATTGTGAAATACAGCACAATCAAAGTTTACAATATAGTTAATTGGGAAAACTACAGAGGAACATGGTTATCCTGTGTTCATACTCAGTTTCTATCGATTGTATGGTACACAATTAGACATACATAACTATAGGATCATCAAACTCCACGAAAAGTAATTGTGTGACATATACAGATTTCTTACTTTTATAGAAATTAATTAATGTATAAAGCCTCCTTCATATATTGTCTGAATTTTAAAAAACATGGAACAACTCCTAAAATGCATTAACAAAGGAGTTGAGATGCTACACACTGAATCTAATCCTTCCTATCAATGTTTGTTTTTGTTTGTTTTCCGCCACACTCAACAATTTTTCAGTTATCTGGTGGCATCCAGTTTTTGTAGGTGGAGAAGAGAACCCAGATACAATGTATCCGGGAAGAGACCACCGACCTTCCGAAAGTAAACTGGCAAACTTTCTCACATATATTGGCATGAGCGGGATTCGAACCCGCGCCAACTGGAGGTGAGAGACCTTGTGATTTTGAGCGCAATGCTTTAACCACTCGGTCACAGACGCCCCCCCCCCCCCCTTTTTCCTATCAGTGTATCCCTTGTGGTTGCCAGAGGTGCATCTTTTGGTTCCCATGTGTGCTGGACAAAGATATTTATAAAAATACCTTTAATCTAAAAAAGAAATTACTGAATTCCTGCACCCACCCACCCCCCTTTAACCATTATGATGGAATCGAGTTCATATATCATGCGCATTCTGTCCAAAAAACAAAAAAATATTGGAAACGAAATTTCTGCCATTAACAGTAAACAATATTGGAAATAACTGCAACTGCTGTCTCTATAGGGCTGTCCTAGCTTTGTGTGGAGGATATTGAAAATCAATGTCGAGAGAAACTTGCATCTCACTGTAGGTAATTACCGCTCATTAAGTATGTATGATATCGTTGGCTCAACATCAGTGGTGTGTTTTACTACTGCGATAATCAATGAAAATTAACTGCATCTGCAGGTATTCAAAGAACGGTAATTAAAATTTTTCACCACACTTTTCAAAATCCTTCGGACTCCTAAAAAGCCTTCATGAATTTACTGAACAACTCTCTTAAAACCCTTTTTTTTTTTGAAGGACCAGCTAATACTAAAAAAAAAAATGATTTCCACTTTATTGCAATAGTTAGATGATATATGGCCTGAAGATTTTGTTGGCAAAATAAAATGCAAATAATGATCAAGAAGCAAAGTTTTTAATTTCCTGTACAACATCTCCACACCAAGAAAACTCTTCTCTATAATACATACTTCTGACAATTAGGGAATCATAGCTCTACAGCTCAACCAAATAAAGGCAAGATCAAAAGATTGATGTCAGATAAAAAACCTTCATTACAATGCTATGATTTATCTATAAATGTTTTCCACATTGTGAAAATAACAACTGATTGTGATGTCATGTTGTATATTACCTATCGATTGATTACTGATCCAATCGATCAGTGTCCCTTAAGATTTGAAATAAACATGTTTTAAAACCAATGGAAACGAAATAAACAGAAGATTCAATGCTTTGTTGTTAGATATGGAATTTATTTCACTTGTGAGACAGGGTTTTGGTTTTTTTTTTAACTTTCACTCCTGCTTCACACTCCTGTCTTGCTCTTGCTCATGAAATAAATTCCACATCAGTCCATGGCATTGAATATCCTCTATATATTCCAGTGTACTTTGGGGTTGGGAGGTTTATCAATCACCTGAGTATTAGTTAAAAGTATCACTAATCCCAAGGGTTATGAAATCTGTAATAATTTTCCTGTTCTGCATATCTAAACTTAATTCTAATATTCACCAACAAGATGTGTCCTTCAACACAAATGCTCCCAAAAGGTAAAACAAAAGCTTGTACAAAATTCTGTCATATGATACCAATTCCACAATTTCTTTTATAAACTTTTTAAAAAATACATATTATAGACTGAAACCATATGTACTCTTTCAAATCTGAATAAACAGTATAAAAAATATAAGTGTTGATAATTGATATGGATCAATTTTCATTTTTTTTTTTTTAATTTACTTTAAAGATGGGGTAGGGTAGGGCCTTCAACAAAACTGAATTTAAGATTTTTGGGGGGTTTTTGGGGGTCAGACATTGAGCTTTCAATTTTGCCCTAAAGATAAATTTGGTCACACAAACTTCTCCAACTCCTCAATGTGTGATTGGTCAATACACAGTGTGCGAAATTTATGTCTCTGTACTACAGACAACTGGTCAGCTACCATTTCAAATTCTATGAACTCAACTGATTTACTACAGACCAACAAATCTGTACTAAATACCCTTAATTTTTGCTGTATTCTTTATTTGTATTTCATATTTTTTTTCATAACATTAAACACCGATTTATCACTTAATTTTGAATATGCATAGATTACAATACCATTTCAACTCTTTGGTGACATTTTCTATATCTAAAACCCACAGGTTGTAGAGATATATATAATAACTGAAGTTTTACAGAATGTCAAAAAAATATGCGACTGTCTTCACGACTGCATTAATTTATTCTACACTAATCGATCTTGAAATATTACGGAAAACTTTCCTGGAGAGATTGATTGTTTACCATTAATTTCACACACTGCATAGAGATGAGAATAAAGTACCCACTTTCTGTATTATCATTTCAAATACACTACTGCGCATCATGGATACAATTTTTTTAAAATACAAATTTGAAACTGTATATCTAAAAAAAGACTCTAAAGAAAAGTTTGTTGTCAAATTTTCTTTAATATGTACATCTTATGATTCATAAAACAAGATGAAACAAGAAAAATTCCAAATAAACTTAACTAATGATGAAATTAAATGAATTACTTTTTTGGTTTCATAAAACTACATATATAAAAAAAAAAATAAATAAAACTAGTCTTTTCTTTATCATTTTTTTCTCCTTTTACGGAATTTTTCCTCATTAAAACCCTAACGCTTGATCTAAATAACCTGAGAACAAATGAATATTTGCCATTAAACACTGCAATTATGAATATTCACCATCGACCAATACAGCTTAATCATGAATATCCGTTGATACATCTGTACAAAATACATGGATGCCAAACATACCAAACAATAAAATCTTGTGGGGCAGACACAATTACACTGTGCACGGCAATCATTTTTATCAATCTCCATCACTGAAGTGACCCTACTGGCTTCACATTCACCATTAGGACCTGTTAATCATACACTTTTACAGGTTTTCAGGTGACATTCCCAGGTAAATCCCAGCAGGGAACACCTTGGAGTGGACAGACGGCTGCCTGTCACATCACCGTCAATCACATCACCTAGTGCCATCTCACCTCTACATTCAGGTGAGACACAGGTAATTCACAGGTACGAAAAAATAGCATCTGTTTTTGTCTATTGATCAAGAAAAAAAACAGTCTACTCACTAGAGTTGTCTCCCTTTCAATATAGATTGGCTTATTAAGAAATTAACAGAGAAATCACAAGGGGGGCTGGAAGACATGGCAGCAATGTTGTTTTTCCCTTTATTGCAGAGAGAGAGAGAGAGAAATAGAGAGAAGAAAGAACTCAATCTTTCATTTTAACAAATCAAAGAGTCATTTGTGAAGTAAGTGGGCGTTTATATGTTAGTCCAGACATTTAATACACACATCGTGCAAACCAGTGCATGTCATCTTAGTAACCTGACACAGCAACAAACATTTTTATTTCTTTTTCATTCAGTCCGAGTCTGCTAGCTAGGCCTGTCAAAATAACATACCCCAAACATTACTGCCTGTAATAGACAGAGCGTAATGATAAATGCAGAAGCAGAGAGGAGAGAAGTAGAGAAAGAGAATGAAAGACAAAAAGAGAGAGAGAGAAAAACAGAGAGAGGGGGTCATCTAAAATTCACACATTGTCATGACAATGTACAAACTTAAGTATCAACTTTCCCTGAAAATGATGACCTGGTCAGATAGAATCAGAGAGACCAGGCAATCAGCAAAATCTGACCAACACTTACCTGGACTCCCAGCATGTCCAGTTCCATTCCGACTGAATCTAATGACATCACAAGGGTCAGAAAGGACCTTGTACACACATCAAGTCCATATAAATGGACCTATCACAGAATTACAGAGATTCAATATAGAGCCAGCTCAATTTCTTCAAGCACTAGCTGATCTTTCTCCGGGTTTTCAACAGATTAATCACAGTCAAGCAGGAGTTGTCTGTCAATGAGTGAGTGGGTATATAACCAGCTTTTGTTGCAATACCTGTGTTTAGAAACTCGTTCCGACGAAAGAAAAATCTATACACCACCAGGCTTACAATGCTATTGTGCTTGATGAAATGATCGTTTAATGGATTTCTCAACTCTTTTATTCATTTTAAAAAGATTTCTGTTGTTTGTTTTTAAAACTTCACCACCAATAAAACCTGAATGTTTAATGACAGAAAAATAAAAACCACATATTTTTTCTCAGTTATTAAGTCTGTCTCCTTCACGTGACTGTTCATTTTAACCATATCTGCAACATGTGCATTAGCTGTTCTAATTAACTATATACTAGCAGCTAAACTAAGTCTCGCCTGTTAAACAAACAGAATGAGGGGCGAAATGGAAAGCAGTCAGATATTCCATTGATTGCACCCGCAGCTATATTAAAACGCTGTCTGCAAATACCCAGTCTTAAGAAATCAACTTGACACGCCATAATCATGGAGGATATTTACCGTACTTAGCAGCCCCGCTATGTGTTGAGGGACTCGCTGTATACAGAGAGTAATCTCCTCAAAAAAAAAACAGCGTACCATTCTGAGCTACCTGTCAACTTTCAATATCCAAAAGTGGTCGACTTTTGTCATTTGTCAAGATACAAAGGATTCAAAACACAAATATCTTTTCTTTGACCTACAATTACAATTCAGTTTAAGGGCTTATTCTTGTAGATATAATATTGATACAAATAGTAGCTTCTTGAAGTCATTTATTTAAACAACCAACATTTACATATATATACCTATAACTTTTTTTCAATCACTGGGTAAAAACTGTCCCATACACATACAAACAATAAATTTTGATTAAATATGCATTTAAAAAAGGTTTTAATTTCTCAGATGAATTGTTCTTAAGATATTGTATGAATATTCAATTTACAGAGATAAAATTCTTGCACTGAAACCGATGCTGGAAATTCCACATAAGCTATGCATGCATGCACAAAATATAAAAGCCAGTCTACAGTCTACACAAGCACTGCAGAGAGGTAGGGTATTCTTATTTCAAGTACTCAAACTGCTCTCGAGTCATTATAATGAGGCAAGTCAACTCGAAAGTCAGCATAGAGCACTGGGAAGATAAGTGAAAAACACCTTTAAAAAAGGGGGATATTAACATCACCAAACAACAAGACCTGATAGCATCTGTGAACCAAAAATATAAAAATGTTTAATGCTTTTATAAAAGATCTCTCAATTACTGTCCTCTTAAAAATCCAATCACCTGCTTCAAGCATGAAATGGGACAATTCAATTTATTTTGCAGTAAATTTTTCTTCTTGAGAATGGGCAACACCTACCGCACATAGTAGATTATAATGATTTGGTAATGTGATCAGCCTAATGTCTGATGATCACTAGATCTAAATCTGACAGAAGATCATGATTGAATATTAATATCATTAATAAACTATACTATGTGGTACCTGTCTCATCTTCATAACTTCTTAATTAATCAAACTCTCTTTCACATTACCATAAAATCATTGATTATTGAAAAAAAGTAATATAAGATCAATTGACCACTTATTGAAACTTTCAAATCAGAGTAACACAAAGCATGACTAATTTACATTAAATGGAAACTGTAGTACAGAGTGTATCAAAATCCAAGGTAACAGAACTCTTAGATTCATTGACACACTCATCAGTATAATAATGGTAAATCACAAAATTGGGGGGGGGGCTCCGTGGCCAAGTGGTTAGAGCATTGCGCTCTAAATCACAAGGCCTCTCACCGCTAGTCGGTGCGGGTTCGATTCTCACTCGCGCCGTATATGTGAGAAAGTTTGCCGATTTACTTTCAGAAGGTCAGTGGTCTCTTCCCGGGTACATTATTGTATCTGGGTTCTCTCCTCCACCTTCAAAAACAGGACGCCACTAGATAACTGGAAAATTGTTGAGTGTGGCAGAAAACAACAATCAATCAATATTTCACTGGACCAAAAGAAAGTTCTGTTGTCACGAAATGTATACAACACCTGTAAAGCAAGAACTTCCAGAGCAGTGATGTCACATTGCATAAGAATTCATTTACATTACACAATATATCTAGGCCTGACATTATCTTTTCTTTTACAAGAGCAACTCTTCCAATTTATAATTGCATGTTCTGTCAATATACATAATTTGCACATGTTCTGTCAAAATACATAATTTGCCGTGTTTCATCTGCACTGTTCCAATGCAAATTTCAAACTTCAAGAGAATTCATCAGACTTATAAAACATAAAACACCACCTGAAGTTTGCCATAAGTTTGAAGTACTGTTAAAATCTCCCAGTGTGGTTCATTTGACAGGCATTGTTTTCATTACATAACACTGTTTCAACACATCTTATTTTATTAGTCCCAAACTGCAATATACTTAAACTGGGCTTGTTCAGTTAATATGCTGTCAATTTCAAAATGAAAACCAGTTAACCCTGATAAAGCCTCTGTATATTTCAAAACCAAACATTCCGCATTTTCATAGTTGCCATTGTCAGAAAGAGAAGGGTAAACAAGTTGATCCCTTTGACGAATAGTAAACTAAATGCTTGACTGACCACTGATTGAAGGACTGTGTATTTGGATTAAGATGAAATGCCAGCATTAAGGACACTGGATCCAGTGTTAAAACAAGACAAATTTCAACACTTCCGATCTTGGGCAGGTGATGGTGGTGGGGGGTTTATACACAGGATTATAATGTCACATAGATTGTTTTATACCTTAAATCATTATTGAGAACTCTTACACAGTGTCCACATATTCCCATAATTCAGGGCAGTAATTTTTTTGGGGGGGTCTCATTAAAAAACCAAGGTTTACCAGAATTTAAGGTGCCTCACTACACTTATAAAGAATTTATCAAATCAGCACAAAATGATGACAGGTATGATGATATGTAATAAGTATATATGTCAAAAAGGCAGAAAATATGCAATTTTTGATAAAAAAAATGATTTTGAAAAAAAAAATCATTTCAAGAAATATAAACAAGTCCCTGAGGGATTTGAACTTGGGATCTTGCAAGTCTGCAACCCAACACCTGATGTCCATTGAGCTACGTAGATCTATATACAAACAAGCAATTTCACATAACATTTTAAACACATGGTGTCATAAAATGAATAAGTCTTGATGTAGTGAGGTACCTTAAAATTTTTTTTTAAGTTATGGTCACCCAAAGATATGGTCAATTACACAATTAAACAAATAAAAATATTGGATATAAATGTAGAGTTATTTCAGATGCTCCTTGTCAATAATTTTGTTTGTGAAGCTAGAATTTCATGTATCAGTACACAACTATTGAACTATATCACTTGAAAACTCCAGGGATGTTGGCCCGATTCATCAGATACTGCCTTAATCAGACAAATTAACTCCAAGAATATCATATGCTGCAGAATAACAATTGGAAACTCTTACTTTAAGCATTAATGATGATGGTTCTTATAAGAAGGCTGGGACACAACATAAAAGAATATGGAGAAAATTTAAAACAAAAAGAAAAAAATCACATGATTGAGAACCCAAAGAATACAGAGAAATGGTCATCGTCATCGTGAACACCTTAAATGTACCGTATTAGTTTAACTATACAGATGTACTAGCAAACCAACCACTCGTCACCTGTGTCACAACAGCCTGTACTGTGGCAATCTTTTTGACAATCAGCAGAGTTCACACACCCTGTGTTTTCTCCTACCCATAAAACACTAGCTGCTGTCAAAGAAGCTGTAATTATCGACACATTAAAAGCCTGATTAAATTCTTTATCCAATCACCTCCACTCTAAGCAAACAGCTTAATTGCTAGCATTTGAGGGACAGTGTAAACATTTGCTCTTCCCGTCACCATGCCAGTTAAAATGTCCTGTAACTATACTCTGTCTACCTGAATAGGTAACCATTGTTTACAGAGTGTTGATGGTACATTGAAATCAAGGATAAACTAAAGCACATATACCACAACCCAAATTAAAAAAAAATAACCACACCCACCAGACAGCAGGTACCCACACAGAGTTACCTCTCCTGAAAAGGAATATTATTAACTCTATTTGAGTGGCAATGAGAGGAATTGATGAATTTAAAGCTTGATTTCACTTGACGTTAATTGCACTCAAACTGTAATTAAACTGAATGAATTGTGTTGAAGTGAAGAGGTCCAATACCCTCGTTGGATTCTACAGGGGCTCCCAACTACACTCTGACAACGTCGTGTTTCTACACAATTCACAGTGCATGATGAGAAAGAGATTAATCTCAATATATCTATTTATATCAATATCAAAATCTCTTAAAATTTAGCCCAAGTTCTAAATACAAAATGTCTTCACATGATGTTTCTGCATTATATAACATGCATCAATAATGAAATATATTTCTTTTCAAACTTGAGCGGTCCATTCTGAATTATAATTATGCCAGGACTCTACATTTCAAACATTTTGCAATTTGAGCAAGAAAAGCTTTATACCACGATTAAAAAGTTTCTCAGTTTTTCACTAATAATAACAAAAGAAAACAGACATTTCCTGTCTCCGTTTTCACACAATTTCCAACCAATTTTTCATTTACCTTATCAATTTTTGGATCTTGATGAAAAAAAGAGCACGTATCAAAGATTTTTTCTTTAAAAATCTAATCAAAATGTACACTTTTTTCACACTAATCTGTTATTTTCGTTTGGAATGAAGTAAAAAAAAAAAAAAAAGATAATAAAAGCATGACACCTTTTAGAAAAAAAATTATTAGAGCTCCCTGATCTGACCTGAGATTGCCAATGGCTTGATCTGATCAGACAACTGGCTAAATGACCAGTGGGTGGACAGTATGAGCCCTAGATGTGTGTTGATTTAGCTCTACTGCCCCTCTACAGTGAATTAGATTTATAACTTTTTTAATCAAACACTGGGAAGGTGAAGTAGTTTCTCTTGATATATCCCTGTCCGTAAATCACAGCAATACTTCACAGGAATACACAGATTGCCTTACAATTACCTGTGAAATATTGTTCTTAGCTTAGTAAAAAGACTTATCTCCCTTCAGTTACATAGGACACAAGTGAGAATAGAATTCTCTCCCTTTGTCCTAAACCAACATACAGATAGGAGATGTCAATCACTCTCCTCTTATCCTCTTTGGAGCAAACAAACTGGTCATTTTCCGCTCAGTTTAACGTTGCCGAGTTTCCACGGCAATATGATACCCTTAACTTCTTTATCAGCTGACATCTTCATTTTCTTTCCCAGCCTTCTCAGAAACAGGCCAAAAAAACTTTACAAAAAAACTCTCTCTTTTTTTTAATTATTATTTGGTTGTTTTGTTTTTTTTTTGCTGTTTCATCCTCTAAGAGCTATGATAAAATGTGTTGTTAATGAGAATGTAAATTCAAGAAAAACTTGAAACTTCACAATTTATAATGTAACATCCACACACTTCAAATTTCTGTTCAGTAAGTTGTACATCCGACAAAGGCTAAAGTTCATAGTTCATACTTGAGGTCAACTTTGAAATCTCTCAAAATCCGATCTCTTAATTTCAGTTCCTCTTATCTTGTCCAGAGACTGTTTATCAGTACAGACTTTCAGTCTGATTTACTGCTTCCATCTACCATAACCATCCCAGTTCATTCTGCTGATGTTGTAAAACTTCCCCAAGTTCTCCAATAAAGTTGCTTCATAATATATTCCCTAGAGCAAAGTTTGTTTTCTCTCTTTCTCTCTCTCTCTGTTTTTTTTTTTTTTTTTTTTGCATTCCATCACACATGATGGCAAAACTATCCTGGCATCATAATCAATGTCAGTCAAATATTAGCATGTTTCAAGATCTCAATACACTATGAATGGTAGAAATCATTCACGATTGTCTTCATCAGCTTACAATGGCAGATCTACCGGGGCAATATGTATGGTTCTGATACACAAAACGTGACAATGTTTTTGTTTTATCAATCAATTATCATCTGGTGGTGTATTTTTTCCCTCAACATCTGGTGGCAAGTGTCTGTGGATATATAATGCTGAAATAATATAATTACCTAAGACATGCTACTCACAAATAAATATTTGTCCCCAAATATTGAAATTTAGATAATTGTAGTTTAAGGACTGGTTTATATGTCAGAAGTTTTTCTTATTATGTTAAAAGAAGTCCGTCATACTAAAATAAAAATGATAGGACTTGAATCATTTACACTAAAAAAGATTTCCAAAAAAAATTTGCATGCTTGAAAACATTCATTTAATGGGAAAGAGAACATTCATATGTTATGATCTCCGATACAAAACGATTCAAAAGAATTATTCCAATTAAACTGTACTTTAAATTCAATTACGTGTACTCTCTTTCTTGATCTGAATAAACATTATTTTAAATCTACTAATAGACAGGATTATAGCCCCATCATTTGATGAAAATAAAAAATGAAAAATTATATTTAATAGCAATTGTGCATGAATACAAGATAACATACGAAAAGTCCACACCTCACCAAATTAAAACATATGATCCTATTATATCAAAAGTATTTTCAAAGTTTAAAATGAGGATTAAGTGGGCACAAGTTCGTCCTTTTGTTGTGCCAAGACCAAACCAAAAGTGAATGGAACTGAATAATAATTTATTTTTTATATCCTCAACTCAATAGCAAGCATTTGTTCTCGATTATTGGTCACAACATTTAAAGTCCCATTAAACAATGGCGGGACCCATAGGGCGGAATTTAGTGACCCGTTTTATAAATATTTAAACACCTGAATCTTAATATGCCTGTACAACAATGCATCATGTTTCAAAGAGTGTTTTCAGTGTAAGATCAGACTTGCTGATCAAGGTCTATAGAAAGTTTTGACTACGGAATTTAGGTCTTTAATTGTTAAATGGAAAGATAAGTCTGATGGAATCTAACAATGCACGCAATGCTTCACTAATATTTTAAAATGAATCATATTAGACGAGGATTTCTTGACAGCTAGACGAGGAAACTTAATACATATACTCACTACAAAGCTCCCAGCTATTTCACTTGTCTAATAAGTAATTGATTTCTGTTGTCTTCAATCATTTGAGGAACCATTTTACAGTTCCCAATAAAGGTATATTGATATTAAATTACTCTTTGTTCATGGAGAGGGACTTTTCGATTTGCAAATGGCAATGTCTATTTGATTTTAAATTTTCTCCTCCATATTCTAACACAATTCTGACCCATGTTTAATTTGAGAAAACACATTCAGACATTAAATCTGACTCCTTCAGCATAGTAATTCATTTTTAAGTAATACTGATTTATTTTCCACTTAATATTTCTGTATAGGAAATCCAATAAAATGTTCAAAATTCAATGAACATCATATCGGAATCTTTTTTTTTTTTCTCCTCCTTTTTATTTACAAACTTGGCATTCGCTTTTGGATTCTGTCAATAGAATTCTACATCATCATCTCACAAAATCACGCTGCTGAGAAAATCAGCTTTAAATTATCATGTAAGATGGAAATTGCGAAAAGTTTGGTAAAAATGGGATGAGACTCATTTAATCCACATAATAAAACAATTGATTATTCTTTATACAAAGTGTTTTCTGTTTCAATGATTTACAGATTTTTTTCTCTTCTGTCTGGTCACTGTCTCAACAGGCCCTCCAAGCTGTCTGTAGAGCAAGTGATAAAAACGTCAAACATTCCACTCTTTTTTTTATTTAAAATAAATAATTAATACACTAGATAGAAACACTGCCTGGTGAGAAGGGATTATGCCCGCTAGAGTGGAGGGAGGAAGAGCCAGGAATGTTGCTTGTTTCATGAACGTCAATTTAAACCCAAAAATTTTTATCGCAAATTACACGGTATCAGCTAAATTCATATGAATCAACATCAAACACCATACATGATTCCTATACGATACATTTTGAGTTCAAAATCAATGTCTAGAGTGGATAAATTTTCTTTGCACTATGCCTGTGTGTCAAATTGTTCACTTTCATATTTCCACCTGTCTCTATGTGTCTGTATCTATCGGTGTATCTGTGTGTGTGTGTGTGTGTCTACCTTCCGGTTTCCATTTGTCTCTGTTTTCAATACCTGTGTCTGAATCTGTGTCTGTGATTTGTCTACCTGTGTCCATCTGTCTGTCTGCCTACGTCTGTCTGTGTCCATTTGTCTGCCTACATCTGTCAATATCTGTGTTGGTTTGCTGGAGCCCCTTTATCTCTGTTTCAGTGTTGTGCTTTTAGTATTGACACAATCTTTTATCTGTAAACTGTCCATTGTTTATCAACCTATTATTCTGTCAATAGATGCCTTTACGTTAACTTTACACTTTGGTCACAGATTATCACTGACCTATTAGGATCAAAATACTGATTAAAGGTCACCACAACTGTCAAATCAGATCTCTCTATTTCTCTTTCCCTCTATCTTTCTCTTGTTTTATGAAGTGGTACAATAGCAGATTGAAGCATATTTCTGCTCCTTATACTTCCGATTGTCTAATTTACAGGTGACTTAAGGTGTGGAGAAAACCTTCCCATTCACCATTCTTACAGCTTATCAAGTCCCCTCTTCCCCTGTGGGGGCCACAGGTGTGAAGGTTAATGCATCCAAGTGTAGAACGCTTTATCAACGCCAACAAAAAGTCTATTAAACATGACATCTTCTGAATTTTAGAGGCAAGGGTTGTCAAAACCTAATTCTACACAAGGGTTACATCTCTTAAGATGCCCCATCAATTTTTTTCACACTAAGAATCTAACATTTACTGCTTTCTGGAGTCGGATCTTCAGACACTTGAAGGCAACCATGAACCCGTTGAATTTTGGCCGTAATCTGGGATTTTCTGGATCTTTTCTGGATACATCCCATACAATGGACCTCATGGGACAGAGGAGATATTAACCAGACAACAGTTATAAATGCAGTGTTCTACTGAAATTAATACACAGTCAATATCAGTTATAAGGGCCTTCAAGGCTCTGAAAGTACCACAGACACAGCAGTAAAGTGATATAACACATCTATTTTCTATCTTGTAGTTCTTTAGAGACTCATATATCATACACCTTTAGTTCAATGTACTCTAGCCCACACTACACTCCCCTCCCCACTCTACATTCACACTCATTCCTTGTAACACATGGGAATCCCCATTGTTCGTCCAAGAGTCTGTTGTACTGTCTACTGAGAATTTATCAGCATTTTGTCTCATTTATGACATATCTGGATCTGTCTACATTTTTCTGTGAAAGCTACCAATTTTTAAACCTTGTAACAAATATATACATTTTTTTCTCAAAATTTTACAGAAAGGGGGTGGTGGGTGAGGGGTGGGGGGTTGTGGGCGGGGTGGATCCCCGGTGACAGATGAAACGCTACCTCCCTGCTTCATTTCTGTGGTTCTGTAACAGCTGATAATACACCATTGTTATGATACAACCATCTGTATATCTACACATAATGCATCATATTCTCCTGAACACTCATAATCTTCAGTCAGCAGTTTTCCCCAATGGTTATCAACAGCCTTTTTTTTTTTCTCTCCCCTCAATGCATATATATACTGATATGCAAATGATTTCCCCCCCAATAGCATTTAAATTGATTTACGTGACACGATAGGTTTAAGATTCTGATAAAACTCTGTACCTGCACTTCAATCTTTGACATTATTGCACTTGGTTATAGGAACATCATGCAGGTGTGTTCATGCAATACTTTCATCCATTCTCTCTCGTCCCATTCTCTTAATTAAAATTTCTACAGTATATTGACTGATCTCTAGTGATATCTCTAGTGATATCTCTTTATAAAATCAATATTTATGTCCACTGTTTCTCATTATAGTCACTGATCTATATTTTATAATTGTCTAAAGCAAGTAAAAAAAAAAAAAAAAATTAATAATAAGAAAGAAGAGTTCCTTATAATTGCTATGCAAGGTCACCATGAGGAGCAGTGAGATGTACAATAATATTTTCATACTGAAAACTTTTATATATATGAAATTCACATAATTTCGTGTAACAAAACTAGGAAGTCATCAGCGAGTAATAAATATTAAAACCTTGCAAGATAACATACTTGGATCTTAAAGACGTCATCCACAAACATGAGCCATAGAGGGATTAAAGTGAACACTGTTTTCTTTGTTAATCAAGTAATAATGATGAAATAAGACACACAGTGCATTAGTGCTATCCTCATCATATATTATGTTGTATATGCAAACTAATTTAAAAAGGTACTTTAAAACTGGGCTCCAGCAGACATACTAATTTGACTGAAGACATTTTCACAGAATTTTTCTGCAAGTTTTTTTCTTTCTTTCATTTATTTAGAAAAAATTATCCTCGCCACTGAAGATCAGTGTGGTCATAAAGGGGTAGGGGTGGGGGTGGGGGGTGGGGGAGTTCTAAAAACTTTACGGCATGGTTAAGAATCAGTGATCAATAACACGAAAAGTTTAATTCATTTTCATCCAGAAACTCTTCTGTATGTACTGATAAGTTGAAACATCAGTAAGAGATAGTCATGTGTACTGTACGATGTGTATTAAGGAGAGCAATGATACTAAAACACAGTATTCTGTTTATCTGACTAAATTTCTCTGTAATACACACACCTAATTAACAATTTAACGACCTTGAATTAACAATAATTAACAATTTCATGAGCTGTATCAATATTTTGTGGAAAAACAATTTACACCTTGGATATTTCTGACCAATCAATCAGACTGACTAATGAATGGGAGGAGGGAGGGGGCATTAGGTACCCTAACAAAAACCGCAGATAATTACTGTGGAAAGAGGAAATCAAATATGGATTTGAAGATCAAATCCTTAGAATTTACTTGTGTGACTGAACAAATTATCTTATAATCCCTGAAGCATCACATATTCAAAATACTCCCCAGAATAAGTAGTCTTCTACAATGCATAGAGTTTTAGTATCAAATTGTTACAAACAAGATGATAAATCTATTAATTTAAAATCAATCCCACACAAAAAATATGACAAAGGTAACAGACATTTTGCTAATTGTTATAGAAATGATAATGGCCTCCAGACTTTTCTCATTTCCTAAAAAAAATTCTATCACAAAATGGCAACAATCCGGATAGAGATTTTACTACCTGGTGCAGTGTGTGTATTTCTGATTTTGAATTTTTCTGTAAATTGCCAGATTAAACTGTTTGCTTTGTGAATCACCCTCTAGCCTTTATAAACCACCAGACAATTTTTGTAGATCAATCTCCTAATGTTTGCCTTTTGTGTTTACTCTGACAACCTTGCCCTTGTTTCTACAAGTACTGTCTATAACAGTGCACCATGTATAGGGGGGATAATAAGCCATCAAAGGGCACATAATTAAGTAGATCTATTCAATCCCTCAAAAGTCCCACGTAAAAAGCTGGTACAAGTACATCCGTTAACATTAACACTTGCAGTAAATTATCAAGTGTTGGTATGTGTGGGGTTCATATCAGATTTAATGCCTCAAAACTGATACTGAATCAAATATTTCTCGTTAATAAGCTGTTGACTATCTGATAAAACTTTTTTTACAATATTTCTCTGTTACACTGTCCTGGTCTATCATTACTTGATGTGATCATAAACTTTCAGAGATACTGTGTCTCTGATAGGAAGTTACAGATACGTGTTATGTCATAGTCAGATCCACACAAAAAACAAAGAGGGGATATATCCTCCCCCCCCCCCCCCCCCCCCCCCCCCCCCCCTCTCTAAAATTTCAAACAAAATGGCAAAAGTTATATAGAGAGCACTGAACCATACAAATCACATAAATAATGAACCCATTCCCCAAATGTTCCTGATCCACCACTACAACAAGAGAATATGCAAGAGAATAGGAGGCTGTAAGCCTTTCTAAATAAATTATGGTTGATGCATTGTTGTATACAAACACCATATTGAATTAATACACTGCACTGGTTATATGCCAAGATACACTCTCCATAATAAATGGTCAGAGGAGACAGAGCAGCCAAATCAGACCGTCTCTCAGGCTCCATGATAAATCACTGTATCTAGATACCTATAGATATTATATCATCAGCCAATCCAACCTTGCCAAACCATCCATGACCCATACACAGCAAACTGTCCTCTCAGACATCAGATTCCTAAACCATCCGTGACCCATTCACTGCAAACTGTCTTCTCAGACATCAGATGCCAAACCATCCGTTACCCATTCACAGCAAACTGTCCTCTAAGACATCAGATTCTAAAACCATCCGTGACCCATACACAGCAAACTGTCCTCTAAGACATCAGATTCCTAAGCCATCCGTGACCCATACACAGCAAACTGTCCTCTCAGACATCACAATCCACAAAATCTCACCCTATGCAACACTTGCTCCAGGACAGGGGCTCAGCCTCACTTTTATTGAGGGATCATGTAGAGAAAAGGCAGATTTAGATCAAAAGTTAGCTTGTCAAAGTCCCATAATGATCCTTAAACCTGATCATCCCACAGTGCTGTTGTACAGCTGTACCCATTATCAAACCATCAAACCACCCTTCATCAAAGTGTAGCTGATTCAGTAACTTTATTTACACCCTTTAACCACTTCAATGAATGAAGATGACAACAATTTGATGCCTAATTACAGTTACATTTACACCACATTACTGGCTCTATAACACAACAGCTGTACCAGTATGAAGACATTGACTCCATTCAATAAGCAGTTCATCACCTTCCCTCCAATAAACTAAACAAACTGTGTCCTCACCCAATCACTCAACACAAATATCTTCAATTTGTCACCCCCCACTCTGCAGCTCAAATTCTATCAAATCCTCATCAAAAATGTCTGGACAACAGCTGTGATGTAACAATTAACTTCCTCCTTTCTGTAAAAGGACAGAAAGATCAGCCATACAACTGTAAGGATGGCTCAGAGTTAAGCCCTCTCTTGCAGTCCAATTAATATGAAATAACTTTGCTGTTTTCTGATGTTTCATGTCCACTGCATCAATCAGAGCATTACAATTTGTTCTATATGTATCTTGCTATAGTTTAAATATACTTTTAACACCCCACCCACCTACCCCACACATTAAAAAACCATATAGCATGTGATTGATGTGTCAACACAGTGTTCCTAAATAAGACATTACCTGACTCTCCCTGCCAAGCAGACCCCAGAGGAACATACACACAAATAAATATATATATATATATATATATATATATATATATATATATATATAATATAATAATAATAATAATAATAATAAAGCTGGAAAATTATATGCAGGTCCAAAGTATATTCAAATCTGAAAATCTGATTTGAATTTTTATACTTTGGAACTGCATGTTTTCCTGCTTTTTTATTTTGATTATTTAGCTTTTTGGTTTGTATATATATCACGTTGTGTATCTGGCCTTCAGTCCCCCCACGTTCTCGCTATTAGACCCCCAGCTGTTGTACAACCTCTGTACATTGTACTTCACACCCTCCAGTCTGTGTTAACTATTTGTTTTACATCTCTGTCCAGGGCTGACATATGTTTCCAGTTAATGAGGCGCTATAACTATTTGTCAGGTATCACTAACAGATTAGTAGATTGATGTGCACTCACACTTTTTTCCCTAAGCATCTCCTCAGATCCTAATGAAATAGACATGCAGACAATGTCTCTCCCCATTAGCCACATTGTCAGAGTGTATACCATTACATAGTAAGCTGGCACAACAGTATCATGAATGAAACACAGCTGGTCCTCATTTACTGGGACCCTGCCCTTCTTACACTGTGTTCACAGAGGGAGTTACTTACAGTATAATTGTAGATGTATGAAATGGCTTGTTTCTGTTTTCTTTTTTTTTTATCTGAGAAGAGTGACGCTCATCACATATTGCAGGTTTCCATTCATTAAAAAACTTATTGCAGTAGATGTTTCTGAAAACAGATCTTTCAATTCACAGGACCAAGATCAATCTGTGAGGGCAGACAGCTAGGATAAAAAGGGAGGTGGAAGAAATTGGGACAGGAAGGGCAAAAAGGGGGGCAAGGGAAGAGAGAGAGAGAGAGAAAAGGAATTATGGGATGGCAGGATGGAGGGATGGAGAAAGGAAGTGGGAGGAAAAAGAGGGATAATACAGAGGGAGGGGGAAATGGACCCCCAGTCTATGGCCCCACCTCTTAGTGACTTAGTATAATTTCACTTCCTTCTTTCAAATGAAATGCATGTCAACTACGACCTCTGTATGACCTTGACCTGACACCTACTCACCTCAAAATAAGTGTACAGTATATGTTACAGGATCATAGCATGTGTACGTCATTAGGTTAGGCCAGAGAAGCTTTAATAATCCCCAACTATCTACAATTCTTCTTACGACAACACTGGCATGCAATCACTAATGCTGTACCTCAGTTTACATCCCCCCCCTAACCTTCAATCTGGGAATCCATGTGATGTGCACACTCGTGTTTTTATAATACTTTCAGGACTACTTTCAATCTGACTGCCCTCCTACAACCTTGACAATATCAATTGAAACCCTCCTCCTCATAAAATCTAGGTCGATTTGTTAATTGTCTCCAGCAGTAGGCCGTAGACTGGAGAAGAATTAGTCCCAAGAATTAGATTGTTCCGTGGAATAACTGAAGCAGATATAATTTTATAATGTAATGGGGGGAGTGTGTGGGAAAGCTTACCCTAGAATATCAATAATGTCTTCCCTCCATTTCTCTGTGAATGAGTGCAATACATCACAAGACACATCTGATGTCACTTGAAGAAGCAGCGATATACATTATATTGACCAGAAAATGGAAGGCAATACAAGGAGACGTTACTTCATTAATATTAATATTCAATAATTACGGTACGTGTTTTCTTTCAGCACATTCAACATATAAAAGTAAAACAAATAATCATCGCACCACGAGATTTATAACACACATCTTCCAGCTTACCTCCACAATGCAGTTTGTTTCAAGCACATTAAACACATCCATTCTCATCAAGTTCCTTAATCACATACAAATCAAAATGCCAAAATCCAACTCCTCTTAAAAAAAAAAAAAGAAAATCTGCTCACGATGTTGTTTTTCCCTCAAAACTGAATTATATCTAAATTCAACGATAAATCACACCTGCCGATAGGTCCTTTGAAATTAACAGTTGACAAGAAGTTAGTGCTGGTATTATTCATACTTCACATTTAATTATATTCCTGGTTTTTAACTTCTAACTTGAAGTTGTTTATTAATTAGTAATTCATAATTTCGCCCTTTCATCTTCCGAATACGATTTCCACTTATGTACAGGTAAGCTTATACAATATCTCTACAGTGGAAAAACCAATCGTCACTATGCAAAGAAAATCAGATTCAAACTAATTGTCTTTTTCTTTTTTTTTTCTCTTTTTCAAGCAGTTTTCTGATTGATACACCTTGCAGCTATCAAAAAGGGAGTTCATAAAGACACACATATATACACTGTATATAAATTTCAAAAAAAATTCTGTCATAAATTATCCGCTTGAGTAAAAGATAATGCTTTCATTGTAATGCAAAAAAAAAAAAAAAAAAAAAAAAAAAACACCCAAATTTGACCTGAAGGAGTTCAAAGAAATTTAATCTGTTTACAGATGGTCTATGTTTCATTTTGTTTTGTTTTAAAACAGTACTTTTACTAACACATAAATCTCTCAGGTCCCATTATACCTGTCCCACTGCCACACTAGCACATCCCTGTTGCTCAGCACTCCATAATGAGATCTTTTAAATGATCAAATTCCCTTATCTATATAAACAATAAAAAACAAATTTAGCATCTGTGTAAAAGGTCTTAATTCCAGCCCTCACAGTAATGTCCAATGATCACTGTTAAAGAGTTCCTCAGTTCCACAGTGCATACTACTTCTTTAAACAGTAAACAGACATTTTTTTTTTCATGGCAGAGGTTGTATATCAGTTAATTCATTCATGCCCAGTAAGAGTATATAAACAGGGCTTTCTTTTGCTGTTAAAAACTTATATGTTTTGCAATAACCATTTGACAAAATTAATAACTTTTCTATTACTCCACTCAAACTGCAAACAAACTGGTTATTCAATTATGATTACGTTCTTTCACACGGAAATATTCTGTCGAAGTTCATGTCTTCAAAAGTGTCTGACGTACGATGGTGCGACAAATCGACACATGATCCATCACAGCAAAACTATCTTTAAATTTACATCGCAATTTATTCATTGCAATATTATTCATATTTCACACCCAATCTAGAGCCCTTCTGCACTTGTATAATATGATGGAAAATTGTGACAGAATTTCAGAGTCAATCTTGAAAATATGACAATATAAAAAAGATCTAAGAAACTGACAAAAATTAATCCATACATTGAAATTTTATGAGAAATAGGTTCCAAAATAATTTAGGCAGTCAATAAAATGGAATTTATACTGCAATAAAAACAGAATTTATACTGCACAATTCTGTTTCATCTTTGGTTTTGGTAAAAGTTTTAAAGTTGTAATGCTATTTAAGTTCATGTGTGTTTAAATATATAGCAGCTCTGAATGCTGACTACACATTAACACACTGGACCTTGAACATGGTGAACATCCCGTGCAAACATTTGAAAAATTTGTCATGTTGTGATATGTAGCACTGAAAACCTGTCATCACGAAAAATTCAATGTCCACCCCTAGTCTCTGCTCTGACTGTCATAAATATACAATCTGTCTCTCGTGGTTTATGCTGTCTGCAACCCTAAAACCCTCAATACCTCCCTCCTCCCTTCCAAATTAAGAACAGACAAGTCAGTACAACCCACACACAGGAACTAGCATGTACAAATCACCATTTAGTAATAATCAGAAAATTTAATTTCAATAATGAGATCGCACATTAAACTCATGCACTGTTAAACAGAACCATTTATAAAGAAACTGAACAGGCAGACCAATCCACAATAGTGAACATTGTAGAACACGTTATTGAAAAATTTCACCCTTATGTTCGGTTTGGTAATTTAAACTAGTGAGAAATTTGATTTCAATAGACAGCTTCAAACGGTTATTGTGTCCGTGTACTGTGCGAGTAAAACCTTTAGTCTCAGGTTCAGCTGTTGATGAAAAACATAAATTTATTTGTTCATCTACACAATACCCCATTTTGTACTCCAATATAAGACCACAAAAAAAATGCATCATCGTAAATCTGCATACTTGCGGGTATAAAATAATATCAACGTGTACTTCATAATGAGCTCATAAAAAAGGGAACACAAAGAAAATAAATCCTTAAGGTTACGGCAATTTACGTATAAACAATTTGCCTTTGTTTTGGGCCAACGGGAAGGTTCTTTTATCTTTTGATCTCGAAGGAAAACGTTTCCAAGAGCTATGTATATAATTTACAAGTTTCCATTTGTTTACAAATTCAAAATTTCTGACTAAAATCATTACAAGTAATTTGTTTATATATATATATATATATATATATATATATATATATATATATATATATTATAGACATAAGTCTTAGTACCAATAGAATGAAGTTCCCAAATTCCCAAACTTTATTAAAAATTTGCAAGTGTTTGTATATTACACCTAGAAATATCCAAATCCTCCAGGGATTAAATCGAAAATCCAGCCAATATTGAACTCGACAAATTATTCACCAATGAACTTAATACCAAATAAAACAAGGATTTGCGCAAAATCAAATTGAAATCAATTTAATCACCAAATGCATTGCTAAATCAGACTTAAAATAAATAAGGATCAATATTTTGAAATCTCTCGGAAAGTTGCTGTCTTTTGTTGAAGTAACTTTACGTCAGTGTGTTCACCTATACGTCTCGACATTCCAGGAGATCTCAGGATCTACTGTGATTGCTTGTTTGTTTAAAGATTCCAGCACTATCTCCCGTTCATCTACTTCTTCCCAAGAACTACAGTTTCAGCCAGGTAGATATACATGTTTCACCTTCATCATATAATAGACCTCCGTGGTCCTTGGAGTTAATTACACATACTTAAGATGATCCAT
This sequence comes from Ostrea denselamellosa, assembly GCA_024699665.1. Taxonomy (NCBI): domain Eukaryota; kingdom Metazoa; phylum Mollusca; class Bivalvia; order Ostreida; family Ostreidae; genus Ostrea; species Ostrea denselamellosa. Next base: position 1,764,924 of record JAMZEH010000074.1, on the reverse strand, counting down.
GATCCGACCCAGGAGTCACTTCCAGTCATTAAGGAGTTGACATGTTGGTACATTCAGGACCCCTGACCACTGCAGATGGCTGGTCAAGAAATTCATTGGTTTGCACCTGAATTTGACATGCAATTTCATTGTTTGAGGAATTCGAAAACTTTCAGATCTATATGCCAAAAAGTTCAAATCCAAATGCTTAACATATCTATCATAGTGCAGATCCTGCAAAGCAAACAGGATAGAGGGTGAGAAATTTATAGGGGCCAAAGCCCCCCCCCCCCCCCCCCCCCCCCCTCTCCACAATTTTCAATAACTTGCTGTAGATGTAGAGTTCCAATATGATTATAACAAAACAGTTAAGTTCTATGTATAAATGTGTAATGTATTTTGGTGTAAGCTGACCCCACTCCCATACAAAAATCTCCCACCAGCAGGTCTCCACCCTCTTCGAACTGACATAGCCATTAAAAGTCAACATAATTTGTCTTTCTACACACCCACGAAGTACAACACTGCCTAATGGTTTGACAAATCCTTATGTTGACTTAAAAAATTTCCAGATAAAATACAGGTTGAGTGCACTTTAAAAGTGACATCATTATTTCATGGGGTGAAGTCTCTTGGGTTTCAACCCTTCACTCCATTTGCAAAGAATCATGTTTCATTCACAGATATTTACAAACAATACATGGCATGCCCAATTCATTTAGTTGTCCATGAACCAATTTATGCATACCATAAAAAAGTAATAAGTTATATTAGTTACATCATTGCAGCAGTCCTCTGGATTCATTTCCCTTTACTGGTGACCGGCCACAATGTCTTGCATTGCTCGATGTGGTAAAATTAGCATGATCTGCTCAGCATTTTCTGAATCCCCAAATGCTGCGAGATTCCTAGAAATTCCCACAGACTTCTGAATCCCTCCTAAATCTATTCAACTTTAAAAGCATGCAATATTTCATTCTTTTATTCCAAGACTTCTTTTTTAATCCCATAATCTTCTTGCAGGAATATTATATTAATGAGTTGGGGGGGTTTACATGAGTCTTTTTTTTTTCATTTCATAATCCTGAGCTAGGGAACTCGGTGTACTCGTCTTAAGCCTCATGCAAGCCTGGTGTGTTCAATGAAGATGACACCGATATTCTTAGTTAACACGGTCCCCTATTACTACAATTGGTATCGTCTCCTAAATTTCCCTCTCTCGTCCTCATCAAATGAATTTTCGAAATGAATGAAAGCACTTTTGTAACTTTCAATGCTGTGTAAAGCAAAACAATATCAACTTCCAACCACTACCAAGGGGGCCCTTTCAATGGCCCTGCTGCCTATAATCTTTTGTAGTAAAACCATACATATTGGAAACATTGATTTACTGGTTCCAGAACCGTCTCGCATCACATAGAAATTCCCATATTTAATCTCTCTTCATCAAATTGAAAGTTTATACAGATAATAGTTCTAAGTTCAGCAATGGTTACCTCCAAATAGGTAAAGCTGGGTAGGTGGGGTGGGGGTCGAACAGAGGGTGGGGGTGGGTGGTATTTTGCTACCTTTGAACCTTTACTCATATGACTTCATGACTCAGAAATCAAATCAGAACATCAGTTCTTCTGTATGTAGTATTTTCAGGGTGTGTTTTATTAGGGTGACTCTCCATAATCCGTGCACTAATCTTATACATACTGGCATGCACAAGCAAGTTTCTGAGTCTCACACAAATTTTTGTTATGAGCAAACAACAAAATGCAGTATTTCTGATAGTGATTTCAAACTGTTAACCTGGGAGAAAGAGTTACATTGCTGGCCTAAAATTATGGAGTTTTAAAAAAAGACAAAACAACCAGCGAATGCACATTACAAATTTTTTCTGAATTTGTCCCAAAGTATCGTGTATAATAGATGCCTCTTTGGAAAATCTATGAATGAAGTCTCAACTGCATGCAGTCAGTGTCATTGTGTTTAGAATTGATCTTCCTGAAGCTGTGTACGTAACATATAAAAGGATCTTTACATTGCAACACCAACTTGACATCTCCAACCATCCAGTCCAGAAAGAAAAGGAAAAAAAAAAGAGACAAATATAGATCAAGATGGCACTTCCATCCTACAACATCGACATTCTGATCGAACAAAGAAGTAGAACTTGGTGTCGTATATTTTTTTTTTATCAATTCTAAATTTAAGCTGTTGCCTCCATTGATCCTGTGACTTCTAATAATGAAAGCCTATGAAGAATAATAATTGATTCTACCCAGTATCTAGCAAGCACATAATGAGGTCTTTGCACATCTCCAGCGTACATCAATTTAGCAGACAATCTGCTCCAACACTGTTAAATTTTCTTTAACACACATCATCTCAAGATGGCACCCCTCCCCCCCCTCCCCAATTAATAAAAAAACTCAAAATGATTTTATTTAGTTCCAGTTATTTTTTTAACATGACATTAAAGCAGGACAGCTAAAAAAAAAATGAGTTTTAGTGCATAATTTTAGCACCATAGATTTCAATGTTACCAAGTTCTGAAAACCCAAACACTGGTCTAATGTCTCAGAATAAGAGTTTGACAACTTGACATGACCTACGAGTGGATATCAGTTCAACTTCCTGTTTTGGGTCTGTCCAGTATTACTTCATCTGAGATTATATAATTAAATGGAGATGGAAACCAAATGCTACAGTTATGTAATAAAACACATAAACAGCCAAGAAGAATATCTTATGTAAACAAGTGCAAACCAGTAAACATGTCAGAATGTATTCTTCTAGAATTCCCACTGCCTCAATTAAAGACAAATCTACATATTTCTTCTGTCTCACATGCCATTCATACACCTGACGTTACACATAATGTGGTCCCCTAGAAACCTGTATCATTTGTGTGACCTTGACTTATGACCTTCTGACCTGGAAATCAACAGGCCTCAGACTGATACAATCAATCACTGACATTGACCAATGAACTTTGAAACCTGAAATCAAACACTCTCAGCTGCTATCACTGCATCAAACACGAGATTGAAGACTACAGTGCATATATGTTACAACAACGCTCCAATGCACACTTGCTCATCCATGACAGGAGACCTAGAAAATGACCCCTCCACCTGTAGGCTGTGATAAGGATACCAATGGATGCAGAGTTTCAAATGCAAAGTCATCGAGTGAAGACACTCAATCCAATATTTGGTTCTCATCTACAAGAAATCCAGGCATCGAGATTTTACAGAGAATTCACCCACCTCAGATTCCAGGATTAAGACATTTTTAAGAAGATGAAGAATTGGCAGCGAATGTGCTTGAAGCACCACATAAAACAGCAAAGTGTGAAACGAGACAATCACAGAGAGGAGTTTCTATAATCCTGCCAAACATTTCCTATAAAATTCTTCTTTACTTGTGGAGACTTTGAACCTATACTTTGGTATGTTAGAACTTTTTTTAAGTTGTTCCCTTTGAGAATTCTACTCAGCTAATGAAATCTTCTTTGATACAAATAAATACCTAGGTAGATCACATACATGTGTGTTCAATGTAACATTTCACTCACAGTGTCTGACATAAAGACCTCATCTTGCAAATTTTGCCTTTAAAAACCATGACAACCACATCAAAATCTGAAGACTTGAAGAAATTCTAAGCTTCTGCAAGGTATCTTAAACTCCATCGTTTACAAACATCACTGGAGACCATCTCTATCTGAGAATTTCCAAGGTCTTATCTCCAAGCCCTTGAAATCCTAGATTTAATTATTAAGGTATACCAGTGCTCCAGCACATCCCCCCACAGCAATCAGATATTTTCAGGATTCTTTAAAAACAAATTTACAATTTTGATCCCCCTCAAAATAGTCTTCAATTCACAATCTTCGCAAGTTAACAAAAGTTTTGACAGATAAATTTATTATAAGCTGGCACTGTCTCCTAAACAAATTACACTGCACCATCACTCACCATTCATCTGGCTACAAAACACCCTTCAAATCTGTTATCGATTGATTTTCGTGTAAAAAATATCAAATTTGATCCCTGTATACTTTTTACACTATATACTGTAAGCGTATCATCAATATTCTCTATACAATACAAGGAAACAGCAACCAAACACGCTCAATTATGCATAACATTCCATCAGTTTGAGAAGCATAACACACTCAGGTGGATTATGTAATTACAATAAACACTGTCCATGTTTTGACCAAGCAGCCAAGTTTCAATTTTTTATACATACTGTTTCATATATTGAAATCTGAATGTCCAAAACATTATACTGATTTCTTAAATACTAAGTAAGAGTTAATATTTGTAAAGTATGTACAATTAATTTTAAAAATCAAAAGCTTTATTTTCTTTCGTGATGATCAACTTGAGAATTTCTTGGCACGCTTGGATGCTGGCATACGGAGGTTTTTGATACAAAAGGAAATGGAAGTACCCGTTGGACGACGCCCACCATGTGACTCCACGTCCAACTCCAGTACAAGTACTGCTGACCATGAGAATCAAACTCACATAGGTCAGAAGCTAGAGTGTCAACAATTGCACTCACTCAGATTTCAATAGAACACATTCCCTGTGTGCCTCTTTGTACCCTTCAGGTGGCTGAAATGCCCCCTTCTGAGGCCTCGCCAGGGCTTCATCACACCTCAAGGAGCCCCAGAAATCTATATTTCAGAAACATTTTGACAATTTCCACTCCAAAAACCATACAACTCTTGTTCCATTCCTTCCTCAGATAGGCAACAAAAACCGATGTATCGTATCAAGTGGGCAATTCGTTCAGCTTGACCTGACGGTCAATGACCACACAGTGACCAACTTCAGAGCTGAGAATCCTGAGAACCGTGGGATTCCCTGGGGTGCAGAATGTGATGTCCAACTCCCCCTTCACTAATCTCCTGCCTGTATCTTACAGCCACATGTAACACAATGCACCTCCAACAGTTTATACCAACCCAAAAATTCCACAAGTTCTATGTTCTAGCTGTTATCTATAGAAACAAATACTACACAAGTCAGCTTCTGAATTTTCAGTTTTTTAAATAGAATTATAGCCTCATCAATGGGTATTTTTCATTTATGTAATTCATTATTTTGTTTATTTATCAATCAAACATTATCCTCCTTTTCCCAATTTGTTGCCCATAATGAAACACAGAATCTACTGAGAAACACCTGGATCAATACATGTGATGACACGTGACACTGCCAGATGTAACCCCAGCCTACATACCCCCATAGTCAAGTTACCAAGGGAGGGATCATCAATCTGACATAATACAGGTATCTTGTAACAATCAATGACCAGGGTACTGTTACCGCTGAACAGAGTTCCTACATACACACACACACTCCACACAGCCATTGTGTGCAGCAATATCAACTTCATCAACCATTAACACATTCAGAATACAGACAGTGTATTCTTCACAACACATGGTAGGTGAGTAGGTGGGATGGGGGTAAACAATAATATTCTTTGAGGTGGGGGGGGGGGGGGGGGGGGGGGGGGTGAGTGAGTAGGTGGGGGTTGGGGGGGGAGGGGGGTAAAACAATAATATTCTTTGAGGTGGTGTGGGAGGTGGGTGAGCAGGTTGGGGGGGGGGGGGAGTAAAATAATAATATTCTTTAAAATGACGGTACTTTAACCAGGCACTTTCACTGCTATTGAATTAAACAGAAAATGTACATGCTCCATCAAAGGTCCCTGCTCTTTCACTTCTGTGTACTAGCTTGTATAAAACTCTAATTAAATGAATTAAGCAAATGAAGTTCAGCAACGTGCAGTGCACAAGAGAAAAAAAACCTATACAGATCGCATCAAAAATCAATTCCATCCCTGGCATTTTTTGGGGTGAGCCTCAATGTTATTGAATTTCCTCGGTTCCATCAGCTTTAGTTTCACTCTCTTACAAAAATTAATGTCTTTTTTGCATGATGGGATGATAATATCTTGCATAAGTTATAAGCCACATAAGCAAAAATCGCTTTCATTCACGGTTGCAGACATGCTGCATTTTCTGAATTCTCTCAGTTGAAAAGTTGTTTTAATTTCTTTTTTTTTATTTATTTATTTTGGTATTTTGCTATATTATGCCACTTGATTTGCACATGTCTGTGGCGACTTATTCCAGGAGATTAGGTCATCCTTAAGCCTGCATTAACTCTCTATTCCCAGTAATTTCATTCAATATAATTTTACCTACATTGGCATCACTACATACATATCTATATTCAAAAGAAAAAGAAAAAGAAACCAAACATTTTATCAAACTATTCCACTAATCCAATTTTATTTTTCCAAAACTTGAAAAAACAAATACAACAAAAAAAGGAAAAGAAACAGAAAAACAACCTTTTTAAACCTTTCATATAAAAATCCATTTCAACTACGAGTCAATCAAGGGAGACAGTCTTTATTCACACTCAGTTTCAAATATTCATCAATTTTGTGTTCCAAAATTCCATTAAGTTAATTAAGCAGTCCCGTTAATCAGTCATTCTCGGTTGTGTTTAAAGGCTATAAGTCAAGCATTAAGCCTCCATTGCTGCTCTCCGTGGGAGAATCCCAAAGGAAATTGTGGGTTACACTCATTGTCTTGTACTGAAACAATAAATAAGCCTCGGGAAGCTGCAATTTCGGGATCAATACCCCGATCTTAAACTTAGGGACATATCAAGCTTATTGCCTTTCATGTTAATCAGAGATCTAACACGGACTATGGAATAAGTCTACGAAAAGTCCGCATTTAACGGGTAAATTGTTTTGGGATGTTCATTCCTGGCCGATAATCAGGGTCTGCAAACCTCTTTAATGGAATATATATTGTACGTTTCGCCATACAGATGATCAGCAGCAGTCACGAGCTTTAATCTGGTTCCCATAGGAGTGGAATAAAACCCATAATATAACTGTCCTGTTTGGCTGAAATTCTGTGGACATGTATGTACGACAGCATTCAGTGTTGAACATGAAAAACAAAACACAAAGATTTCATGGATGTCAACTTTAAAATTCAGTGGGCATGTCCAGCTCAAATGATATGTCCAAAAATGCCCACTCTGAGTTACGGCAAGTTGTCTGTCTTCATTTTCTTTTAAAGGGAGGAGGAAAAAAAAAAACAACTGACATCAATGTTTATTGAAGAAAGTATATCAGAGTCATCCAAACCAGTGAATACATTCAACTGGAAGCAGTGCCCTCCAGCCATCCTTAGTTACTTCTTACTTTATTCGAATTGCATTTCTTTACGTTACAATTTTTTTTTAAAATACTAATATTACAAAACTTTGCATTGGTAGACAACATTAGGTTTAAAGTTTTATATCATAAAATGAGCAGGAATTCAAATGCTCTCGGACTGGTCCACATGAACTTTTCTAGTGTGTTCCTGAGAGTGAGTTCACTCAAGTATTAAATTTGGGAGGTTTATATCTATATTTTTCTCCTCTTGACAAACCATAGATTATCAACCAATCAAATTGCACATTTTAAAACATATATTAAGTCAAATTCGCTGTCGCTAATGACTTTAACATTCATCTTTAACTATGGTCAAATCACTATCAATTAAAATGTAAAAAAAAAATTTGCAATATATTTTACTTCTGTTATATTTTCTTGTTTTGTAAAATGAAAGAAAACAAAACTATTGTGAAAACTGTTACAAAATTTCTGATCATTTAACAAAGCAGTTACTGACTTATTTGGTCTACTCGTGACCATTCACACCTGGTCATGCAGGTATTGGTAGACCGAGGCATATGACCGAGGTCAACTAATACCTGACTAGGTTCATATGATCTGAAGTATAGACCACATCAAAAGTCAATCATTGTACATACTGACAATTTACCAGTCACATGGCATACATCATGAGGTACACAATATTCCCTTTTTTTTTTAAAGATGGCATATTGCAGCATCAATATAATGATAGTCCTTCCTCGAGAGTTGTGCAATAAATAATGTCTTGCACGACAGAACTTATCACGGTTCGTTGATTTACAATGACAAAATACTTTCAATCAACACAGCCACTGTTATATCACACAGCTACCTTTGACAATCAACAAGCCGAAGATTTACTTCTTTCCTCTCTGAGTGCAAAACTTTGAAATTCATTTTCCTCTGTTATTTTCTTTAAAACTGTTCACCACTTCTTTAAATTCAAACTATTTTTATAATTTTTTTTTTATCAATTTACCATCATTACCAATTTTTCATGAGCAATAAGACCATCATCTGTCCATTTGTGAACTGTAATGGACAGCTCCCTATGAATTCTACAGCAAACAAAAACTATTCTCTACTAAACTGTTCCAACTTCCATTTCTACTAAAAATAAAACCAGTTACCTTTACTTTTGACCTCAACCACTCATCTTTTTATATCAAACCACCAACCTCTCGCAATTATTGACCACAAACATCATACATCTACCACACTTTGCATGACTCGCCTTTTCCTAAACTGGTCTTTATTAAAAGTGACCACAAAAGTTTGCCACAAACTAAATATTCCAAATATTCTACATCCCTCATTATTTCAGAATTCCATCATTTGTTTCTGGCTTCCCACAGAGATGCAAAACAAGAAAAATTTGACAAAACAGTCATTTTCCACAGCAACTAGTTAGGAAACAGAACTCACTGGGACAAAAGCTGAACCACTAAACCACAAAACATGCTGCCACTTGAACCCTGATAAACTTGAACTTTAGTGAGAGACAAAATGATATGTTTAATGTAGTGAACAGAGTTCCGAGACTCATCTTCACATAACAATCTTAGTGTCTGACTTAACAATATGAACCCATACTCAGTGATTAGCTTTATAAATGTACCATGAACCTCACACTGTTAGATCCACCCCTAGATTGAGCTACATCACCTGCATGTATCTGTAAGCATGCTCCCAAACATAACTTTGGACTCCAGTATTGCTGTACACAAATGATTATGCTATCATTACACAGAGATAATGGTCGACAAACTCCAGATAACTATTAACCATTCCCGTCTCTCTAATCACGATTGAACCAACATGTTTCTACATGGTTATCATTCAACCCTATAAAATTTTCATAATTTGATAGGATAGTATTTTTTGGGGGTACTGCGTGGAGGCTTTTTTTTCTTTTTAATATATCTGCCCTTCAGATAAATAACTTTATCCTTCATAGTGGTCTACAAGATGAATCGATGGTATTTAATGTTTACTAAAAAGCTTACGATGATATCATAACTTCAAATCTAAAAATTATTAATTTTCCTTTCTGGTCACAGTATTGAAAGTGATCGAGATTTCTTTGTTATAGTGTTTTTGCTATTTAAAAATTTTTTCCAATCGGGTCTGTGTAATGAATAGAGAAGAAGTTGGGCAAGTTTTAAATCCCTCATCCAAACGTCTCGCATAGGCCTTTAATGAAAAACCTCATTCAGTTCTTAAAGAACATTAATTTTGTATATGTACATAAAGCATAATAATGCAACCAATATACACATTTCAAACATATTGTACACCTCGAAAAATATATTCATAAGCATGTATACAACATTGAAGACTGCCAAATTTTTTTTTCCCCCCAGTTCTTTTTTTTTATTCTTTTCACAACCTCTATTTTGACAGATTTTTGTGTAGAGCTACGTAATTCAGACGGTATTAAACCGGTTTTCTATAATGCCACTATTCGCAGTACCCTGGGTAGATTTGAGTAGATTGGAGGAAAATCCGCTCATTAAAAGTAAAACCCATTGTACAGAGTATAATAGCGTCTTAGTGATATGACCTCAACCTCGAAACCTACATAGAAATGAAACACCATCTCTCTTATATATATATATATATATATATATATATATATATATATGAAACACCATCTCCCTCTCTCTCTCTCTCTCTCTCTCTCTATATATATATATATATATATATATATATATATATATAAAGCACAGAAAAAAAATTTAAAATGAAAATATGCACAGAAAAAATCACTATATTTTGGATACTTATATGTGAAATGTATTATACATTCATGATTTTATACTTTGATGGGTATTTCTACATGGCAGATCATAAGATTGGGGTGAACGGAGGGAGGTCTATTTCTACCTCCAGGGAGGAGGCATGAGGTCTATTTCTACCTCCTTTTCCTTATCTCCACCCCTCATGAAGAGAAAGAGAGAGATCTGAAAGAGAGACAGGCATGGTGAAAAAATATTTGAAATTATTTGTATTTCTAAAGTCTGAGGTATATTCAAACTCTATAATGCATGCAGATACAAGTTGGTTAGTGCATCTTTTGACAAACTTCAATGGAGATTATTCCCCATCCCCACCCCCCATGTTAAATAATATTTAAAGAGCTTCAATTGCAAAACAAACCATGCAAAACAAGGTCTCTGTTTTATCAACAAAACATTAAAGCAAGCCATCCTAAATTAATGAGAGCTGGAGGGGTTTGTACCAAAATAAAAAAGATTATGAAGTTGCTGCCTCTTGTAAGATTTGAGATTATCTGAATTGGTATCTTGATAAAGACAAAAGATCTAAAATGCTGCAAAGATTCCTCAGGACCCAGACTCAACCCAGGATGTTTTCCGATTTGCTTGGCTTCCTTTGGCAAGAGCCAGATTCCACGTATCGGCCCCATCTTTTTTTTCCTCATTTTTTTTAATTTAATTCAGTAATCAAAGAAGTTGAACCCAAGAACAAAGATGAAGTAGCTCCTAGCGAGGAAATTCGTATCAGACAATTAGCTTGATTAATTCTTAAGCAATACTTGTTACTTCTGCTATCTCTAACTTTGCTATGAAAAGTTCTTTGATTACTATATTGTACAGAAATCATTTTCAAACCCTAGTCTGCTTCAGTGCAACAGTTTAAAAAAAAACCAAAGACCACAGTCAAAATAGTGTTCATTCTGGAACAAAACCATGTCTATGAAGTCCCATCTGTAGAGAGTTCTCGGGATTTTCTTTTCACATATATCTACTTTAACATATTCATTAATGATGGTGCTATTGCATGACGAATTAATTAGTGACTCGGGTAATTTGATAATTAAGTCATCTATCTAGAAGCGGTGTCTCTCTTGATCATTGATTCATCTGCAGTCTGTTGGCAGATGTTGCCTTTTTTTCATTATTAATTAATACTATCCCCAGACTTTTTCTGTCCCTGGTTCATACACAAAATATCTCTTTCCCCATCCCCGTGTCAACTGGACTGTACAGTGTTATATTTTCAGACCCTCTCCCCTCCTTACTTTTTTTTTTCAATGAAATTTCTGAAATCAAAAGCTTTTTCAAATAAGATTTTTACAGTTTTTTTTTTTTGTTTTTTTTTAAACATTTTGAAATAAAGCATGCATATATCACTAAATTCTTGACACAGAATTCAGAGAATCCGCTCCCCAGTATCTGTTACATTATAAACATACCATGTTAAACATGTTTAATTAATCAAACCACTTGCGGACTTTCCAGATGTCCAACAAAAGAAATGTTCTGTTGTTTTGGGCTTTTTTTTCACCTCTGCATAGTAAAGACTGTTCAGGTTCTATACAAAGGGGGCCCTCAGGCCAAGTTCAACAATATCGCCCAACGTATGGAAATGAAATGCAATTCCTATACATTGGTGTTTGGGACCTGTGAGATCCTTTCACATGTATGCTAGTATTGTGTGAAGACACTGCACTGGGCTGAGGTTTTTTTCTGGTCTGACATTTAGAACGGTGACAACAGCAGACTATTGTACAGAAAGGCACCGTGATTGTGGTTCACCCCCCTGACTAATTACAAACCGCCTTTTTGATTTTTAAGGTTTAACACACACACACACACACAAAAAAAAAAAAACACTTCTGTGATATTTCTTGAACTCGTTTCGTGTTTCAGAAAGTTTACTTTTAAAATTTGTAAAGAATCCATTGTTTCTGAGGCTGCGGTGGAAGTTTCGTCGTCTGCCCCGGGAATTTATACGGTTACAAATCGATTGTTTCATTGTTCGTGTAATTGTAACACCAGCAGATAAATTTTTCAATAAACAAACGGCGAAATTGAAAAGAATTTTAAAAAATAAAATATAGATCCACCTACCTCTTCTTCTGGGTTGGTGTTCACAGAGTCCATAGACTGACTAAGGGCAATGGTCGTTTCTGTATTCAAACTTGATGTTGCCATGTCTGTCTGTCGCATTTTACTTCCACACAAAAAAATATTATTAAGACTTTTCAGATTCAGCAACTGGCGATAAATGATTACTTCACTGTATTGATGTCCGATGAATTCACACAGGTGTATAATCAAGTTGTCAATGTGTTCTAGTCCGCAGTATAAATAAATAAATAGAGAAAATATTTATCTTCGATGTTGAGGACAAGCGCGTTAACACACAACAATACCAGTACAGTTGGAATGCATATCGATGTTCTTCGTATGAAAAATAATAATAAAACGTTCCTGCGTGTAGAATATCAAAATTCGTGCAACGGCTAAACTCACGTGGAGTGGTGCGCTTGGTTATCTGTGAGAATGTATCGTGCCACTAAACAGAGGGGGTGCCCAGACCGTGAAAGAAACGGGGGGAGATAAAATAGCGTCGGTTAGAAACGTCCACACGAATTCTACTGGGTCCTCATGGCTCTAATTTTCACCTGGTATAAAAACATGGCACCTAACAGTTTTCCCTTTCGATGTGAATATTTTGTTATTCAAATGTACGCTCAATGCATTGTGACGTCACAGGTTTTGATACGCGAGCAGTCAATGAAAATAAAGAAGGCGAGTTTAACTCCGCCTACTATTTGCAAAGTCCACGTGCTTTTGTTGTTTTTCACAACGCTAGAAATAGATCCTCTGTTCTTTTGTCGATTTCAGTTGAATTTTTCCAGATTAGCTGTTTAAATCCATCGAACCCGATCGCAATATTTTAAACAAATACATTTATTAAATAATGCTTCGCTTGTCGATCTTTTTCCTTTCTTTTCTTTTTTTTCACTAATCCCTGACGAGCATGTAAGTAATTCTTTTCAAACATAAAAGAATTAGTCGGTCGGAACGACAGCGAAAGAAAGCATTGTCAAACAATAGAAAAAAAAATTCTCTTTTTTTAAAGGGTTAAGGAAAGTTTATTCATTCCAACACATGATTATGCGCAGATCTGCGTACAAATTTGACAAGTTCAACAAATGCGCTAATCGTTGCTGTATATTTAATTAGTTTTAGGCAGTAAAAACTTAGTCACCTCGGTTCCATATTTAATCGCATTACGACAATTTCACGAATTTTACTTTAAATTTCAAGATTATTAATTGGACCTGAGTACAAATGACCTTTTAGTACACAGAAAGGGGTTAAGTTACCTGATGGAGTTAATTGTGAAAATACACACCTTTTCGTGAAAACTTTAATTGATAAAACACAGTACAGTCTAAATAATTATGTCCGTCAATCTCATTTCAATATCTTTCAGTAGATTTTTTAAGTAACATATTATGTGGACAATCTGGCACTATTTTATTTATTAATTTTTACGCATGTTACGAATATATCACTTATGTGTGAATTTTATTTTATTACATTTTCATTACTTAGGAGTTTCAGACACTCTCTCTCTCTCTCTCTCTCTCTCTCTCTCTCTCTCTCTCTCTCTCTCTCTCTCTCTCTCTCAGTACTATAGTTTGAAATGTGTAAATTGCCCAATATATATTATGTACATTTTATGGATCTGGAACTTTCAATTTGTGATAAACACACTTTTTTTTTTAATTTAGCCTATCAATTGAACATATTCCCAGGATAGCGATAAATATGAAAAAGTTTCTTTGATCGAACAAAAATATGCCACAATGATTTGGAAGTCTTGAATCACGGGCTGTCATTTTTCAGCATAATTTACCGTTAGTATACATTCTTCGTGTAATTAAACCATTACCTCGATTTACCTTGCAAAAAAAGTAAAAACAGTGTGTATATTAATATGTGCTGTATATTAATTTACATCTTCAGGAAATGTGTCTTGAACAACCAAACAATGCTCGCTTTCAACTTGTCTAGACATACAGTGTATTTGGATAGCCATACTGAAAATCAAACTCTCTATTTTTCTTTCTTTCTTTCTCTATTTCGTGTCCATTAAAACTGACTCCCGGATTTAATTACATCTACAAGATTCCGGACATTAAATATTCATGATCCGCCGGCCAATCTCGCCATACGAAGTGGCAAAAAGCTAATTCAATCTATCCTAACGGACTACTTAATTACCAACAGTCGACCCCTCCATACCGTATAAACAGATGTACCTGTCCATTAGAGAGGGGTATAGGTCTTTTATATCCCGATAATTGCATTTCATCACGTGATGTTGTTTGTTACCTGTTCGAAAATTGATTAAATCTCAACTAAAATATTGTTTTGCACGTCAACGATAAAAATGTCTGCAAATTTTGTTTGTTTTCCCTGTCTCGTTTTCAAAACACAAAAGTGCAAGACAAAGAAACAAATGAATAACACATAGAAGCTAACGGAGCAGACATTGAAACACATGAACAACACATAGAAGCTAACGGAGCAGACATTGAAACACATGAACAACACATAGAAGCTAACGGAGCAGACATTGAAACACATGAACAACGCATAGAAGCTAACGGAGCAGACATTGAAACAAACGAACAACACATAGAAGCTAACGGAGCAGACATTGAAACACATGAACAACACATAGAAGCTAACGGAGCAGACATTGAAACACATGAACAACGCATAGAAGCTAACGGAGCAGACATTGAAACAAACGAACAACACATAGAAGCTAACGGAGCAGACATTGAAACACATGAACAACACATAGAAGCTAACGGAGCAGACATTGAAACACATGAACAACACATAGAAGCTAACGGAGCAGACATTGAAACACATGAACAACGCATAGAAGCTAACGGAGCAGACATTGAAACACATGAACAACACATAGAAGCTAACGGAGCAGACATTGAAACACATGAACAACACATAGAAGCTAACGGAGCAGACATTGAAACACATGAACAACGCATAGAAGCTAACGGAGCAGACATTGAAACAAACGAACAACACATGGAAGCTAACATTGAATGAACCAGGCACTGAAACAAGCAAACTAAGCATTGATTGATTGATTGATTGGTTATTTATTGTTTTCCGCCACACTCAACAATTTTTCAGTTATCTGGTGGCGTCCAGTTTTTGTTGGTGGAGGAGAGAACCCAGATATAATGTACCTGGGAAGAAACCACCGACCTTCCGCAAGTAAACTGGCAATCTTTCTCACATAACGCCGCGGCCGAGATTCGAACACGCGCCGACAGAGGTGAGAGGCTTTGTGATTTGAGCCCGATGCTCTAACCACTCGGCCACGGAGGTCCCCAATTACGCATTGAAGAAAACGAACCAGATATCAAATCAAATGAACCAGACATTTAAACAAACGAACCAGACATAAAGACGAACGAATTAAGCAGGCATTGATACAAATCAACCAGGTATTGAGACAAACAAAACAGTCATTGAATTACACAAACCAAGAATTGAAGCAAACGAACAAGATATTGAAACGAATGATTGATTGACTGTTGTTTTCCGTCACACTCAACAATTTTTCAGTTATCTGGTGGCGTCCAGTTTTTGTAGGTGGAAGAGAGAACCCAGATACAATGTATCTGGGAAGAGACCACCGACCTTCCGCAAGTAAACTGGCAAACTTTCTCACGTATATCGGCACGAGGGAGAATCGAACCCGCGCCGACTAGAGGTGAGAGGCCTTGTGATTTTGAGCGCAATGCTCTAACCACTCGGCCACGGAGGCCCCTTGAAACGAATGACAAAGGCATTGAAACAACGAGCCAGATTTTGTGGCAAACTAGGCATTAAAACAAATGAAGCAGACATTGAAGCAAACGACAGTCATTAAAACGAACGAACCAGACATTGAACGAACGAACCAGACAATGAAACAAAAGATAAAGGCATTGAAACAAACGAACCAGGCATTAAAATAAACGCCCCAGATATTGAAACGAACGAATCAGACATTGAAACGAATGACAAAGGCATTGAAATGAAGGACCCAGACATTGAAACGAACGAACCAGACATTGAAACAAACGAACCAGACATTGAAACAAACGAACCAGACATTGAAACGAACGAAGCAGGCATTAAAACAAACGCACCAAATGAACGAAATAAATATTAAAGCAAACACAGGGAGATATACAATGTTTGTTCCGAACATTTCCCATAACACACACACACACACACACACACACACACACACACACAAACATACATATACACACACACACGCATACACACACAAACACACACACACACACACACACAAGAGGCATTAAAGCCGAAAGCGCTAAAAGTGAAATGTATTTCGAGTTTTGTGGTTGTTGACTTTTATCACTGGATATATTTACTGTATCAAATATTGATATATATATATATATATAATAAAAAATATCACAAAGCCGATTGAGTATATACTCGACTAGTTTCTTCAATTCTTCAGGAGTATATACAGAATCGGCTTTGTGATATCTTTATTTTACTATTATTTGTGTATATTTTCTATACCTATTTCTGGATTTTATATTATACACACACACACACACACACACCAGTACGGTATATATTTTAATTTTAATTTGAAAAAGGTCAAAATAAAAATTTTTAAATGAGTACATGGCCGTTATGTTTCAAATTTTTGTTAAGATGGTTAAATACCTGCAATACTGTATAAAAGTAATTTGTAACTGGTAACCACAGAAGGGGAGGGGGCACCGCAGAGTCCGTTACCTTTATTAACTACTCATTTGTGGCACGTGTACGTATGTACACGAGATCGCAGAAAATTTCCGTAACCAATGGCATAACATTCATCTCCTCCATAATGACCTTGATCTTCGAGTTAATGATTTTGAAAATCAACCAACACAATTATTCCTCTAACGAATCAGGGGCGGATCCAGGAATTGAAGTTAGGGGGCGTAACAACTTGAGGCAGAGGATCTGGGAGCCACCTTGAGGCCCCCAGTGGGTCCAGGGCGAAGCCCTGGTGGGGGCCCAGGGGGCGAATCCACCGGAAGCTCCTGGATCTTATAGATTTTATAGAGCTTGCAATGATGTCTCCTAAATAGTCACTTTTCCTATTTTCTGTCAAATTTAATGAGGTAAAATTTATAAAATGATACAAATTTTAAGGATTTTTTAAAGAAAATCCCCCCCCCCCCCCCAGTAAAAATAAGTCAGAGGATCTTGTCAATTATTTCTCTGAGAGTGGAAAAAAAAATGATTACTTCTTTTATCGGTTTTTTCTCCTAAACAAAAGACGATGTTTTACCTTAAATTTGATAAATTTAGGGGGTGGGGATGGCGCGCCCCAACCTTAAATCTGCCACTGCGAATTATACAAACCAAGTTTTATGACAAAGAAATGACAGGAGGGATTCGGATAATTTGAGGTCATTTAAGATAACATTTCTAAAATACATATATACATGTATCTGATTTAATTCTTTTTCAATAATTGGAAGATCTTATTAATCATGAAAATGAGAAATGTTAATCATATCTGTTATTCAACTTCTTGTCTTTGGATGCAAAACACCAGGTACACAATTTATACTTTAAGACATAGATATAGTAA